>JAQPPZ010001107.1:0-191495 GCA_028583015.1 Wollemia nobilis
AAACTAAATCTAGTCACCCTACTAGCCTACGAAAAGTACAAAAAACTTTCGCATCAAAGGCACCCAAATGAAAACCCAAAATAGGGGGTTAACACCTCAACCTTGAGGCAACAAGGAAGCGAGGCAGCAATCTCCAAAAAGAAAACATTTAATGTCCATAGGTGAATCTAACCACCACTTAAATATCCCACCCAGGAAAAGAGTTTCAAATTTGAAAACAACATCATGATCCAAGTATCATCCAACAAAACCAAAAACTAAAAAGTAGAAACCGGAAAGCAAACTTCTGCAGTAATATAATAGAGGCTACAAGAAGCACATGAGCTTAAAATATTTATTAAAACAACCCAAAAAATATCTTCAAAACTGAAAACTACAGTTTTACGATCACACAAAAACCATAACTAGGGAATAGCCCGCACCGACCAGAGAAGCACCATCTTCCACAACTCCTATTGAGCTGCAAAACCAAATGATGAGAAAACCCATAGGTAGAAATTTTCTTCATAAGCTTTAAACAATATAATAAATCTAAAACCCCCTGATAAGCAGGGCCAAGGAGGCCATTGATGATCCAACACATCATTTAGGGGGAATTAGTGTGGACTTCATCTCACCCACCCCTAGGTGAGGAGATTTAAAATTATCCAATATGAGTTGTCTCCTACACCTAATAATCGATCCTTTTGTCAGATCCAATTCAATTTGGGCCCATTGGCCTCTTGAGAGTTGATCTTCTGCTTCCTGAGTCTTCCCACTTTTTTTTTAACCCTTGTATCATGGCAAGACTCTTGAAAGCTCATGGATTTTAGACTTGGAGGACCCTTCTCTAGAATAGGGCCAGGGAAGGTTATTGGAGTCTCTAATATCTACTAAAATCAAAGGATTTTTGGATCTTGAGATCAGACGGACTTACCTTATCTACTCCACCAATATTAGGAAGTCAAAATTCCTTCCTCTTCTTGGTGGGGCATCTACTTAATTCTTCCTCACCATCAAAAATATTTGAAGGAAGAAGAGCTCTCACATCATCCTCTCTACCACTTGAGCCACAACTTTGCTAAAAGAACAATAGAGGGCACTTTCTCTTTCCTAAATTAGTTAGCTTTGTTTGGCACCCACTTGCCCTCTCTACTCCTCTTGGAAATCAACTGGCTTGGGTGAGGTTCCAGTCACTGAGGACAATCATGCTTCTGATGACTGATCTTCCCACATTCTTGGTAGGACAATCATACTTTTGATGATCGATCTTCTCGTATTCTTGGTAGATCATTTTTCAAACTCAATAGACTAAATCTAGAAGTCACAATTGGAGATAAGCTCAATAGAGCTTGGGAGAACATTATCGATAACTATCAAAACACACATTCTGGAAAACATAAAATGATACTTGGCTCTCGTAAACTCATCAATGAAAATCACATCACCAATATTCTTAACCACCACTTGAAAAATATTCTCATACCAATATTCTTGACCACCTCTTGAAAAACATTCTCATGCTAGAATTGTAGACGGAATTCCAGTAGCTTGACTCACAATGGGATCAGGTTTACCTGTTAAGAATGGAGATTAAAATCTAGGATCCATCTTCTCAAAAATAGACCTCTTTTTTTGAAGAACCAAGGGCCACCTTCCAAAATCCTTTTGGAATCTTCTTTGTAGTTTAGTCTGATCACGAATAATTTCTTTGGGATGGCCATGAACTCTAGAGAACTAAGAGATCACCATCTCACTAGCATCCCATGCCTCAAAGAGTCTAAATTCGGTCTACCCCTTGAAATTTCCCAACCAGGTTCTAAGATTCACTCTCTAAAATGCTATTGAAAAGGTCATCAAGGATACGGATTTTGCACGAAGTCATTTAGGATACAGATTTGGTCATTGAGGATACAAATTTTACGCAAAGTCATAGGGGATACAGATTTGGCACGAACTAGTGTTGCACATAACCTTGATTCTCCATATTTGACACCTATGATCACCTAGGCAAACTATGGCTAGCATGAAGGGGGAGAACCTTTTCCCAAAGACAACCTACTTCCTAGCACAGGCCTGGGTACCTCTACAATACAATCCAACACCACTACGGTGCTCATGCACACACTCAAATTCTAAAATTCTTTGCCTGGCCACCTAGATTCTAGGAGATCAAGAAAGTCCACCTCTAGTTTCTCATATTTGATACTTATTGTCACCTAAGAAAACAATGACTTGCAGGTCTTCAAAATCTTTCCAGTGGGATGTGCAACTTCCAGATCATCTAGCCAAGAGGTTGCCAGTTCCCATCAACCCCAATTTATGCTACACATTTGTAATAATTTTTATAATCAATATTAGAGGAAACTATTTACTTTTCCAAGAGAATTACCTTGAGACACCTTTTTATTTCAAGTGTACTAATACTTAAATATGAATAATAGTTATTAATGACTGAAATTACAATAATTATTATTTGAAATTTCTAATTATGCTTATAGGTAGATTTTATCAAGATATTATTCATGTCTAAAGGTCCTTATAAATATTATTTTCTAAAATTGTCCTTTCATATTTATTATGGTATTTTGTTAAAGCTTTTTGTTTCTCAATTATCAAGAAGTAATTTTCATTACTACTAATGGTTAATCAGATGAGGTCACTACGAAGCCTTCCTGGTGATGTTCAAGGTAGGGACATGATGTTGAGAGGGAAGGGAGCTCGAGGATGTAGGAGAACGCCTGTGATTGGCAGTCGAGTATCAAGGGTTAAGACGGGCAATATTGAGCCAGAAGATGGCTTTGTTATTGATCGTGTGGGAGATTTTTCACTGAGAGAAAAAAGTGAAGTTCGGAGAAGGTTTACAAAGGTTGTCACGTGAAAGGTCCCATGAGGACTTGGAAAAGATCGAACATGATGCTTCAATGTCAGGTTTTTAAAATCCACTTTTCTTTGGTGAATCATTTAAAGAAGACATGAAAATTTCTACTCTAAAAGAGTTATCAAATCCATCGAATGAGAAAGTCTATGCTTCAAAGAAAAAGGTGTCTAGAGGAGGAGATTCGTGGCTGCCTACAGAAACCTTTGAGCATGATACTGCAAACTTTGGAAGCAAGTGAACAAAAATAGCTTAATAGGTTAGCTCATAGGTTGTAGTGACTAAGAAAAATATGGATGGTTCTGAAATGGACAATGGGAATAAAATATCTACCGCTCCTATCAATAGGTTTCATAACCTCAACCTTGCTTTTCTAGCGAGTCTGAGTAAGGTTGCTACGCAATATGCAAAGGATTTGAATACACTTTCTTCTGACCAAGCCTCACAAGGTAAGGGTGGGGAAGATAGGACCTTTGCTGAGGTGTTGAAGGAAGCGCATGAAGGGGACTCGGTGATCAAGGGTTTGGATGTCGAAAAGTATCATTTAGGAAAATACGGAGGTAAACATATTGATTTTAGTGAAGGGTTTGGTCATTTAAACGAGGATGAACCAGAGGAGGATTTGGCCTTGAAATTGGATCATTTGGATTTGGTCATGGCTGATGAGGATGATGAATTTATGTTCTTCATTGCTGATTATGATGAGTACAGGAGCATTCATAAGGATATGGAGGAAAAAGGCATCATCCTTTTTTCTTGTGTAGGGTTCCAGCTGAATCTAACTTTTATAGTTGGATCTGACTTAACTGGGAGGCTAAAGGGTTACATGTGAAATCCTATTGGGGTTTGGGTGGGTGCTATGTTTCAATGTTGTTCGAGAGGGTAGATACAACTAGGCATGTCTTACAGTTTGGCATATGGAATATTGCCAGATCTACGGATTTTGTGCAAACATGGCATCCAAATTTTTATCTAAGGAATACTTCTCAGACCCATTACCTCCTTTAGATCGAGTTTGTGGCCATGAAATCTGAAGTCAGGTGCATGTCAAATTCAATGGCTCAATGTTTTGGAAAGATCCTTTTGGATCCGACAGAGAGTAAGTCTTTTAGGTTCAGCCCATGTGTTTGTGTTGAGGTGGATTTGACAAGGAAAATTCCTCAACAACTCAAAATTATTACTTCAGAAGGTCCAGTGGTTCAAGAGGTAAGACATTTGAATTTACCTAATGCTTGTTTGGGTACCAGTCACTAGATCACATGATTCAAAATTGCCCGTATAAAAATAAATAGCCTGAGGAGGTAGAAGAAGACATTAAGAAGGAAGAACCTAAAAAATCAACAGAATAGGAAAATAAAAATAAATATGAGAAGGAAGTTGACAATGGTTCGAGTCCTTAGAACAACACTTCAAATTCCTCTATTGGGCAGTAGAAATATAAAGTTAAGAAAAGAAGGGATGTGCATGACTCTCCTACTAGGCCTAATAAATCTAGGAGAGGATCAGTTTCTAGAGATAACTTGAATCAGACTCATAAGAGCAGTTCTCTAGTTTTAAGATATGGGAAAGAGGATAATGTTGTTGGGTTTGGGGTTCAGGATGGATCTTCTTCAAGTGGTACTCTGTAGATAGCAAAAGAAAGCATTTATGGGGAAGGGAATCAATTTTAGGTTCTTGATTCCTTAAGTTCTCAATGAAGTTTGATATTGTTTCATTGAATGTGAGAGGGATGACTATCCCCACTCATAGGAGTTTTGTCAGTAGTTTTTTTAAATATATTTTTACTGATGTAGTTTATCTTCAATAAATTAATATTGTTGGGTTTGAGTTGCATAATTGCCTAAACAATTCTTGGAATGGCACTTGGTGGAGCTCTTCTCATCGTCAAGGGTCTGGGGATGTTGTTTTGGTTGTTAGACAATGGTTGGCCTCTCTTTTGCTAGATCGGGGTGAGGACCTAGAGGGGACATATGTTTTGGGCTACTTTTGCTTTAGTTGGTCAAGTGATCAGAATATGTTCAGTCTATGGTCCTAATGTTGCTAATGATCGAGCTCAGTTATGGGATTGGATGTAATTTAATCTTCTTGAGGCATATTGGTTCCTGGGAGGGGATTTAAATATGGTTGAGTGGGAAGGAGATAGAGAGGGTGGATTGGGTTGCGGTATTGTTGGCACAAACAAAGATTCATGGGTAAAATTGAAGGTTGCTCTTTAGGTGTTCGACATGAAATTCAAGCAAAAATAGTATGAGTCTGGTTGTTGGTTTACTTGGTCAAACAGAAGAGCAGGTGCAGAAAGAATCTTTGTGAGTGTAACAACCCTTCTGAATCTAGATTTTGTTTTACCTATTTTATATGTAAGAATAAGGTACTGCTAATTAATTTGTGGATGTAGGGACAAATGTCAACTCGGGCGGTGGTGATGTCTCTCTCAAGAACCAGATAAGGGTAACTGGTGAAGGTAAGTTAAGGGGTATGATGAGCTGTGGTGTATTTACCTTGACTAGGGATTCAATAATCCCTACTGGAAATGCATCCGCCAATGACCCATGTAGATGCATTTCATGTAACTGCATAGCTAGGTTTGTTTGATATATGCTACATTTAAAAAATAAAAATAAATAAATAAATATAATAATAATAATAACAATGATAAAATATATATTTATATATAATATTAGTAATATTAAATAAATAAAATAAATGAAATGGAATTTATTAGTAATAGTAAATACTTATATCATATAATTTATAACTTGTAAATTAGCGACATAATAAATAATATTTAAGCAAAAGGGAAAGAAAGTATAATATAAAATAATTAAAATGATTATGGTGAATAGGCTCACCACATGGCAAACTTGCAGACGCTAAAATAACAAATATCCACCAGGGAAACAATATGTTTAATTATAAAACCGAGTGAGTAACAAGGCAAAGAGGATCATCGTCGTGGTCTTCGGAGGAGAGTGGAGAATTCCAGGAGAGAAAAATATTTCTAGAAAAATTTTGAGCATGCCAACTGAGAGGTCGACTCTCT
Source organism: Wollemia nobilis (assembly GCA_028583015.1). NCBI lineage: Eukaryota > Viridiplantae > Streptophyta > Pinopsida > Araucariales > Araucariaceae > Wollemia > Wollemia nobilis. Next base: position 5,898 of record JAQPPZ010001107.1, read on the forward strand.
AAAAATTTCTTTGTTCCTCTTCTAGATTTGTAATGTAGAGTTAATAATCTATTTTATCTGTTCTTCTTCTATCTTTGTAATGTAGAGATAATAATTTTTTTTAGAGATGTTTGAAAGGGGGTATAATCTGGGAATGAATGAAGTATTAATCGATATTTTTTCTAGTTTGTTTCAAAAATTACTCTGTACCTAGTAATTGCATGGCATGAGCATATAGGGTTAGCTGCACTATTTATTAAATATGGCCACTCTGACTCCTTAGAACACCACCAAAATCCTATCAAATTGAAGAATACCTCAGGGTTGAATTGCCTCAGCAAGAGAACACCAGGATTGTTACATGAAAGCATGTGTCGAACATCTTTTAAAACTCTGAAGTAGACAAATTGAGACTAGTATAGATTTTTATGGCCAATTATAAAATAATAGCCGCCTATTGGAAATCCAGTTGGATAGTTTCATTATATTGTAGTGCTTATATTGTGAGTTGGTTGTGCTATGTAACGTAGGTGAACATTTGAATTGATAATATTGGAGACTTTTACTATTGCAATGTATAAGGCAAAATTAATAATTTTTACATGTCCGATCAAGTTTGTAAGTTGTAAAGTATAGTACTCATTGAAATAAATTTATTTGAGGAGACTATTTTAGAAAGTAACGATTTCTTTTAAAAATTTTGGGTTTTATTTTAAGAATTTTGGTTTGCATTTAAAATGTTGCTCTAGCATTCATATATCGTGATTACTCAAAAACCATACTTGTGCACTTTTAATATTAGAAAGGAATATCAAACCTACGTAGAACCCAATAATTTCATTATTTTTTTCAAAATCTCGAAAGAGATGTGTTGTTTTATTGACGTATCCAACATTGTTAGCATGTTAATAAGAGAGAAACGGATCTTGTCAACTTGATTTTTCTATAGAAAATAGAGTAAACCAATATGTGTCACTAACAACTATTAGAATCAACAATTACATGAAAATAGAAATATGTGTGAAAGTAAAACTTGTGAGGTGATAATATACATATATCAAAACAACAATAGGGTATATTGAAACTTTGATGTGCGTGATAATATGAGATTTTTTATATGCAACTCTGCACATAGTTAAACATCAAAATAACTCCAAGCTACAATAGGTGTAGTCTGACCATAGTATGAAGAGAAGAAAAGCAATTACTTGAATTTTTTTTTGACCTTTGGCTTATTTAGAATCAAGTCAGCCTTCCCAAAAGAACGTAGGGCATCCCTGGGTGTGGTGTGCTATGCTGGGTTAAGTATTTTTGAATGTGGAAACAACTGTAGTTGTCACTTTGCAGCAAAGCAGTTATCGACAAGCATGCAACACTATCATCTAAGCCTTTACATACTAGGTGTTCATCAAACCACTAGCCATGGACGTGCACCTAAAACGTAGAAGCCAAAATAACTGGCAATATCCTTGTTGAGTTGCTCTATGTGTTTAAAGCACAAAGTAGGAATTATAAACACCAATATAGATTTGTCTTTTCAAAATTAACTCAATAAGGTGAAATAAAAATGTTTTAAACATATCGTGAGTGCCTTCATTGCTTGAATAAATGGTGTTATTATCTTATATGTCTTAAAATTTATATAGGGAACCTCCATACAAAATACAAAATATAAATATAAATATATATAAATATAACAAAGCCTGTCAGAGCTATAAACCCTACCACTTTATTGAGTAAATCATACAACCAATAGGATGTGGGTAGTATGAGCCTTGGCATTCACCGTGGTCTTTCCATCTTTGAATTTAATATTTATTTGGCGGTATGTTGATAGTGAAGGAATTAATTAAAATTCTGAATCATGTCGTGTTAAAGAAAAACGCTTCGCAAAATTTTGAGCTTCGGGAAGAGGTTCAGGAAAAATTCTCCTGAAGTAACTACTTTGGGGAATATCTTGCCAAAGTAAAACTACTTCAGGGAAACACTACCGAGGTGAAACTACTTTAGGGAAATAGCTCCCGAAGTAAAAACTTCGGGGGAGAAACTGTCGAAGTAAAACTACTTCGAGGAAATAGCTCCCGAAGTAAACACTTCGGGGGAGAAGCTGAAGTAAAACTACTTCGGGGAATTTCTCAGCGAAGCAACTGCTTCGCTCAGTTTGGCTCCGAAGTGAAATCACTTCGGGGAATTTCGTGCCGAAGTGATTTCTTCGGGCAGGAAGGCTGCGAAGCTCTGTAGCTCACGGCAACTTCGGCGAAGTGGCTGCTGGATTCCACTTCGGGAGACTAAGTCTCGCAATGTGCTTCGACACAAACAAACTAGATTCCTTTCTGGATCGAACGGGTGTTTTGCCACTTCGGGGCAAACCCTAGCTGAGGAATATCTACGGATAAAATGATACACAGAGAGCCAAATAGCAGAATAAATATTTTATATATTAACTATAATGCCGGATTACAAAGCTTCCTACTGAAGCGATTACAAACTTTTGCAAGATAGAAATCTGCAGGATAAACACACAAACTTCTTGGAGACTGTTGCTCCACACTCCGGCTAAAAGTGGCTACTGGTTTCACCCTTCTGCTACTCTGCTGGTCGAAACCTTAGCTCTACGGATGCTCTCTGCTCGCTATCCTCCGACTGCTTCAACTCCCTTCCACTCAACTTCTTCTATATACTAAATGACAAAATGACCTCGATATTTATAGGTGGGGGATGAGGACAAAAGGCGGGAGGAGTTCATCGACCGACTGACAAAAAATAAATTCCGAGGAATGGTTCCTATCAAATCTCTGAACACCCCAACTACTTGTACGCTTGGAAAATTAATGTCCCGATTTGCATGCCTGATTTTCGCTTTGGCTGATTTTCGCTTCGGGGGGCAATTTGATTTTACTTCGTGGCGAAGCATTTTCCGAAGTCATGTTAAAAGTGCTTCGCACCGAAGTATTTTTCGAAGGCATTTTCGAAAGTGCTTCGCGTCGAAGCATTTCTCGAAGGCATTTCGAAAGTGCTTCGCGCCGAAGCGCTTACGGGCGTGAAGTTTGATTTAACATTTCCAACACCCTCCTTTAAACCAAACTTCATGAGTTCTCTAATGCCCAACATATCTCGCAATCTGGCGAAGTCCTCCTCCTTCAAGGGTTTTGTGAAGATGTCAGCCAGCTGCTCCTTGGACCTGCAAAACTGCAACTATACTTCACCGAATTTCACCAGCTCTCTGATGAAATGATACCGGATGTCTATGTGCTTCGTTCGGCCATGGAAGACTGGGTCCTTCGAGAGCGCGATGGCAGAGTTATTGTCACAAAATATTGTTGTTGCTACTTCGGGCGGATGATGTAGTTCACACAGAACTCTTCTCAGCCAGACTGCCTGGCAGGCGGCTGAGGTGGCAGCAACATACTCTGCCTCTGCTGTAGATAAAGCAACAATTGGCTGCTTCTTCGAGGACCAAGAGACAACTCCGGATCCAAAATGGAAGGCATATCCCGAAGTGCTCTTTCGGTCATCTATGCTACCGGCCCAATCACTGTCAGTGTAGCCAATCAACTCAAGTTGGTCTTGTCTGGCATAGTGAATTCCGTGGTTCCTCGTGCCATTGACATATCGTAGGATTCTCTTGCTTGCTTGCTAGTGAGTGTCTTTCGGAGTCTCCATAAAATGGCTGATCAGACTGACTCCGAACATCAGATCTGGTCGAGTTGCAATCAAGTACATCAGGCTTCCAACTAACCTTTTATAGAGAGTTGGATCAACGCTTCTATTGTTGTCAGTCTTGCTCAACTTCAAACCAGTGGCTACCGGGGTGATGGCAGGTTTGTTGTCCTCCATCTTAAAATGCTTCAGGACATCCTTTGCATACTTGCCCTGAGAAATGAAGATGCCATCTGCTGATTGGTCAACTTCAATGCCAAGAAAGAATTTCATCAGCCCCATGTCTGTCATTTCAAACTCGATCTTCATGGCTGTTCTGAACTGCGCAAATAGGCTACTGCTATTGCCAGTATATATCAGATCATCCACATACAAGCAGACGATTATCATCTCACCCTTTGCATTTGTCTTCAGATATAGGGTGTGCTCATATGGGCATTTTTGAAACCCATTCTCTTGAAAATAGCCATCAATCCGGTTGTACCATGCCGGGGTGCTTGCTTCAACCCATACAGGGCCTTCTTCAGCTTCAGGACCTTGTCTTCTTGCCCTTGTATTTCATATCCGGGTGGTTGGTCTATGTAGACCTCTTCTTCCAACACTCCGTTCAGGAAGGCAGACTTGACATCCATCTGGTACACGCTCCATCCCTTTTGAGCTGCTAGTGCCAGAATCATTCTGACTGTGTCAAGTCGGGCTACAGGTGCATACACCTCATGATAGTCAACTCCTGACTTCTGCTTGTAGCCTTTCGCCACTAATCTGGCCTTATGCCTGTCAACTTCTCCTTGGGCGTTAAACTTTGTTTTATACACCCACTTGACCCCAATGGTCTTCTTTCCTACTGGAAGATCTGTCAGCTGCCATGTCTCATTCTTCTCAATGGTTGCTATCTCCTCATCCATCGCATTCACCCATTTGCGATTCTGACTTGCTTCTTCAAACTCCACTGGATCACACTCAGTAAATAAAGCAAAGTCAGAATATTCTTCATCTAACTGATCATGGGTTACCTCATAAATGTCTTGCAAGCTGCGAGTCTTCGCAGGTGTCCTCAAATTTTGAATTCTGCTTGCAAGTGGAGGTGATCGGGATGATGAGGGTGTGCTATTGTTGGCACCACTATTGCTACTTGAAGGTACAGGTGGTTGCACACTATCTTCCTCCAAGTTTATAGGTTCAACAGTTGCTGGTTCAGGCTCACCAGTCTTTGACTTCCAGTTCCAGGCTTCGTTCTCCAAGAACTTCACATCTCGGCTGATGACAAGTTTCTTTGTCATTGGATTGTACAACCTGTATGCCTTTGCTTGTTCGTTGTACCCCGTGAAGATGCATTTTTTAGATTTGTCATCCAGCTTCCATATTTTCTCATCTGGAACATGTGCATATGCAATGCACCCAAAAACTCGCAAATGAGCCACACTTGGCTTCAGATTGCTCCAGGATTCCTCTAGAATTTTGTCCTTCACACTCTTGGTGGGACATCGGTTCAACAGATAAACTGCACAACTTACAGCTTCTACCCAGAACTCATGTGGCAAACTTTTCACCTTCAACATGCTCCGTGCCATCTCCATGATAGTTCTGTTCTTCCTCTCAGCTACACCATTCTGTTGCGGTGTGTATCCGAAAGTGAACTGCCTTTGAATTCCATGCTGCTTGCAGAAGTTGTGGAATTCGTTGGAGATGTATTCTCCTCCTCCATCTATCTTGAGAGTCTTCACATAATACCCGCTCTGTTTCTCAACCAGAGCCTTGAACTCCTTAAACTTTGCAAATGCCTCTGACTTCAACTTAATGGGATAAACCCATGTCTTTCGGCTAAAGTCATCAATGAAAGTCAGGAAGTATTTGTTGTCGGCATATGTGCTGGTCTGCATGGGACCGCAAATGTCTGAGTGCACCAGCTCCAATGGTCGTGATGCTCTCCAAGACTATCCTATAGGGAATGCATCCCTGTGTTGCTTACCGACTAGACAACCTTCACAAACTTGGTTCGGTTGCTCAATAAGGGGTAAACCCTTCACCATCTGCTTCTTGTGCAGCAAATTTAGGCCACTGAAACTCAAGTGACCGAATCTGAGATGCCACAGCCAGGTAGCATCCTTCACAACTGCACTCAGAGACATTAAAGATTCATTCTGAATCTGCAGTGGAAACATTTTGTTTTTCATCATGGACACGGTTGCGATTTGTCCATGCACTTTGTCTCTGATGGAACAAACACCATCTTTGAACTGAACAGTGTGTCCCTTCTGCACAAGTTGTCCAACGCTTAGCAGGTTGTGTTTCAACCCAGGCACATAATAAACATCACAAATTTGTTTTCTTTCTTCGTTCGGGTGCGGATGAGGATCTTTCCTTTCCCCATCACGGGAACCTTGCTGTTGTTCCCCATATTGACTTCGGATTGGACTGTTTCATCCAATTGTGAGAACATCTCTCTGTTCCCAGTCATGTGGTTGCTGCACCCACTATCAAGATACCAAATGTTTTTCTTGCTCTCCTCCTCAACACTGCAAGTTAGCAGCATATTTCCTCCTGTCGCATTTCCAGCTTCCTCTGTATAATGGGCTTGCTGCTGATTCTCGTTCGCCATCCTCGTTCTGCACTGTGAGATGTAATGGCCGAACTTTTTGCAGTAGTAGCATTGGACCTTTGACATGTCCTTCTTTTGCTGAGAGCCACCTTGCTGATTTTTGCTAGTGCCTCTTCCTCCTTGTTGATGAAAGTTGTAGCTGGTCTCACTGACATGAGGGTTTGATCTCCCTCCTTGCTTGTTACTTCTCCCATGCCTGCTTCTGCCTCTTCCACCTTGAGAACTAGAGGCGCCTTGGTGGGAGTCTTGTCTGCTACTGTCTCGAACTGAGACTTGCGCCTTGAACGCTTGCTCCAAAGAGGACTGAGTTGAGCGGCTCAGCCTCTGCTCATGTGTCTACAGAGAACCCATGAGTTCATCCATCGAGAGGGTTGTCAGATCCCTTGACTCCTCTATTGCAATTACCATAGAGTCAAACTTTGTTGGCAGACTTCATAGAATTTTCTCCATGATCCTTTGATTTTGCACAATTTCACCATTCAACCGCATCTGGTTGATGACATCAATTGTTCGGGTGAAGAAGTCGCTCATCGACTCGGACTCACTCATCTGCAGGTTCTCGAACTCTCTCCTGAGCATCTGCAGTTTTACCAACTTCACTTTGTTGGTGCCTTGGTACGAACTAGCCAAAATTTCCCAGGCCTGCTTGGCCTTGGTGGCTGATGCGATCCATGGGAAGATGGTCTCCTCAACCGCTTGCATGATATAGAACAGGGCCTTTTGGTCTTTCTTCCGGTTCTCCTTCAGAAGATCTTTGTCAGCTTGGGAGAGGGCGGCCAGTGCTGCTGCATCTGCCGGTTTCGGGTAACCATTCTCGACGAAGTCCCACAAATCTTGAGACCCAAAGAGAATCTTCATCTGGATGCTCCAGTAATCGTAGTTCTTGTCGTTAAATCATGGGATCTGCAACTACAGGGAATTTTTTCGGAAGCCATGCTTCTATCTCCGCGTCACGGCACCACAGGCTCTGATACCAATTTGAAGGAATTAATTAAAATTCCAAATCGCATCACGTCAAAGAAAAATGCTTCACAAAATTTTGAGCTTCGGGAAGAGGTTCGGGAAAAATTCTCCCGAAGTAACTACTTCGGGGAATATCTTGCCAAAGTAAAACTACTTCGGGAAACATTTCTGAAGTGAAACTACTTTGAGGAAATAGCTCCCGAAGTAAAAACTTCGGGGGAGAAACTGTTGAAGTAAAACTACTTCGGGAAATAGCTCCCGAAGTAAATACTTTGGGGGAGAAACTACCGAAGTAAAACTACTTCGGGGAATTTCTCAGTGAAGCAACTACTTCGCTCAGTTTGGCTCCGAAGTGAAATCACTTCGGGAATTTCGTGTCGAAGTGATTTCTTCGAGCAGGAAGGTTGCGAAGCTCTACAACTCATGGAAACTTCGGCGAAGTGGCTGCTGGATTCCACTTTGGGGAGACTAAGTCTCGCAATGTGCTTCGGCACAAACAAACTAGATTCCCTTCTGGATCGAACGGGTGTTTTGCCACTTCAGGGCAAACCCTAGCTGAGGAATATCTACAGATAAAATGATGCACAGAGAGCCAAATAGCAGAATAAATATTTTATATATTAAGTAATGCCGGATTTACAAAAGCTTCCTACTGAAGCGATTACAAACTTTTGCAAGATAGAAATCTGCAGGATAAACACACAAACTACTTGGAGACTACTGCTCCACACTCCGACTGCAAGCGGCTGCTAGTTTCACCCTTCTGCTACTCTGCTGATCGAAACCCTAGCTCAGCGGCTACTCTCTACTTGCTATCCTCTGACTGCTTCAACTCCCTTCCACTCAACTTCTTCTATATACTAAATGACAAAATGACCTCGATATTTATAGGCGGGGGATGAGGGAAAAAAGGCAGGAGAAGTTCACCGACCGACTGAAAAAAAATAAATGCAGAGGAATGGTTCCTGTCAAATCACCGAACACCCCAACTACTCGCACGCTTGGACAATTAATGTCCCGATCTGCGTGCCTGATTTCTGCTTCGGCTGATTTTTGCTTCGGGGGGCAATTTGATTTTACTTCGTGGCGAACCATTTTCCGAAGTCATTTCGGAAGTGCTTCGTGTCGAAGCATTTTCTAAAGGCGTTTAGAAAGTGCTTCATGCCGAAGCATTTCTCGAAGGCATTTTGAAAGTGCTTCGTGTCGAAGCGTTCATGGGCGTGAAGTTTGAGTTAACATTTCTAACAGATAGAATCTCGAATATGTGTATTGTTGTGGCTGATCCACAACGTACCCCAAAATTGGGGACCCACCTTTTTTGCATGTGTTCCAAGAAGACCGAAGTGGCCCATAGGCTAAAGTTCAAAGAAAAAAAGCAAAACACCACAAGGAAGAAAAGTGTCGCGATATCGCGACATGTTGCACCATCGCGGCCCAAAAAGAAAAAGTGTCACGATATCGCGACATGTTGCACCATCATGGCCAAAAAGAAAAGTGTCACGATATCGCGACATGTTGCACCATCATGGCCAAAAAAAAAAGTGTCGCGATATCGCGACATGTTGCACCATCGCGGCCAAAAGAAAAAGTGTCGCGATATCGCGACATGTTGCACCATCGCGGCCAAAAGAAAAAGTGTCACGATATCGCGACATGTTGCACCATCGCGGCAAAAAGAAAAAGTGTCACGATATCGCGACATGTTGCACCATCATGGCCAAAAGAAAAAGTGTCGCGATATCGCGACATGTTGCACCATCATGGCCAAAGAGAAAAAGTGTCACGATATCGCGACATGTTGCATTTTCATGCCAAAGAAAGAGAAGAAAGAAAAGTGTCGCGATATCGCGACATGTTGCATTTTCACGACCAAGGAAGAAAGAACAAGAAAGAAAAGTGTCGCGATATCGCGACATGTTGCATTTTCACGGCCAAAAGAAAAAGTGTCGCGATATCGCGACATGTTGCATTTTCCGCAAGAAGAAAAGTGTCACGATATCGCGACATGTTGCATTTTCACGTGCAAAAAAAGTGTCGCGATATCGCGACATGTTACATTTTCGCAAAAAAAGTGTCGCGATATCGCGACATGTTACATTTTCATGCTAAAAGCAACAAAAACGAAAGGGGCCAAAAGTGTCACGATATCGCGACATGTTCCATTTTCAGATTCAAAGCAACAAAGGAGAGCAAGGAGGCAAAAGTGTCGCGATATCGCGACATGTTCCATTTTTCGCCAAGGTAACGGACCTGCATAGTGACGTGGACATAAGGACAAAATCCAATGAAGAAGACAAAGCGTTACATAAGGAATATTTAATGATTTGAAATCATTTAAGATGGTCGTTACACACGAAGGGAAACGGACGCAAGACCATGTGGAGAAATCACAGCGAAGGGCCACAAAATGGAAAGCAAAGCACACGCATACAGGAAGGTGAAATGAACAGTAGGAAGGTGAAACGAACAGCCATCGACAAATGAAACGAACCGTCAGGGAAGGAGAAACAATGTTTTCACAAGTTTAAATACGCCATTCAAAGAGGCTAGAAAGAGGGTGGAAAACTGCTGCAAGTAGCGTTGCAGGTTTGAAGGCGATAAGGCCATTCTGGACCTAGTTGGGCTGTTTTTCTTTCGTAGACTGGTTTTTCTTCTTCATGGACATGGGTTGGAAATTACGGTGAGCAGAGTTGCAGACTTGAAGGTGATAATGCTATTCTGGGCCTGTTTGAGTCGTTTTTCTTCCATGGACTGGTTTGGGAAAACCAAAAATTTTGCTATTGTAAAATGACACATTTTTAATGCAGAAGTGTTCAGAAATTTGCATCTTGTGGGCAAGAAAGAAGGAGATTTTCTTTGCATGCTATGGATTTAATGTTTATTCTTTCATATTTTCAGATTTCGAATTTATAGATAATGTTGATGCCATTTCTTTGGGTTACATTAGGCGAATATTTGAAATCTGAATTTTATTTCGTACCCTAGGAACCAACACTTAGCCTATGGGGATTGTGCTTGTTTTGCAAGTCCAATAGGTTAGGTTGCATGCATGGAGACCTCACATCTTCGGTTTTGTCGAAATAGGATAGCATCATACTGAATGCATTTTAGTTTCAGTTTCTGCATTTCATTTTCATTTTTCTGCATTTTATATTTTTCAGAAGTTTTAACTTTTCAAGGCATTAAAATAAACATCTAAAAAATATCAAAATCCAAAAAACAATGAACAATCACTAAAGTTTCATGATGAAATAAACCAACATTGCCCCTTGTTTACAGTTACTTGCAATCACTAAGGTGTTCCAAGCATTTAAATTGAATATCTTTATTTGAGATTACTAATACACATATGCAAATGCTAATACAAGCGGAGACCTTGGAGAAGTTGTTTGTTTAACTTCTTTGCAAGAGGGGATTTGGAACCCAAATCCTAAAGGAGAGTGTACTTTCACAATCGGGTGAAAATACCACTCAACAGATTGGCGCTAGAAGGAGGGCCCGAATTGTTTTATTTCAGAGTGATTTAAATGCTATAGGGATTTAAATTTTGAATATTTCATGCCCTATTGATTATTATCTTTAGCCCTCTTTTAACAATACAACCTTGTAGTGTTAAAAGGAGGACATGAATTGCTATGCATTGTTCTAACGCTTTTTGATTGTTCATACAGGAATAATGTGTCTTGATTTGATTTAAAAAAAAATTCTTGACTAACGAGGTTGTCTCCATGCAATTACTTTCATTCGATTTTAATGGATACACCTCTTGGTTGATGCTAACATGATTATTCATACGTTACATGTTTGATATTTGCTAGTCATTTCATGCTTATTTGTAAGGAATTATTTTGTCTAAAAATGTATTTGTTGTCGGTATTATGCTCTTCACCTGTGCGTAATGTGATCTTGTGAATCGAAAATCCTACAACACTAAGAGTATGCTCTTCACTTGCGCATATGCAATCTGGTGAATCGAAACTAATTTACATTTTTAGAATACTGCTTTGTCATGGTTCCTTCTTTATTCATGACTAACAAATTGGTTTTGAAGTTATTCTTTGAATTTCATTAATTGCAGGATTTTTTGTGTGTCGCAAGTTTTCTTTGAGGTACTAAGAGTTTTGTCAGGTTCTTGTAGGGTTATCATCATTGATTTTGAATCAAATGGCCCAACCTCCACCACCTCCTTGGTACGGAGCCCATAACATTCCTTTGAATATTGCAGGGGATATTCACGAGATCCCTAGGAATATAGAGAGATTTTTGCCCAAATACAAATCGGATGGCCCAAGGACCGTAGAAGAACATATTCAGGCCTATAGGGATGTTTTGATAAGATTGCAAGTTCAACATGAAGATGTGGCTTGTAGACTCTTCCCCATGAGCCTAGACCAAGTGGCTTACGAATGGTATATTTGCTTACCTATTGGTTCCATTACGTCATGGACGCAAATGGAGAATGCTTTTGTCAACCAATTCAGGTCACCATTAGATCCCACAATCATCTATAATCAGTTCATTACATGCAAAAGAGGCCAGGGTGAGCCAATCCAAACTTTTAATCGGAGATTTCAGAAGTGCTATAATAGAGCAATTCGACATTTTGCCATTGATCCCGTAGTAGCTTTGCAAATATATTTTGGGGCATTGGATCCTATGATGACAATGTTTGCAAGGCGAAATCCTCAAGTTACCACGCTTGCTCTAGCCTACAATGAAGCTATGACCATTGAACAACAAATGACACCACAGAGTTATGGGTTTTCCCAGATGCCTATGGTAGGACAATATGGTCCATATGGTCAAGCTCCTATGATGAATCAGATCATGGCACCACAAATATCAGGCATAAATGCTTTGCCTTATCAACAACCATATTCATCAACACCCGCTTACGCACCCATTCCAATTCAACCAATCATCCATTCCCATTCCTTCATTTTTTTTTCCCAATCCAATTCCGATTCAAAGTGTGAATCCCTACGCAAATCAAGTGGCTCAAAATCCAACTCAAATGTTAAGTCAAGATCTCACCAATTACGCAAATCCTATTGGAACTAGCAATAACATAGCTCAACCAAAAGAGATTTATTCAGAGGTTGAAGAACTCAAAAATATGGTTCACAAATTGAGTAATGATTTGGTTCAAAAATAGAAGTATGAATCCCATGCCCCTCACCCAAATCAAAACTTCAACGATAGAGGGAGACAATGGAATACGAAGCCAAACAATGGGGGTGTGCCTTCCCCTATTGCTAATCAGATAGATACTTCTGCAGGACCAAGTCACTCTAGTTCCATTCTTAATATTTCTGATTTTGCATGGGAAAAGGGGTGTAGATTGCATAATACAAAGGAGCATAATGAAAGGAATTGTCCCGAAATTGCTATGTATACCCATTGTCTCCAAGCTCAAGTGGATGATTTGGAACTTGTGCCAAATAAGGGTCCATCCCAACATCAACAAGGAGAGGACAACATTTTGGTGGTGGAAACTCTATATCGTCAAGAGAGTGAGCATGAGGAGGATCCACACCTTCCAAATTGTGATAAAATTGAATCATGGGTTACAAATTTGGATTATGATAGCTTTACCAATTTGAATTCAAGAAATAACCCACTTTTGGAAATAACTGGACCATCTATGGAAGGTGAAGATGAATTGGATGAGAAACATGTTGATGAATCAGAAGATGAAGAAGAAGTAGTTGAACGTCACAATTTGAACTTGGAGGATGACTACTATGATTCATGGAAGAAGTGGGAAGACTACACTCACTCCAAAACTGCTAATGAAACTTGTGTGCCAATTGATATACAGGACAACATAATCGCCTACTCAAAGGAAGATATTACAACTCCTGTGCAATTTGAGGATGTTTTGGAAGAGATACCAGGGATAGTGAACAAAGAATTGGAATTAAATGACAAAGTGGTTGATCTATTGGAAGCAACGAAAGCGATTGATCATGAAGATGAGTTACTTGACATACACTTCGACCAAGAATATTTGAGGGTTGAAAAGGATGGGCATGTTTTTAATTGGGTGCCCAATTTTGGTATGTTTGATGAACAAGTAATCAATGAAGAATATGAAGACCATGAGGTAAAAGAGGAAATTGCAAATCCTCACCAAGTTTTGGTAAATGAAAATGTGAAAAAGGTAAAATCTAAACCTTTGTGTCCAAACATCCAAGATTTTGGTGAAGATTTGTATAATTCAAATGATATTTATGATGAAATGCCATTGAAGGTGAATGAAGAACAAGGATTAATTTCTAACCACACCTTTGATAACATTACTTTAATGAATGAAAAGGAGCTTGATGCACTTAAATTGCTAAATCAAATTCATCAACAATTAATTCTTGAATCTAGGATAAAAATTCTTAATGATCCCCATTTAGTAAATATCCTAGATGCTTGTAAATTGTTGCACAATTTTGATTGGCCTAAGAACATGGAAAATGAATTAGCTTTGAAATTTTTAGAAATAGGCTCTTGCTTACAAAATTTCATTTTGAATAAAGAAAGCCTAGTTCTAAATCATGAATGGGATTATGAAATTTGCACCTTAAAGAATAGACAAGAAAGAATTGAAAATCAACCATTGTCTAATCAATCTGGTAATTTGAATCTCACCTATGAGAATACTAATGGAACTAAATCTAATTGGTGGGGTGAGAGAGGAAAGTTGAAGTTGGTTGCATTGTTTGGTCTAATCTTGTTTTCGTTTGATTCCTTCCACATTCGGCATGTGTATCATATTATATGTCTTTTGGAATGCTCTAATCAGGTTTGGGATCCGGGAAAATGATAATCCAAATTTTTGCATCATCTTGTATTATATTGTATATACTTTTGGTTTTCGTGTTTTGGTTTTGGATTAGATCTCATTTTGGTTTTAAGTTTTGTGTGTTGGTCCTTTGGACATTTTTGGTTTGTTAATTTAGGTCCTTATGAATGTTGACTAAGACTAGGAGAATATGAAACATCGGAATTGTATTGCAGAAAGCTCCACGAATTTCGCAAACACATTAAAGAATATCGTTTGGAACTTATGATGCAGGAAGTTGTCAGTTTTATAAATTATGGCAAAGTAGGTGGTATACTCCATCCGCATTTCAAAAGGAGCAATGCATTCATATCTCATGTACATTCCGCATTGCATATACATTCCATCTCAGTTGCATCTTCATTTCATGTGCAATCATTGAAAAGGTGTCGAATCCTCTTAGGGTTATTACATAACATATATTAAAAGGATCCTAAGGTTGGGAACTGATGCCCGAACTATCTTGAACCAAGCACGTTCTACGCATATTAAAGAGGATCTTGAGCAAAATGGTCAAAACCATACTTGGAAGAAAAGGTGAGGCGAAAGGAGTATTTCGTGTCTGTCCTATCATGCAACATAATCCTTAAAATAGTGGTTTTTACCACTCCCATAAGTGCTTAAAGCCTAAAATCAGAGTAGTAAGGATAGGGTTAAATCCTCATCGAACTTAGGTTGAGGATCCAACTCCCCAAAGCTCTGATTTGACCTTCATGGAGTAGTAAGGATAGGGTCTAATTCTCATCTCGCTTAGGTTGAGAATCCGATTCCCCAAAGCTTCTATTTTGCCCACTCAAGAACTTGAAATTCAAAAGAAAATATTTTTCATTTCTTTATTAATATTGGATTGGAAGGATCATACTACATGTCCCTTGCAAGGATGGGTAGTCATCCCCAAGGTCCAAGAAATCAAAGTAGAGCCAAATCATGGATTATGGGGTTAATCTCCATCGGGGCTATAGACGCCTGGCTGGCAGTGGAGTATGCTCATGCGTGGCAACATGTCTTGTCTAAAAGCAAGACCACTGACTGCTCAAACGGACAGGCTAGCCTGACAGTTTCATCCATAACAGGTTAAATCATTTTGTTCAAGATGAGGTAATGAATTCCAGATCAGAGTAGTAAGGATAGGATTAAATTCCCATCTCGCTTAGGTTGGGAATCCTATTCCCCAAAGCTCTGATTTCACTTACACTTGCACATGGGTTCAAGATGGTAGTGACACATAACCAACTTTGGGATCTAGTAAATTAATTAAGTATACATATATTTGGTCCTAAGAGGGTTTGACAGTTTTAATATGTTTGTTCATGATACTAGAAGGTCTGAGCCTTTGCAAAGAAGGTTGTTATATCTCTAACATAGTTGTCATACATCAAATCCTGCACAAATCATTCATAGCCTTGCATACGAATCATAAGTGAAGCTGACAATGGAAAGCTGAATGAATTTCAAATGATAGGGAATGAAGCACATTGCACACACCGAGCTGATGCTTAATAATTCTAATGTTTCATGTATTTCTCATCTAGTTTCATTCTTGGGATATTTGCTAACGCTTGTATTTGAGTCTGTGTGTTTTCAGGTTGAGTTCTCACCGAAATGCTCAAGAGCATTTCCCAATAGAGTCGCCATTTGTTGTGGCTGATCCACAACGTACCCCAAAATTGGGGACCCACATTTTTTGCATGTGTTCCAAGAAGACCGAAGTGGCCCATAGGCTAAAGTTCAAAGAAAAAAGCAAAACACCACAAGGAGAAAAAGTGTCGCGATATCGCGACATGTTGCACCATCGTGGCCCAAAAGAAAAAGTGTCGCGATATCGCGACATGTTGCACCATCACCCAAAAAAAAAAGTGTCACGATATCGCGACATGTTGCACCATCGCGGCAAAAAGAAAAAGTGTCACGATATCGCGACATGTTGCACCATCGCGGCCAAAAGAAAAAAGTGTCACGATATCGCGACATGTTGCACCATCGCGGCCAAAAAGAAAAAGTGTCACGATATCGCGACATGTTGCACCATCGCGGCCAAAAAAGAAAAAGTGTCGCGATATCGCGACATGTTGCACCATCGCGACAAAAAGAAAAAGTGTCGCGATATCGCGACATGTTGCACCATCGCAGCCAAAAGAAAAAGTGTCGCGATATCGTGACATGTTGCATTTTCACGCCAAAAGAGAAAAAAAGTGTCGCGATATCGCGACATGTTGCATTTTCATGACCAAACGAGGAAAGAAAGAACAAGAAAGAAAAGTGTCACGATATCGCGACATGTTGCATTTTCACGACCAAAGAGAAAAAGTGTCGCGATATCGCGACATGTTGCATTTTCACCGAAAGAAGAAAAGTGTCGCGATATCGCGACATGTTGCATTTTCACGGCAAGAAGAAAAGTGTCACGATATCGCGACATGTTACATTTTCAGAAGGAAAAAAGTGTCGCGATATCGCGACATGTTACATTTTTACGACTAAAAGCAACAAAAGACGGAAGGGGCCAAAAGTGTCGCGATATCGCGACATGTTACATTTTGACGATTCAAAGCAACAAAGGAGAGCAAGGAGGCAAAAGTGTCACGATATCGCGACATGTTCCATTTTTGCCAAGGTAACGGACCTGCATAGTGACGTGGACATAAGGACAAAATCCAATGAAGAAGACAAAGCGTTACATAAGGAATATTTAATGATTTGAAATCATTTAAGATGGTCGTTACACACGGAGGGAAACGGACGCAAAACCATGTGGAGAAATCGCAGCGAAGGGCCACAAAATGGAAAGCAAAGCACACGCATACAGGGAAGGTGAAACGAACAGCCATCGACAAATGAAATGAACCGTCAGGGAAGGAGAAACAATGTTTTCACAAGTTTAAATACGCCATTCAAAGAGGCCAGAAAGGGGTGGAAAACTGTTGCAAGTAGCGTTGCAGGTTTGAAGGCGATAAGGCCATTCTGGACCTAGTTGGGCTATTTTTCTTTCGTAGACTGGTTTTTCTTCTTCATGGACATGGGTTGGAAATTGCGGCGAGCAGAGTTGCAGACTTGAAGGCGATAAGGCCATTCTGGGCCTGTTTGAGTCGTTTTTCTTCCATGGACTGGTTTGGGAAAACCAAAAATTTTGCTATTGTAAAATGACACATTTTTAATGCAGAAGTGTTCAAAAATTTGCATCTTGTGGGCAAGAAAGAAGGAGATTTTCTTTGCATGCTATGGATTTAATGTTTATTCTTTCATCTTTTCAGATTTCGAATTTATAGATAATGTTGATGCCATTTCTTTGGGTTACATTAGGCGAATATTTGAAATCTGAATTTTATTTCGTACCCTAGGAACCAACACTTAGCCTATGGGGATTGTGCTTGTTTTGCAAGTCCAATAGGTTAGGTTGCATGCACGGAGACCTCACATCTTCGGTTTTGTCGAAATAGGATAGCATCATACTGAATGCATTTTATTTTTAGTTTTTGCATTTCATTTTTCATTTTCTGCATTTTATATTTTTCAGAAGTTTTAACTTTTCAAGGCATTAAAATAAACATCTAAAAAATATCAAAATCCAAAAAAACAATGAACAATCACTAAAGTTTCATGGTGAAATAAACCAACATTGCCCCTTGTTTACAGTTACTTGCAATCACTAAGGTGTTCCAAGCATTTAAATTGAATATCTTATATTTGAGATTACTAATACACATATGCAAATGCTAATACAACGGAGACCTTGGAGAAGTTGTTTGTTTAACTTCTTTGCAAGAGGGGATTTGGAACCCAAATCCTAAAGGAGAGTGTACTTTCACAACTGGGTGAAAATACCACTCAACATGTATGTTTTGCGCAGGTCCTCTTTAGTCGTATTTATTTGATGATATGGTAATATAAGAATCATGTAATTTTTTTCTTTGTTGCCTAAATAAGAGCAATCAAAATATCGTATTTAATGGCATTGTATTAATAATCATTTGTTTTAGCAAAATCTAACCGAAATAGCAAACTTTATTTATGTTTTTATTTTTTAAGTTAAGTATGGTTTTGGACTTAAAGTAAATCTCTGAAAACAATATTCCCTTTAAGAATATTAAAAAAAAAAACAACCCACAAGACGAAACATAAAACATAGGACTTAAAATAACAGTGAACTGGCAACTTTACTTTTATTACTTTTATAAAGGCAATTTGAAATTTGGTTGGTGATTATCGATTAAAAGCTTAAGCTAAAATATTGAGATGGTGGTTTCATAATTTTATTTTATTTACAATAGCAAAGAAAGTTGGTGATTAAGAGAAGCATTTATCATATAATTTACTTAGTGTTATGTATAAATTAGTACACCAAACCGTGAAACCTTTTAAACACACCTTAAAGATAACATACTTCAACCTAAAAGTCTAACTAATTTATTATGGGCAGACAATCTTAGTTTCAACCTTAATAGATCTTGTGGGTAGACAAGCATATTTCTAGGGCTTACCGTATTCCTAATGGATTGTGTCAGGATGGGAGGTGAAGGGAAAATGAAATGGGCTTTTTCCCTAGGTAAACCCTGTTAGTACAGAGCGGTGATCTCTATGATTGAATTGGCTAGAGAAGATCCATTAGCTTAATGGAATGGGATATTATTTTATTAAGCAAGATGATTCACCAGTGACTACTAGGGTCGTGGTAGCCCTTAGACGATTCCAAAAATGATGGTAATTTGTCTAGCTCCAGCATGCATACGCTAACATATCATATTGAGATGTAGAGAATTACGTGTTCTAATTCTAGGTGAAATGGGCCCTAGAAGTAAAAACCCTACCCATACTTGGATTCTCAGGTTAAGAGAGAAATTATTTAAAGGGCAATCACACCAAGAAATTGGTCGCTCCCGTTCTTCATGAGAATTTTGGCTACAGCGAAATGGCACTCATGAGGACTTTTGCATGCTCGTACTAAATTAAAAGTGAATGTAGGTTGAAAATTTATTCCTATATGCTCGGACAACAAAGTAGGTTGACTTGGGGTGTTTCATTTGATATCAGATCATAAGAATTCTTAGATAAACAAAAAATCCTATAAATTGTCTAAACCAAAATTTTATAACTTGCTATAAATATTTAAACCAAAATTAACAAAATCTCCTTTCGAATAGGCAATGACATCTAGTTTAAAGTCTGGTTTCTCAAAAATACCTATAGCGGTTCAGTAGGAAAGACTGGCCATGAATCCTAAGTGGGTCCTCAAAATAGTTGTGAGGATAGGAGTTATAGAGGAAGCCACAGAACCCCCTCAGGTTATTAGGAGGGAGAAGGAGCCTGCATCAGAAGAAGACAAAATGGCTCGAATGATGCAACTAATGTAGGAACAAATGAGCCAATAGAAGGAGAAAATAGAACAACAGAGGGTTCAAATGGTAGCATATGGCTCAACAAAGGGCACAAATGTTAAAGCACATGGAGCAACAAAAATCTCAACTTACTCAAAAATAGGAAATAATCTCACAACAAAAAAGATAATAAAAACCTATCAAAAGGAAAAGAAATGGTAGTTGCTAGGGAAGAAACATTTGTGGACCCCGAGAGAAGACAAGTGGGTTTTGAACTAGATAGAGATATGTGTAATATTGAAATAGCCAAATTTGATGGAAAAAGGGATGGGGAAGAGGTAGAAAGATGGTTAAGTAGCCTAGAATTATATTTTGTTGTTAGAACCCTTTCCTCCAAATCAAAAACCTCCTATGCAATTTTTGATTGATGAGAGCAGATATGAATTGGTGGGACATGTATAGGAAAACCCACAATGTAGAATTAGTAGATGTGCCATAGGAGAATTTTGTAATAATTTTTAAGGAAATATATGTCTCCCTAGTTCTACCTTGAGAAGACCGCAGAGTTTTCTAGATTGACTCAAGGTAACATTATTATTACCGATTATTATCAATGATTCATGCAATTGCTTAAGTATATGCCTGAGTATGAACAAATGACTAAGATTAAAGTCCAAAAATTTCTTTTGGGTCTTCATCCGAAGATCGGACACTTGATTCTCATAATTAAACCAAAAACCTTTACTATTGCTTGTGATATGGCTCAATAGTATGAAAATGACAAGGTCAAAAAGTCCTACTACCAAAAGTCCTCTGATAGGGAGGAACCATAGAAAAAGAAAAATGTAGGCCCAACTAAGTGGGATAAAAACATGAGTAACAAGGGGTGAAGTGAGAATAAGAACACATTTGACAAAAGCAAGAATAAGTTCCAAGGGAATAGAAATCAAAATAATCATGGAGGTCAGGACAGGGGAAATTTTAATAGGTATGATCAAAAAGCTTAGGTAGTCAATAATGGGGAAAAGAGATAAAAAGCACCCTGAACCAGTTGTTGGATCCGTAAGGAGCCTCATTATGCTGACAAGTGTCCTATGAGAGCATATAAGAGGCAAGAACCTGTAGAGCCAGCTCATAAGGTCTATGTTGTAATAGGTAACTCTAAACTCAATGGTCAAGCTACACCTTTTTTGATGAGTGGTAAAATTTACAATAAAGATGTAAGAATTTTGATTGATTCAGGAGCAACTGATAGTTTTATTTCTCCTAATATTTTGAGAGACATACCGGAAAAACCTGGATTTATGGCTAATGGGTGGAAGGTTGAGTATGGCTCTGGGTAAACCTATACTATAAATCAATGTTTATTTGACCCTCAAATAGTTTTGCCTTAGGGAAAAACTAGTTGTAACCTGTATGTAGCCTCACCGCATGCCTTCAATATAGTCTTGGGATTTGATTGGCTCAAGGCTCACAAGGCATTTTTGAATTTTGAGGAAAGATGGATGGATTTCATTGATAACACCAAACAAAGGATTTGAATTTATTGTAGACATGAATCAGTGGATCCACATCTCCTAAAATCCATGCAAGTTAAAAGAGCTATTAGAAAAGGAAGTAGGATTTTTGTAGTCAAACTTAATAAGAAAGAAGATATTGAGTCTGAGGCAAGCCTTTTTTAGACCTTTCAAATACTAAATGGTTTTCAGGATGTTTTTCTTGAATACTTTCTAGGACTACCACCCCAAATGGAATTTGATTTCTCAATTGAACTTCTTCCAGGATCTACACCAATAGCCTAAGAACCCTATAGGATGACCACAATAGAGTTGTAGGAACTCAAAACTTAGCTCCAAGATCTATTGGAAAAATGACACATTAAATCTAGTGTCTCTTCATGGGGTGCACCGATTCTATTTGTCAAAAATAAGGATGGGACTCTAAGGCTTTGTATTGACTACAAAATGCTTAACAAAATGATTGTTAAGAATAAATACTCACTACCTAGAATAGATGACTTGTTTGATCAGTTGAAAGGAGCTATGATATTCTTAAAAATTGACCTTAGGTCTGGATACCATCAATTAAGGATTCAATAAGAAGATACTCACAAAATAGCTTTCTAGACTAGGTATGGCCACTATGAATTCAGAGTGCTACCTTTTGGGTTAACCAATGCCCCAGTAGTTTTTATGAACCTTATGAATAGTGTATTTTGAGAATAGTTAGATCAGTTCGTGTTGATATTTTTAGATGATATACTGATCTACTCCAATAATAGAGAGGAACATGATTAACACATGAGGATTGTTCTTGAAGTACTCAGGAAGAACCTGTTATATGGAAAATTATCCAAGTGTGAGTTCTATACTCCTCGGGTACAATATCTGGGACATGTAATTTCAACCGAAGGGGTGTTTATAGATCCAAAGAAGATAGAAGCCTTCACTGATTGGATTACCCCAAAAAATATATCTAAAGTATGAAGTTTTATGGGGATGTCTGGGTATTACCAACACTTTTTCAAGAACTTTTCCAAGGTAGCCTATCCAATAACCAACTTGCAGAAGAAGGGAAAAGTTTTTAAGTGGACTAAACAATGTGAGGAGACCTTTACAACACTCAAGGAAAAATTAACCACAACACCAATTCTTAAGATACCAAATCCTAAACTTCCTTTTATTATTTGTACTAATGCTTCCATAGAAGGAATAGGCAGAGTACTCATGCAATAGGAGGGTGTAATAGCTTATGAGTCCCGAAATATTAAGAAACATGAGTTGAATTACGCCACACATGACATGGAATTAGATGTAGTGGTGCATGCTCTTAAAATGTGGCATCACAACCTGTTAGTTAAACCTTTTGAACTATAAATTGATCATAAAATTTTGAAGTACATCTTCATTCAGCCAATTCTCAATGCTAGGCAGAGACGTTGGATGGATTTTTTAGTAGAATATGATTTTGGCATTGAGTATATAAAGGGAAAAGAGAATAAGCTAGCATATGCTTTAAGTAGGAGGAGGCATATCACTGCTATAACACAATGTCAATTTGATATAATTGAAAAATAAGAAACTTACAATTCCAAGATGAATTTTCCTAGAAATGTCAAGATTTAATATGACAAGGATTTGAAAAAACAAAAGAATTTATAATCTGAGAGGACACTTTATATTTTGAAAATAGGATGGTAGTACCTAATAACTAGAACCTCAAAAGCATGTTGCTATAGGAGGTACACTATGCTCCATATTTTGCACACCCGAGCTATATTAAGATGCATGAAAATTTGAGAAAGGATTATTATTGGCTAGGAATGAAGAAGGATATCACTATGTTTGTGGCAAGATGTCTAGAATGACAAAAAATAAAGGCTGAACATTTGCATCTCAAGGACGCCTGTATTCCAATGAAATTCTAGAATATAAATGGTAGGTTTTATCTATGGATTTCATAGTTGGGTTGCCTAAAAATCATATCCAGAATGATGTTATTCTAGTAGTGGTTGATAAACTAACTAAAGTGGCACATTTTCTACCTAGCAATATAAAGGATGGGACTCTAGTGGTGGCTCAAAAATTTTCTAGGGAAGTGGTATGACTACATGGGTTTTCCAAAATAATAATATTAGATAGGGATTCTTGATTTATGTCCGAGTTCTGGTAGGCTTTACATCAAGCATAGAGGAAAAAACTCAATATCAGTATTGCATATCAACCAAAAATTGATGGAAAAATAGAATGAGTAAAACAAATATTAGAGGATATGCTTCGAATGTACTGCATGGATCATCAAACAAAATAAGAAGACTACCTTTTTTTTGGTAGAGTTTGCATACAACAATGGGTACCATGCATCTTTGGGGATGGCTCCTTTTGATGCTATGTATGGGAGAAGGTGCAGAACACCACTTTCATGGAGTAATCTGGAGGATAGAGTAATGATTGGGCTAGATATGGTTAAGGAGATGGAAAAACGACTCAATGAAATTTGCCAAAGTCTCAAGGAAGCTTTTGATCGACAAAAGAGTTATGCTGATCTTAAAAGAACTCCAAGGGAATTCACTATGGGTGATAGAGTATTCCTAATAGTTAAACCAGACAAAATTTCTATCAAATACTCCAAACTTAGCCCGAGATATGTAGGACATTTTGCCATTATTGAAAAAATCAGTCCATTAACCTACTAGTTATCGTTGCCACCTAGTTTGTCAAATATCCATGATACCTTCCATGTGTCTCTCCTCAAAAAATATATAGCCGACTCTTCTCATACTTGGAATGTTGACCACTTGCAGATGATCACTACAGGACAAAATAGGTAAGTAAAAGGAATGTAGAGCAATGTAGGGTCCAATGGGACCAATATTCTAAGAACAACACCACATGGGAAGATGTGGATATGATGAAAAGATAGTTTCCATTTGTTTGAACAATTATGTAACCATATTTTTTATTCAAAACTTATAATATCTTGTTATATATGGATGATAAACAAACTTTATTTTATGCTATGTTATCACTAATTTTATGGTTCTAATTGATTATGACAACATATTTACTATGTTTACTGTAAACATAGGGACTGTGTTTAATATTAGGGAGGGAGTATGTAACAACCCTTCCGAATATAGATTTTGTTTTACCTATTTTATCTACAAGAATAAGGTACTACTAATTAATTTGTGGATGTAGGGACAAATGTCAACTCGGGCGGTGATGATGTCTCTCTCAAGCACCAGATAGGGGTAACCGATAAGTTAAGGGGTATGATGAGCGATGATGTATTTACCTCGACTAGGGATTCAATAATCCCTATTGGAAATGCATTCGCCAGCGGCCCATATAGATGCATTTCATGTAGCTGCATAGCTAGGTTTGTTTGATATATGCTACATTTAAAAAATATATAATAATAATAATAATAATAATAATAATAACAATGATAAAAAATATATATTTATTTATATATATTATTAGTAATATTAAATAAATAAAATAAATGAAATGGAATATATTAGTAAGAGTAAATACTTATATCATATAATCTATAACATGTAAATTAACAACATAATAAATAATATTTAAACAAAAGGGAAAATAAAGTATAATATAAAATAATGAAAATGATTATGGTGAATAAACAATATGTTTAATTATAAAACTGAGTGAATAACAAGGCAAATAAGATCATCATCGTGGTCTTCAGAGGAGAGTGGAGGATTTTGGGAGAGCAAAATATTTTTGGAAAAATTTTGAGCGTGCCAACTGAGAGGTCGGCTCTATGAAAATTGCTCTATTCTTCTTATAGCTTTGTAACATAGAGTTAATAATATGTTTTATCTGTTCTTCTTCTAGCTTTGTAATGTAGATATAATAATCTATTTTAGAGATGTTTGAAAGGAGGTATAATTGGGAATGAATGAAGTATTAATTGATGCTTTTTCTAGTTTGTTTCAATAATTACTCTGTAACTAGTAATTGCATGGCATGAGCATTTAGGGTTAGTTGCATTGTATATTAAATAAGGCCGCTCTGACTCCTTAGAATGCCATCAAAAGCCTAGCAGAATGAAGAATACCTTAGGGTTGAATTGCCTCAGCAAGAGAACACTAGGATTGTTATATGAAAGCATGTGTCGAACATCTTTTAAAACTATGTAGTAGATAAACTTAGACTAGTGTAGATTTTTATGGTCAGTTATAAAATAATAGCCACCTATTGGAAATCCAGTTGGATAGTTTCATTATATTGTAGTGCTTATATTGTGTGTTGGCTGTGCTATGTAAAGTAGGTGAATAGTTGAATTGATAATAGTAGAGAATTTTACTCTTGCAATGTATAAGGCATAATAATTAATTTTTACATGTCTGATCGATTTTGTAAGTTGTAAAGTATAGTACTCATTGAAATAAATCTATTTGAGGTGACTATTCTAGAAAGTAACAGTTTCTTTTTAAAAATTTGGGTTTTATCTTAAGAATTTTGGTTTGCATTTAAAATGTTGCTCTAGCATTCATATATCATTATTACTCATAAACCATACTTGTGCACTTTGAATATTAGAAAGGAATCTCAACCCTACGAAGAACCCAACAATTTCATTGTTTTTTCTAAAATCCCGAAAGAGATGTGTTGTTTTATTGACGTCTCCAACACTGTTAGCATGTTAATAAGAGAGAAATAGAACTTGTCAACTTGATTTTTCTATTGAACATAGAGTAAACCAATATGTGTCACTAACAACTATTGGAATCAACAATTACATGCAAATAGAAATATATGTGAAAGTAAAACCTATGAGGTAACAATATACATATATCAAAACAACAATAGGGGATATTGAAACTTTGATGTGCGTGATAATATGAGAGTATTTATATGCAACTCTGCACATAGTTAAACATCAAAATAACTCCAAGCTACAATAGGTGTAGTCTGACCATAGTATGAAGAGAAGTCAAGCAATTATTTGATTTTTTTTTACCTTTGGCTTATTTAGAATCAAGTCAGCCTTCCCAAAAGAATGTAAGGTGTCCTTGGGCATGGTGTGCTATGTTGGGTTAAGAATTTGTGAAGGTGGAAACAGCTGTAGTTGTCACTTTGTAGTAAAGCAATCCTCAACAAGCATGCAACACTATCAGCTAAGCCTTTACATACTGGGTGTCCATCAGACCACCAACCATGGACGTGCGCTTAAAACATAAAAGTAAAAAATAACTAGAAATATCCTTGTTGAGTTTCTTTGTGTGTTTAAAGCACAACACAGAAATTATAAACACCAATATGGATTTGTATTTTCAAAATTAACTCAATAAGGTGAAATCTAAATGTTTTAAACATATCACGAGTGCATTCACTACTTGAATAAATGGTGTTATTATCTTATATGTCTTAAAATTTCTATAGGGAACCTCAATACAAAAATACATAAATAAATATATATATATATATATATATATATATATATATATATATATATATATATATATATATATATATATATATATATAACAAAACTTGTTGGAGCTATAAACCCTACCACTTCATTGAGTAAACCATACAACCGATAGGTTGTAGGCAGTATGAGCCTTGGCATTTACCGTGGTCTTCCCATATTTGAATTTAATATTTATTTGGTGGTATTCTAATAGAATCTCCAATAGGTGTATGTTTTAGGCAAGTCCTCTTTAATCGTATTTATTTTTATGATATGGTAACATAAGAATCATGTAAGTTTTTCCTTTGTTTCTTAAATAAGAGCAATGAAAATATCGTATTTAAAGGCATTGTATTAATAATCGTTTCTTTTAGAAAAAGTTAACTGGAATAGAAAACTTCATTTATGTTTTTATTTTTAAAATTAAGTATGGTTTTGGACTTAAAGTAAATCTCTGAAAACAATATTCCCTTTAATAATATTAAAAAAAAAAACCACAATAGGAAACATAATAGGAAACATAAAACATAGGACTTAAAATAAGTGAACTGACAACTTTACTTTTATTACTTTTATAAAGGCAATTTGAAATTTGGCTGGTGATTATCAATGAAAAGCTTAAGTTAAAATATTTAGATGGTGGTTTCATAAGTTTGTTTTATTTACAATAGTAAAGAAAGTTGGTGATTAAGAGAAGCCTTTATCATATAATTTACTTAGTGTTATATATAAATTAGTATACCAAACTGTGAAACATTTTAAATACACCTTAAAGATAACATACTTCAACCTGAAATTCTGACTAAAATATTGTGGGCAGACAATATTAGTTTCAACCTTAATAGATCTTGTGGACAGACAAGAATATTTTAGGGCTTTCCATATTCCTAGCAGATTGGGTTAGGATGGGAGGTGAAGGAAAATAGAAATGGGATTTTTCCCTAGGTAAACCCTATTAGTACAAAGCGGTGATATCTACGCTTGAATTGGCTAGAGAAGAGACATTAGCTTAATGGAATGGGAAATTATGCTATTAATCAAGACGAGTCACCGGGTGACTACCAAGGTCGTGGTAGCCCCTAGACGATTCTAGGAATGATGGTAATTTGTCTAGCTCCAACATGCATATGCTAACATCTCGTATCGAGATGTAGAGAATTACACATTCTACTTCTAGGTGAAATGGTCCCTAGAAGAAAAAACCTTACCAATACTTTGATTCTCAGGTTAAGAGAGGAAGTATTTAAAGGGCAATCACATTGGGAAACTGGCCGCTACCATTTTCATGAGAATTTCAACTGTAGTGAAATGGTACTCATGAGGAGTTTTGCATGCTCGTACTAAATTAAAAGTGAAACTAGGTTGAAAATTTGTTCCTCTATATTTGAGCAACCAAGTAGGTTGACTTGGGGTGTTTTAGCAAGACTTGATAGATTTTATGCAAACAACTTTTTTACTTGTGTTGGCAAAGGAAAGGGGCCCGTGGATGTTGATCTAGGAGTTACTAGCTCTAACCATGCTCCTATTTCTACATGTGTTCACATTGGTGTGATGCTTATTGAGAAGAAAAAATTACCTTTCAAATTGAATGTCTTGCATCTCGATTCTATAGATTGTAGAGAGTTGATTCATTGTGTCTAGAATCTAGAGCCAAGGCCTTCCGGGAAGGGATGGGTCCCTTGGTGGGATGCTACTATCAAAAGGGTGGTTAAATTTTTAAGGGGATGGGGGAGACTTTTGGCTAGAAAAAGGAGAAGAAATATGAAGTCTCTCTGATAGAATCTTGAGGAGGAGAGGAGAAAGTTGGAAGCTAATCCTATTAATTTTCCTTACAAGAAAAAGTTGCTACTCTAAATGGAGAAATCAAGAAAATCAAGTATTATATTGGTAGAGGAGTGCAAGTGAGAAGTAATCTCCATTGGATGAAGGAAGGATATGCTCTTACTAAATTCTTCTTCAATTACATTTGTAAGAAGAATGCTTTGGAAAATATTTTAATTCTATAGCGGGGGGGTTGTACTCACGGGGGGGGGGGGAGGGGGGGGGTTTTTTTTCTTTGGGGGGTGGGGGGGGCCGGGGGGGCGCGTTGGGGGGTGTTCGGGGGGGGCTTAAAGGGGGGGGGGGGGAAAAAGGAGGGGGGGAGAGAGAGAGAGGAGGGAGGGAGAGAAACAAGAAGAGAACCAGAGGGGGAGAGAGAGAGGGGGGGAAAGAGGGGGAAGAAAGGGCAAAATTGGTGGCTAGAGACCTATTACTCTTTTGAATATTTCATACAAGATAGTTGCTAAAGCTTTAAATTTAAGGCTGTGAGACATTGTTGCCAAAATTTTTAGAGAAAAAAACTGGGTTTGTGAAAGGGAGATTTATCCTTGATATCGTTCTTTCTATTTGGAAGACAATGTAATGGGTGGAAGAATCTCAGCAGCAGACTCTCTTCTTAAAAATAGACTTTGACAAAGCATATGATAGGGTTTATTGGACATTTATCTTTAAAATATTGGAATGGATTGGGTTTAGTAGCTCTATAGTTGAAAATATCTGTATGCTCTTCTCCTCAGCTTTTGCCAAGGTGGTGGTCAATGAGAGAATGTCCAAAAGTATTCAGATTTTTATATCAATCAGGCAAGGTTACTCTTTGGCTCCATTATTGTTTGTCTTTTTTGCGGATGCTATGGGGTATATGTTGGAAAAAACCAATCAGCTAGGCTTATTAGAGGCATTACTCTTTCGGGGGGATATCTTATAAATAGTCATTTTGCTGATGTGTATTTTCTTACTGTGCAGCTAGATAGAGATTCCATTTTGGGTATGTAATATTATCTTCAATAATTTTGTCTTGCTTCTGGGGCAGTGGTGAGTGAGGCTAAATAAAATTACTAGTTGATAGAAGCTGAGGATTTTCCTTGTGGTATTAACGCTGGCTAGAGGAAATTTGATTATGGAGAAATTTTTAGGTATTTGGGTATTCCCTTTTGCAGGAAGATTTCCCTCAAATCTATGTGGGATATGTGTATGGATAGGTTTGAAAAGAAGATTCAGGGTTGAAAAAATAAGTTGATTTCTTTTGCTGGGAAGCTCATTTTTATTAGTAATATTCTCCAGACTTATCACATGTATTACTCATCTTGTTGGCTTCCTAACTTGACTCAATATAGGAGGTTGGAGAATTGCATTAGGAGTTTCTTATGGTCTAATATGGGTGGTTTGGGGCTTTTGGACATTTAGGTGCATAGAAAATTTCTTGCTTCTAAGTGGATTACTAGATTCCTGGAGGGTAATTTTGGATGGCATCGGTTGTTGAGATACCAGATTTAGACTTGTATCAATCTTGATGGGATTCATGGGGCTTTCAACTTTGAGGATATTTTTGGGCATCCTAGTCGATTCAAAATTAGAGAAGACATCTTGATTAAAAGGATTTGGGAGGCCTAAAAAGAGGTTGTTGGAATGGTTAAATGGTATTTTTTGTATTATAGGAGAGTTTGAATTCTTTCTTCCAAATATAGTTGTCTTTTGCAAGAAAATGATATGTATGATGTGGATATGCCTAATATGCAATGTAAGAGGCTTAACAAGAAAGGTCTCTTTAAATGGGTTGATCTATGGGATGGGAATGTTGGGTAGTGGATTCCTTGGAAAAAGTTGCTTTTTAAGTTCAAATTTAAACCTTATGATAAATTTTTTGTTCAATAGATTCAAGGTCTTCTTCTATCTAAGCAGTTATATAAGCTTTCAAGTGGCCTTTCGAGTCTGATTTGGAAATACTGGAGGTGGAATTATGGGAAGCCAATTTGGTGCTTTAATTCCAAAATTTATCAACTGATGCTTCCTAGATCCCTCTTGGGGATATATTGAATGGTATATGGGGTCTAAATTGTACATGCAAGAAATGGAAGAAACGATTATCTAGAGTTTGGAAATTTAGGTTCTCAATGCAGCTAAATGTTTTTGCTTGGTTGGTGATGATGTAAGGTCTGCAAAGAAAAGCTCAATTAGCCAAGTGGATGCATATTTTTGATGCTTGAACTAGTTGTGGTTGGAGTGAAACTATTAAGCACATATTTTGGGAATGCCCAAGAACAAGGAAGGTTTGGAGAGCAGTGTCTTGGCTTTATAGCAGTGTTTCTTAGGGATATATTGGGTGGAAGAAGGTTATTTTTGGTGACTCCCTTGATTGTGCACTTCATATAAGGGTGTTTTGGCATGTTATCAGGATATCTATTATTTTTAACATTTGGAAGGATAGATGCAGCTTGGTTTTCAAAATTGAGGAGGCCCCTATTGATGCTACTATTGGCAGAGCAACTAGTTTTGTTTCTAGTCAAATTAAGGTTTTTAGGGATGAAATTTTGAAATACTGCTTTAGAATAGATAAAAGTGCTAGATATGATTGTTTTCTTTTATTTTGCAAGATGATGTAATGGCTCTCTATTTTCTGTTGATGTATTTTTTATCCTTTCTTTAATATAAAGTATTTATTCAACAAAAAAAATGATTAATGAGATGAATACATTTAAAATTATTTATGTCATTATATTAAAGAGTATATGAATTTTATTAAAACAAGTTTGCTCATTGTTTTAAATGAATTATCAATTATATCAAGTAGTATAAAATTTCTTAGTTGAATATACATGCCTTGAATATGATCACTTAAAATTAAAAGACCTAAAACCAATGGAAAAATAAACCATATAAATTGTGGAACATCAAATATGAATGACCATAGAGATTTTATTAACAAAAAATACTATTTTTGATAACTCATACGTAAATAATAGTTGATAAAAAATAATTTAATTCTTCTATGTTATTAATATTTTATTCTTATCATAATATGTAGCTTAAGGTGTAATGACATTCTCAATATATAATATTTAAAGGATCATATCAATAATATATACACATCCTTTTATGAAACCCAAGGGTGGATGGGGAATTTATATGTATAATATAATTGTAAGCATTTTTTTAAAACTCACAACTTTGGAAATACTCAACAATGCAATTTCATAGATTATTTGACATGTGAAAAATCAACAATCACTCAACAAAATAAACCTATTTTTTTCAATAAATAGAAAAAAATTAAGCAACAATTGAAGAGATAATTTTGTATTATATATTCATTGCAATGAGTACAATTATATTTTATGAAACAAAATTTTAGACCAAATCACAAAGACAACATAAATGCAACATTATATGTAAAGCAATTTTTAAATTACTTATTGTTTTTCCCTTATCCTTGTAGTTGATGCTGATGGTTGTCCTTGGCTTTAAATTGGTGGATGAATTAGAGGCCACTCAAGTGTGGTATCATTATGGTATGTCTTATCCATTAATATTAAATGTTCTTCTTCCTCATCAAGTGCCTCAAGATCTTGTATAGTAAACTTAAGATCCAGAAAAATCTTGACAATCCAATCAAATAGTGGATTTATATATTTTCTTGACAATCCATGGAAATACTATGGTTGAGAGAAGGCAAAATGATATATGTTTTCTTAACATGTATTATTGTGTTGTTATGCTAATAAGTTGTTTTAGTACTAAAAATGATAAGAAATACTCCATGAAGACAATGTGTGATCAAGATCATGGATTGCTAATGATGCATATTTGATGGATTTTAATTAGGGATTCAAAGTGGGATGGTCTTTTAGTGCTAGAAATGGTGTAGGAACACCAAAATACATACCATTATTTTATGTGGTGAATGTGCTATTGATATTGGAGATGCTTAGGACTCTAAATTCCATAATGTTTTACATTAATAGAAGATAGTACTAGTTGATGCATGGGCCATGATATTTTTAAATGGATCATGTTCCCATGGTAAAGGAATAGATAGTAAAAATTTTAATGGAGCGAGGAGGAAAATTAAGGAGCTGCATAATAATAATTATGGGGTTTAATTGGTTTGGTGTTTAATGAATCAAAGAAATCTTCAAAGGAAAAAATGAATTTGAGGTGAAGCAACCTATAGATAAACATTGTATTCCATGATCATGTTGTGTATATTCAAATATGATGCAATGTCTAAATCAATGTATATGTGCATTGCATGAGAAAAAGCATGTATGCCAAGTGTATTAATTTAAGGTTTAATGTCATAGTGGTACCTTTATATTTTTTTATAGAAATATGGTATATTAAAGTCATGTCTTCTTGTCCTTGCTTTAAGAGATATATTAATAGTCTATACTAACCAATATAGGGATGTTCTATTATGTGAGTTTTTTTATGTTGAATATACAAGTATGGTCAAATCACATGTTATATTATAGTCATGGTATTAAATGTAAAACATGTCAACAATATAAATCAACTTATAATTTTATCAAAATGATAGTTTTATCAAACAATCATCTAAAATAAAGTTATAGATAAGGAAACTAGGTTCTATAGTGATAGTTATAGCTTTTGTCAATGAAGTAGACATTACAACTATGGAGAAAGGAAAAAAAACATTCATATGAAAACCTTGCATCATATTGTTTAAATTATTAGAAATTTCATGTTGGGTTAATATTTACGTCAAAAGTGATGTTAGTGTTTGTGATGTCTAAAGAAAATATATGTGTTAGTGATGTATAAAGATAAATGTGATAGTGATGCCTAAAGCAAATATATTTTAATGAAGATAAATGTGATAATGATGGCCTGAGACAAACATGGTGGTTTCAAGATGAGGAGAGAAAATTGAGTGTATGTAATGGTTGTGATTAAGCCATAGAAAACCTATGGAAGTGGTTGAGAGTAACCATGAATTTAAAATAGGTCGAGAGAGATCAAAAAGTATGTATGTGTTTGATAAAGACCATAAAGTGTGGAGGTGGTTGAGGAACTTGGATTGGACAATCCTCTATTTGTACCCATTGCCTTCCTACCTCCCATCTACTGCTTTAAATCTTACAATAATTGGCTACCTTAAGCTAGTTTTTTCTATGTAGGTTCTTCATTAATAATCTCCAAGTCAAAAATTGAGTCATTAGAGGAGGATCACCATCCCACAAGTCTATCCAAACATTAGAAAAAATTCCATTATGGCTAATTCTAGAACAATATTTTATTGATAAAATCCTCATATATTATAATTTCCATTAATATTGGATATCCTTTGCTAGGAAGTGAAAACTAGATAGGCTTTATCGATATTTTATTCTCTACATATTTGGCCCTCAAAATTTAAACCTATAATTCCTTAGGGGATTTTAGCAATATCTTATATAACTTATCTTCCAGTGACTTGTAATTATTGATAATTGATATAATTCCTAATAATCTCTGCTTTCTTTATAGGTATAAAGTATCCCATTACACTAGTGCCTATTTATGTTCTTCTTTGACTCCACTCTAGAGTAATCTATAACTTATTTTATATAATTCTTTAATAGCTATCTCAGGGATGTCTAACACTAAGGAGATATACATAGGTATGGTATTGAAGATTGCTTTTATCAGGGACATCTAGCCTCCTGCAGAAAGCCACCTAATAGTCCATTTTTCCAAATTATATTTCACTCTCTTTGATAACCAAGTCCATTTCTCCATCTTTTGCCTCCTAGATATAAATAAAATTTCTACGTAGGTGATTGGAAGAGATGTGTTCATAAATTTAAATTTATCCAATAACCTCATATCCTACCTAGTTGAGAAATGGAAAAATATGACCTTGGATGTTTCTTTATTTATCTGTTGTCTAGTTACTTTTGTAAACCATCATAGAATTATTTTAAAACTAGATGCCTTCCTTGATATTGTATTTCCTAATAAAGTATATTCATCAACAAATTATATGTGAATAATTGGTTTAGCTTGAGTTACTATTATTATTCCCTCTAAATTTTTGGCTTTCTTATCCTTAGAAAATATTCTACATAGATATTCATCCAATATGATCAATAGGTATGGGGAGAAAGGGTATCCCTACCTGATACCTCTAGAAGTTGTGAAATGTTTGGTCAGATATTAATTTACAAGAACTAAATAGAATACCTAGAAAATACATTCATTGATACATTCTATCTAACCCCACAAGAATCCAAATTATCTCATCATATTCAAGAGGAAGTGCTAATCAACTCTATCATATACTTTGGATAGGTCAAACCTAATAAACATGAAGGGTATTTTCTAAATCTGCATAGAGTGGATGAACTCTTTAGCTAAGAGTATTTTATCCAAGATCTAACTTTATTCCACAAAGCCACCCTATTCTAGAGAATTAATTTTGTGAAGAAGAGGATTGACCCTTTCTACCATGATCTTAGTGATAATTTTATATAGGATATTGGAAAGGGTTATTATTCAAAAGTAAAATATGTGTTTAAAAACCTAGGTTTTTATAACCAAAGCCATATATGTATTGTTCACCTATTTGAGCATAACTTTTGGATACCCTAGCCTCTTCTACCACTTCAAATGGTTCTTTCTTAACAATATCCTAGAATTCTTGGTAGAATTCTATGGGAAATCCATCTAGTCCTAGATGTTTGTATTTTTACATCTGGAAAACTACCTGTTGTATTTATTTGGCAGTAATTAGGGTAATAAAAGTTACATTATATCCCTTTGTGATGAGAGAAATAATATCTTGGAGTACTTCCTATTGTACCTCTTGGTTCAGTGGTTCTACCTTAAAGATTTGGGTAAATTATTATTTTGTTATATCTTTCATCCCATCCCATGTGTGTGTTGAATCGCCCGTTGTTATTTTTAGGGTTAAGACGAAATTATTTGACCACCTTACTAGGAGAAATATATGAAAGATAGTAGTATTCCTATATCTCTCTTGGAGCCATTGGATGATAGATTTTTGTTTCCATGGGATATATTATCTTTTATCTCATTCCACCATTTTAGTAGTAAGCCTAGCCTCCCCCTTGCTCTGAATCATAGTAGTGTCATCTATCTCATTTAATTCCTCAAGTTTGATGAAGCTATGTTGTTTATTTTCCTTTATATCATCAAATTCCTCCCAATTCCATGTTCTAAATATGCACTTGAGGCAATGAATCCTCCTAAAAAATATTTACATCTTCATACCATGCCTTAGTTTACTCCCCTACCACCATTGCTAAACCTTATCTCAAAAATAAATTAGATAGTATCTAAAAGGAACATGACTAGGTTTAGTCTTCCAAAGTTCTACCAACACTGGCCAATGATTTGATCCTACGTTGTTCATATTTTTTGCTCTTATAATGTATCCATTACTCAAAAAATCCTTTGATAATAGAAAATTATGTAGTATTTATAGAATGCATGTTGGGCCCTACCTTTAGTTAGACAAGGTCATTGTACCATTGTCTGACTTGATATCTACAATATGAAGAGATCTAACACAATTTATCATGTGGTCAACACTATCATATAGATTTTGATTTTCCCCTGAATTCTCTTCCAATAAGAGGATGATGTTGAAATATCCACATACAAATAGTTAAGCTTTGAGAAAATTACTAATGATAAAATCTATATTCCTTTGTTATTGATGTATTTCATCTAGGATGATAGGTGTGAATGCATTAAGACAACTAACACAAAGGAGAATATATTTTATGGACTAGTCAAGCTAGAATCCCCTAACTTCCCATTGTTTGATGTATCACTACCTCTTTCGAATCCCAAAGATAAACCATTTCTCTAGATTATATTTGCAAGCTTAGGGATTCCACCCTAAACATAGGCCAAATATTTTAGAAAATATCCACATCTCTTCCATCGACACGTTCTTTTCTTGTATGAAATCCATATATGAATAATGTTGTTGAATATTTCATTTTACTTCATTATGCTTAATTGGGCTACCCTTAATCCCTTATATATTCTAGGTGATGCATTTTATTAAGGATGGGGACTAAATATGTGGGTAAGATTATTGAATTTATTTATTTCTCACAAATTTGCACTTTATTTTTCTATTTGATATTGAGTATCTTCCTACCTGCTATTTGGTATGTGTCTAGATTTATATTTTAAGTAGACTCTTGACTCACTCCTATTGCTTTTAGAATGGAATCTAAACCAATCGTAGGTGATGTTGAAATATATTACATTATTTGTTTCTTTCTAATATACCATCATGGGCATATATTTATATTAGGAGTTTATTAGGATTTAAATAGTTGATTAAAGCAATGTAATAAATGCATAAGTGTTAGAATGAGCAATGATTTAAATATGCATGTAGTCCACATGTACATAAGTCCTTAGAATAGAATAGTGAGGTTTCATAGGAATGTGGAATTCAAAGAGACATATCTCATTATAAATAGGCCTTCATAGAGTAGAAGTGTGTGAGGATTTTGGATTTTATAAGTAGAGTAGTAGTAGATACAATGTAGACCATTTTTGCAATATGGAGAGGTTGTGACCTCCATTAAATAGCACTGTATATTTTCATGAGATTTCATTAATGGCTATTTATTGAGTTATTTTACAAGTTTCTTATAATTTTTTTAGGCATATTAGTTAGTCTTTATCATAGTTATAATATTGCATTCTTTATTCCATACTTGTGGTTGCATTTTCTTTAAGTTTATAGTTTCAAAATATAACAATGGTATCATAGCACTAGGTAGAACAATAGAAAATAGAGAGCCACAAGAGATATTGAGAGGAGATTACAAATATTATTTTTAGAATTTCTAAAATTTTATTTGGCTAGAGTTTTTCCACAGAGTTGCAGAAAAACTTGTGAAGACTAGAACTCAACATTGATTCCACTAGATTGACAAATCAACTAGTGAATATAATTTTTTATAGAGTTATAGAAATTTTTATTATCATTTCCTAATATTTTGTTGCAAAAAAAAGGATATTCAAAGAAATTTGAGAAGCTTCCTACAAGAGCTAATAAGAATATCTTATTTAGAATCAACCTAGTACTTGAAGTAACAAGTTGGAGATTGAATATTTGGAATCCTAAGGAGAAATTTCCCATAACAATAGTTGTTGATTGAAGACTCCAAGTTAGAAATTTAGGAGAGATCTAGTGGCTAAGTAAGCCACATTGAAGACTATAAATCAAGGAGGTCCTAGAAAGAAGACCCCATTGAAGAAAGAAGATACTCAAGCAGAAGAGTCTTGGTGAATATTGGAGATTGGTGATCTATATTGAAGATTTAAAACTTCACGTTGAAGAACTTTCACATTTGAAATAATGAATATTGAAAAGACTATCAAAAGTCCCATCAAAGATTTTAGAAGTAGTATATTTTAGAGATCCTAGAGAGAGATCTCATTTTCAAAATTCCACAATAGAAGGCTGAAGAAAATGTCTCATTGGGAAGATGAGAGAAGCTCCAACAGTAAAAAACCTAGAGAAGATGTCTTAAGGAGAAGAAAGGATAATTCTAAGAGAGCCTCATTTAAGGATAATTCCATTGAAGGAGTTCCTAGGAGAAATCTCCTACTAAGCATCTCAACAGGTTACCCAAAAACCTATTCACCACCTTTGTTTATCCATTAATATGGGGGTGGTATTCAAAACTAAAATTTAAATCATATTTTCAACTTCTTCCATAAGTTCTTCCAAAAATACCCATCAAATTTGGTATCTCTATCTGAAATGATGCTCTTTGGTGGACCATGTAGTCGTACCACCTCTTTGAAAAATAACACTACAACATGAACTGCATCATTAGTTTTATGGCAGGAAATGAAATATGCCATCTTTGAAAACCTGTCAACCACCACAAATATGGAGTCATTCTCCCTCTGTGTCCTTGATAGGCCAAGAACAAAATCCATGCTGATGTCTTCCCATGGCTTCTTTGGTACAAGTATTGGCTAATATAATTTGGTGTTCTGTCTCACACCCTTGGCCATCTGGCATACTCTGCAACTTTGTATAAATCTCTTCACATCTTGCTGTAACTATGGCCAATAGTAATTCTCACTAATGAAGGCAATGGTATTATCCCAACCAAAGTGTCCTGCCAACCCTCCACTATGCTTCTCCTTGACCAGATTCTCTCTCATCGAACTCCTTGTAATACACAATTGGTTTCCTCTAAACAATATTTCATCTTCGATTAGGAAATCCAACCATTTACTTTTGTCCAAAGTAACTGGTGCCAAGAAAACTCTCTAATCTTTTGTAAAATCTGGATCTTCAAGGTACAAACTCTTATGTTCATCAAACCCTGCAACCTCCACCTTCATT
Source organism: Wollemia nobilis (assembly GCA_028583015.1). Taxonomy (NCBI): domain Eukaryota; kingdom Viridiplantae; phylum Streptophyta; class Pinopsida; order Araucariales; family Araucariaceae; genus Wollemia; species Wollemia nobilis. The sequence goes on from JAQPPZ010001107.1 coordinate 44,363, forward strand.
TATGTCAATAAATTTTACCTTCTACTTAAGGCATTTGTGACTCTTTTTGACTTCCCACTTCTATGCTTCAACACAAAGGTATAACTCTACAAAAACTCAACCCATTTTAAGTACGTATGATTTAGCTTCCCTTGGCTATTAATATACTGTAAGGCCTGATGATTAGTATATAAAATAAACTCTTTTTGCAACAAATAGTATCTTCATTTATTCAAAGCCTGAACTATAGCATAAAACTCTTGATCATAGATGAAATACTTCATCCTAGCCTCAAGCTTCTCACTAAAATGGGCAACAGGCTTACCTTCTTGACTCAATACAACTTCTATGGCACTACCACTAGCATCACAATCTATCTAAAATACCTTATTGAAATCTAGAAGTCCACTTAAACTCATTCTTATCCCCTCTCATTGCTTTTGTTTGGGGTGCATAAATACTGCTAAAATTCTTAATAAAATTTCTTTAAAAACTTGCTAGACCATGGAATGATCTTACCTTTGTCATGCTCCTTGGGGTAGGCCATTCAATGATAGCCCTCACTTTTTCTAGGTCCATTTTAAGACCTTCAGCTGAGATGACAAATCCTAGATACACCAACTCCTTCTTCACAAAACTGCACTTTTTCAAAATTAATCAGCAACTGCTCCTCACTCAGCTTCTCAAAAACTCGTCAAATATGCATCAGGTGCTCCTACAAGGTCTTACTAAAAAATAAAATTTCATCCAAATAGACAATGAAATTTTTTCTTAAAAAAACTTCAACACCTCATTCATCAATTGTATGAATGTGCTTGGCGCATTGGTTAGCCCAAATGGCATGACCAACCACTTGTACAAATCCTCTTTGGTATTCAAGGTTGTCTTCCACTCATCTCTTTCTCTGATACAGATCTGATGATACCCACTCTTCAGGTCGATCTTTGTAAAATACTTGGCTCCACTCAAACAGTCCATAATTTCATCCATCCTTGGCAATAAAAATCTATATTTGATGGTGATCTTGTTAATAGCTCGGTAATATGTACACATTCTCCACTCTCCATATTTCTTTGGTGCTAGTACTGTAGTAACTGCACATGAACTCAAGCTCTCCCAAATCAATCCTTTTTTTATTAGCTCTTGGAATTGTCTATTTATCTTCTCAGTTTCTATAGGAGTCATACTATGGGCTATATTATTGATTAAACTAGCTCCCTGTACCAAATATATGTGGTGACTGATCTTCCTAAATGGTGGTAAACCCTTAGGCACAATATATGATACAATGTATGGGAATTATTCTAATAGACCCGAGACTTAAATGACTACTAGTGCATGCTTTCAGAAAGCTCTCAAAAATACCTACAATGGCATAATGTCCCAAAGGATATTATGCTTAATTTCACTACTCTATGAGGCCTCTAAGGCCTTCAAATTTGACCTTTAAATTTTAGTGGTAGGATTTTCACTATTTTTGGCAGGGTCTTCACCTTAAAATTTGTATATATCCCAAGTTGATTAGGATATTGGGGTGATTCTTTCACCGTTAGGTTTGTTTTACATCCCCTAAAAAACTAAATAAACTTAGAACATAATAAAAACCATTACAAATTTTGGATGATGCAAGATCACTCTTACACCACTGGATGTTCTTGCATCATCGAATCAATAACTACAATCTCTACAATAACAATATTACTACCCTTAATAGATGTCTACTCTACCATAAGGTATCCCCTTAGATTTGACCTCCTACTCTATCTAGCAGCCTCACCTACATGCAACATTGCAATATGTCCCTTTCCTACACTAGGAGGAACAAAAACTCCAATATCCACCATATTCTTAGGCTCCACCTGCACCTGCACAATCCTCTACACCTTTAGAACCCGAACTTCAACTTCTACAAGATGAAGTCAAGATGCTAAATATTCGTTCATATGGTTATGGACCACAAAAACCCACATACGATGAACTCTGCAATGAACTAGTACACCCTTTAGCTCCTATTCCTACCTACCCTTATCACTTCGAGATATCAAATTTTGATAAATACAAAGGTAAAGAGGACCCTTGGAAACATATAAAAAATTATTGCTCACCTTGTTATTAGATTCTTAGTTATTGTGACCACAAGCATGGTGGCCATAACCCAAATGAAGGAACATAGGAATACTTTGAATCTATTGTTCTTCTATGACAACTTTGTTGAGGATAATCCAACAAAGAACAACGTTGGAGCCAAAAATAATGTCAAAGAAGATAATGTGGTGGGAATCACCAAGGATGTGTTCAAGTAAGCTCCTAAGGATGTTGAGAAGGATGACATCAAGGATTATTTTAATGCTTAATTGGCTGTAGTTTTTCTACTATTGTTGACCTCTGTCATGTTAGGACATTTTGTTTCTTGTTTCATCCTTGTCATTTTGGCTTGTTCTATTTTATCCATACATCTTAGACTTTACGTGGATACCCTAAGATTTTTTTGAATGGTGCATCTTTCAATATTGTTGCTATATCAAGGCGTTAGGGTTCCTTTCAAATGCCCTATTTAATATAAAGTTTGTTAAATTACCAAAAAAAATATACTTAGATTATCCCATATTGGGGAAATATTGGCTAAGGAAATCACCATGCCTTTGAATTTTGTGCAAAATAGATATTAACAAAAAATTTTGATAATGGATTTTATTACATACCTTTGGGTTTCTCTGGTTCACATGGTGTTACCAAGTGAATATCACTAATGTTCCAAAAGCAGGTATATCAAGGCCTTCACCATATCTTTAATATGGTATTTTGGTAGTAGCTTTATTTGATGCTCATTCTAGAATGGATTTGCCAAGTGAGTGAAAAGGTGCATCAACAAGCAAGGATGGGCATAATCCTCATCAAATATAGCATAACATGTTGTGATATGGGACCAATTATATGCTAGGTATCCATTGAGTGTGTCATTAAATTATTATTGTATTTTGTTGCCCCATTTGTGATAATCATCCCTTATGAGGAGTGACACAACAACACCATATTCAAGAGCATAGGGTTTGGCTCAATTGAGGGTCTTTGGAGGTTTTTTACAAGGCATGCTCCTTGTTATGATGTGATCTCTACACACATAATCAAGGTGGGGAAAATAGTTTTGAGAGAAAAATAAAAATAACTCATCAAAAGAAAAGGGTGGTGATGTGCTAAACATCCACTAATACCTCCTTGCACAAAAACTTGAATTCTATGTGCTAGTAGTGAACACTTTCTCTCCTCAACATAGTTAAGCGCAAATTAGATACACACACATATATGTACATAAATAAATAGATCAACAAAGAACCATATATGGTTAGTCTAAAAATTTACATAGGCCTCCCACACACATATATAATCAAAACTTGAAAATAAGTACAAACTATAGGTACATACACACATATAGAAATGGGTCAAGAAAGAACCATAGATGGCTAGTTTAAAAATTGATGCAAGCCTCCAGATATATATATATAAAGCGAAAAAACCCTTGCAGCCTTGGTCTAAGAGACCATGAATAGGAGGTTCTACACCGTCAAAATCACCCGGGAGTCACACCCGACCCCTGCCCGAACCAACATTATCAATTGGATTTTGGATACCCAATTCGGATTTTTGGTAGGGTTATATATATATATATATATATATATATATATATATATATATATATATATATATATATATATATATATGTGAAAGTAATTTTATACAAATATTGTTCCAAAAGTGGTGGTTTGGTTTTCCTAGAAGCTAATAAAAAATTGACTATTCTATAAAAAGAAATAAAATAAAAAATTACAAAAGAATACAAATGCAAAATTTTTGACCCATTTTTATTGTAGGCTACTGCTATTTATAGATTGCAATAATTTTCCATTAAAATTTATCTAAAGGGGGATATAACAGTTTTAGCTACCTCTTCTAGGGATCTTGAATATTAAATGAGGTACCCCTTGTCATAATAGTTGTCAAATTTAAGATTATTATTACCATACTTGTCTTAAATAAATTCTTAAGTCATCTAATTAAATTATCATATGGTAAGTGTTATTTCTCTTCCCAGGTTAGGATACATTAACTCAATTCACCAACCAATACTATAGTTTCATGCATTTTGAATTGACTCATATGTTGGTGATAGCTTAAAGTTTTGGCATGTCCTTGGTTCTTTCAAAACCTAAGGTCTTCTTTCAAATTGGTCAGGACTTTTTTTATTGGCACTTACATGGGGATTTCAACACTTTTTTTATCAATGCTAATTCAAAAGAAAAATACTCTTTTAGCTTTATCTTCTTATTTTTATATTTGTTGGGACTTTTCTTTCCTTCAATTAACAAGTTTCATAAAACATTTGACTATCGAAACTCATTTCAACTTCCTTCTCTTCAAGATATGTTATGTGCTTCAAGGTAAAAGGTTGTCTCCTTGAATTATAGTCTTTATAAAGTTTTGATCACTTATGGTTGGAACTTTACCTTAAGAACTACAGTACTAAAGCATTTTGTATGTGAGAGAGATTAATAGTGGTTATGTGACACCAATTTTAGCTATTGGTGCATACAAGAATGGGCAACATTCCAAGTCAATTTCCCACATTATTTATATGAATCCCTACAATTATTATGTAGTAGATACTAGTAGCATATATGGGTTTAAGAGCTATCACATCATGTTCTTATCAAGTTATTGGTGATACATCAAGTGTTATAACAAGGGTTGAGCTAGGAGCAATAGTTGACAAGAGACTAGATAGCTAAGTGAGTCAGCTTAGTGTGTAAGGCTATGAGGTAGGTGGAAATAGAAGAAGAAAAAGAGGTAGTAGTGGAGGTAGATAGTATCTAGGATACTAAGAGGGTCACTATAACAACAAGATCAATAATGACAACTCCATGAGAGAAAGTAAGAAATATAGGTTATGAACTCTGTGGATAAGATAGACTAGGTGTAATAAAGGATTCATGAACTAAAAGTAGAGGTAAAACACATTCAATGATAATTTTCCATGTACAAGTGGTAGGATAAAGTAGTGACACCATTCATAAGTGCAATATACACAATTAGAGAGGAGTTGCCACATGCACTAAGACTAACGTGGAAATGAAGGACCAAGGATTATAATATGGCATTCTCCTTGGGCATGCCAAGTGCAATAGTAGCAATGGAGGACATGAAAAGGATGTAAGTTATAATAGAGGTGCTAAAGGGTAATATGGGGGTGCTCAAGACTATGAAAGAGGTAGAAGAGGGTGTGAAAAAAGTTCAAGAAGGCATGCCAACCATAGGAGAAGTTGTAAAAATGGAACAAGAGAAGACTTTGTTTGGTCCAAAAATGGAAGAAGTGTCTTGGATTCTAACTCAAATTGATTTGGTTGGAACAACTACCTCCTTAGAAATTACCTTTGAAGTAGACCAAGAACCCATGGAGGAGTTGGTTCCCTAGCATGATTGAACAATGTGGAGTTTGAAGTGGCCAATATATGATGGGTTGTACTTGAGTGGTTGTAGGATTAAAATTTTGTCCTTACATAAGAGTGGTCATAGTTACAATAGGATATCAAAGAAAAAATGATATTATGAAAGAGCTAAAGTAGAAAGTGAAGTTCTTGAGGGGTGATGCATGATGATGAGAGGAATAATGGCTGGCCATTGCAAGGATGAAATTGAGCTCATTACATGTCAACCACCATTGTGGATATCTAGATGATTTGCTTTGTGATCTGAGCATGCCTAAAGGATTATAAGTTGTGTTCTTTTATAGTATTTTTAAGCAACAAGACATGTTGTGCAAACTATATTTACACAATCTAGCATTTCTTGACATGACAAACTAGAACCCAAACCCATTCATAGGAGAGATTCAACTTTGTACCTTTTTCTCATCCATGATAGTAGAGGTAGCAAGGTGGAAGGATATGATGAGCAATAGTCATTAGGAGTAGAGAATCAACTTGCACATTTGGGAATATTACCAATTTCCTATATTCACCATCATAAAATATCCAAAGTTTCTAGGGAGTCAAAAGTGTGTCAAGAGGATGCAAGAAACATAGAATTTATACATTTAGTGGTACTATAAAATGGTAGATCACTACTAGAGGGAGACATTACAAGGAAGTGCAATGCAACTCTATGAACTTCCATATCTCTTGAAGTAGAGGGAGGTACACTTAGCATTGAGCTAGCTTATAATATTAATAAGAGCTTTTTGTTTGCTACTAGAGGTGAAACGAAAAGAGGTTAACTTGATTGTTTAAATGTTTCAACAACCAATGCTATGATTATATATACCTAATTATAATATACTCAAGATTATGCAAAGGATATATTATTAGGTGTGCTATAGAGATGACATGAATTTGATTTTATGACCCAAAAAGACCAACCCATAAGTACAATATTGGACCTTCATTAGACTTTTGCATGCACCTTTGAGAGGAGGCACCCATAAAATATAAATGATGACTGGCCTTAAGGGGTTAGGAAAATTTAAATAAAAATTTTCTTAATTAAAAGCTATGTTGGTGTCAAAATCTGCTGAATGGAAGGAAAAATGTATGCTTAGTTGTTAGAAAATGTGATTAGGGGAGCTAAAATTAAATTACAAATGTATGGATCAAAGAGCACTACAAGACCTATAGAATTTGATGGGCTTGGGATGTTACAGGGCTTGTATAACCCCATGACCTTGAAATTCTATAAGGATTGTAGCATCATATGGGCTTGGGAAATAATGTTCATGTTGCTAAACATTTATAAGTTAATAATTCATTTGTTTGTATATATATTTAAAATTAAATATATGTAAAGAGAATTTTCACTCCCACAAGGATGTGTTTAAGTAAGCTCATCTAGAAGAGTATTTCAAAAAATGTGCTTCTGATATAAGATATGTATAAGTACATATAATAAATAAAATTCTCACATCCAAGCAAGGGTGTTTTAGTATGCTCACTTGTGATAGTGTTTTAAAAAATGCTAACCCTTGAGGGTGTTTCTAAAAAATGATCACCCATAAGAGTATTTTAAAAAATGTGCTTATGATATGTAAAGTATATGTAAGAAATAAAATTCTCCTTCCCAAGCAAAGGTGTTTTAGTATGCTCACCTATGAGTGTGTTTCATAAAATGGTCCCCATAGGGGTTTTTTAGAAAGTGCTTACCTATGAAGGTGTTTTATAAAATGCTTGCCCATTAAGGTGTTTTACAAAATGGTATGAGATATCACAAATGCATTGATATACAAGAAATACAATTTCTACCTCCAAATGAAGGTTTTTCAATATGCTCACCTACAAGGATGGTTCAAATAATTAGCATAATAAATATTCAATGTTATCATGCTGTGATGAAGACATGTGCATGCCCCCAACATAAGAGGATATTATTTTGTTCATTTTGTAAATATGCACGTTAAGAAGGAGATAACTATTAATGAGAAAAAATAGGACTACAAGAGATATTTTTTACCTTAGATACCCAGTGCAAGTGCAATGTAAGTTAGCTAATTTTATTAGCATCATCATTGCATCTCAATGGATCTCCTAATGTAATATAAAGTAGGTAAATAAATCAATTACAAACAAGGGTACACATGCAATGTTGTCAAACAACCATGCAAAAACATAATAAACGGGAGGAGGACTAAGAGGATACACTACCTCACTCACCTAACCAAGTGCAATCCATAATCTATTATGACTAGAATCATCATTAGATCCTAGTGGACCACCCTGACATGGTATGAAGCAAGCAAACCAAGTAGTCAGAAGTGCATGCACACATGCAATGATGATGTTAAGAAACTATGCATTTAAGCATGATGATGTTAAATTACAAATGTAGTAAAACACATGATTAGGTAATCAATGTAGATAAACAAGGCATAATTAAGCATAGTAACATTTACGATGCATAATGTTAAGGGATTCCTTAATCTATTTACCATCAAGTGTGTCAAGAAATATGCTTTTGACCCATACTTGGTAGTAATTATGAATGGACCTAGCCAATTTGGACCAAGCTTAATTTTGAGATCATAGTTGACATTGGTGTTTTTTTTATTTTCTTTAAGGACCAAATCACAAACTTCAAAAGATCATTATCGTACCACCTTATCATAGGCTTGTCAAATCTTGTCTTAATAAACTTGTAAGTGCTCCATGCATTGATTCACTTTTTGTCAGACATTCCATTTGGGTGAGATGACCTCAATGATATTCATCCCCAATAGAGGAATCTTGGAGTAAGAGTCACAATGAGGTAATCTCAATCTCAAATGGGAAGATGCATTTAGTTCTATATACTAAAGCATAATGGATCGCTCCCATAGGAGTTTGCATACTAGTGCAATAAGCCCATAAAGTTGTATATACCTATAAATACAAATTATGACCAATTATGTTATCTAGATTATTAAGGATATTAACCAAATATTAGGATTTTAACCAATTTATTATTAGAAACATTGACCTAACCCTTACCTTGAGTGTATTATGGTGTATACCACTCATGCTAAATCTAAAAATTAGTACATGTTTCCTAAACATCCTTCTTTATAAAAGACATCATATTGTCCAAGACTAAAATAGAAGGGTTATCATATTGGAAAAGGATCTAGTTAAATATGAATTTAGAGATATATGCTCCCATTGTGGCAAATAATCTTATAACCTCAACCCACTTAATGAAGTATTCAAGGGCCATAATGATGAAATTATATCCATTTAAAGAAGTTGGATTAAGTTTTCCAATGATATACAATCCCCACATGGAAAAGGGCCATCAGGATGTTATAGGTTGACATGCTTGAGAAAAAGTATGAATTAATTTATCATGATTTTTCCACTCTTCACAATTCATAACATAGCTACAAGAGTCTTTCTCCATTAAGTACCAATAATAGCCTATGTATAAGAGATTTTAGCAATGGATATGCCATTAAAATGGACTCTACAAGATCCATAATGGGCTTTTTAATTGATTACTTGAGCCCCATCATAGTTTAAGCATTAAAGTAAGATTCATTTATGGAGAGGTGATAATTAATATCTCTAATGATAACATAGTGACATGATGATGCTTGGATCACTTATGTTGAATATGGTTTAACCCTCTATGAAAGGTTCCATCCTTAATGAAATTGTAAATATGATTATACAAAGGATTAGGTATAAAAAAGTCAATGGATAAAACATCTAATGATAGTTGACAATAATCTAGGATAGTGGGTTATCACATCTATCTAATTTTGATTATACTTTTCTCATATTCATGTTTGAAAAAGATTAGGGATATGACTATAGCCAAGGTATCCATGTGATAGTTCCATGATAAAGAGATGGTATCAATTGTAACATTATCAAAAAATGGTAATAATTTATCAATAGTATCTTTATATGGATTTAACGTTTCATCCATTTTCTAATAAACACCATTGATTTGTTTGAAAACAAGATGTAAGTCACCAAAGGGAGTATGTATCTTGAATTTAAAAGCTAAGGCAACATGAAGTCTTAGAATGAGCACTTCATGCTCTATGATGTTAGTGCAGGAGAATAAAAGTTTTAAGGATAAAGAAATAGGTTGCTATTGAGGTATGACCAACATGATACTAGCCCCATGACCCTTGAGGCAACTAGAACCATAAAAATATAGATTCTAGGAATATTTCTAGTCAATTTCCACAAGGATTTATTCATTGGAAAACTTGATGATAAGAGGGCATTTATAGATGAGTGACACAATGACTAGCTAGTCAATGATAAATTGACCCTTTATTGATTTTTTACTAATAATTTCAAGGTCAAGATCACTAAGAGATGTAATCCACTTAGAAATTCATCCTAACAAGTATGGTTTGGACATGAGATATTATATAGGGTTATATTTGTCTATTGGTCTTCTAACTAAGCATGAATAGGCACAAATTTTCTAGTGGAGTATAGTGTGTTTCATAATTGACTAAAATCCTATTAATGTAATAAACAATTCCTTTATATTGGTCATCATATTGAGTTAACATAGATCCTATGGTGTGAAAAATGGTCGAAATGTACAATAAAAGGGTTTGTGTAGATTTGGAGACACATTGATAAGTGGTGATGATAAATATGATTTTAAAGCATCTAAGGCAACTTGAAGTTTATTATCCCAACTATACATAGTATCCTTGTAAATAGACTTGGTGAATGATAAGCATTTATCTATAAGTTGGGAGATAAAACACCATTTTTCCTAATTATTACCTTAAAGGCTTAGAATCTTAGTTATATTATGATGTGGTGACATATTAAAAATGGAAAAAATATTGTTATGATTAACTTCAATTCCTCTATGATACACTATGAATTCTAATAACTTGTTAAAGGTCATTTCAAAAATGCAGTTGGAAGGCTTAAGATGAACCTTATATTCTCTTAATAATTAAAAAATACACCTAAGGTCCTTGGAATGATCCTCATGCTTGAGGAATCATAATAGGATATCATCAACATAATATTACATAATATCATACATTATATCATTGAATATATAGGTCATGGCCCATTGGTTAATTGCTCCAGCATTCTGAAGGCCAAAAGGCATGACCTACCAACAAAAGGTACCCCAAGGGGTTGTGAAGGAAGTCTTAGCTTGATATTTGGGAGCAATTCTAATTTGATTATATGTTAAAAATCTATCCATGATATATAACATTCTACAACCAACAACAAAGTCTATAATCATGTAAATTTTAGGAAAATGAAGGTCATTCTTACAATAAGCTCTATTGATATCCTCGAAGTCACTACATAATTGCACATTGTCCCATTTTGTAGCAAAAATAATGTTGGAAATCCAATCAAAATAATAAATTGATTTCATGAAACCCACACTAAGGAGATTTTGAAATTCTTCTTTAACTGGTATGAAAACCTGAGGATTCATTTTTCAAAACTTTTGTTGGAAAATTTTAGCATCTAGTTGCACAACAAGATTATGAAACACCAAATGTAGATAAAGGGTAGGAATGTCCACATAGGACCATGTGAATGTCACTAAATTGCATTAGGAGATAAGTATGCTATTCATGTTCTTGTGAAGTTAAAATATTTTCCAAGCTTCAAGATTTTGGGATTGTTATTAGAGCCTACATTATTGTCTATTGTATCCTCAATTAGAATTTAAAACTCATATTCTAATTAATGAGGTGTAAATAAGATTCCCAAGTTTTTAAGATCGATGAGATCAATAGGTGAAATCTTGTAGTCTAATGAATATGAAGTAGGAAGTTCAAAATCTAGTATAAAGGATCCCTTGAGATAAGAGCTACCTTTCTCATGAGTGTGAGAAATATCCTCTACTTCATAGGCATTACTAGTGATAATAAGCTTAGGATGAACCATAGTTAAGAGATTCATATTGGTGAAGGTTGAAAATTAACTAGGACCTAAAGGGATCAAAATTCATTTTCATATTCCTCATCCTAGTTTAACCCATGTAAATAAATGGTGTTGTAATGAGAATCCAAAAAAGAAAAATGGCTTCACCATCACTATCAAAGGATATCAAAGTAGGAATGGGTTGCTCTTACAAGAAAAGTAACCTATATTGCAATGGCCAATCTAGACTCTAGTTTTTAGGGAATATTTAATTCCTTGCTCATGATAGCCTAGGCCTTTATCTTGGTAACCCATATGAGCTAATATTTTCTTAAGGGTGAGGTAAGAGCTAAAAATATCACAAAGAGTATAATATCTCTATTGAGAAGGTATTACTATTGATTTTTTTATCATTAGAAATGGTAGCACAAACAAAATAACAACTCCCTATTTGTATAGTCATTCCTTTATTTTAAGGAAAACCTAAGGTGTGGGGAGAGAGGAAGATGTTGGATAAGTATGAGGTAGATTTTACTTGAGTTGAACCATTATCCTAACTACTAGGTTTTCAATTTTCAATTTTGTTCTTATCTAATTTTGTTGTTTCACGTGTTATTGACATATCCTAAATGGGATTATAATACAGGGTATGGTGATAAGAGTGGAGGGAAGGAAAAAGGTTGTATTTGACTTGCTTAGTACCAATCATTTTGTAGTAGGTAAAAGGTTCAAGATCAATGAGGATATAAACTATTTTACTTTGATACTCATATTTAAGACACTAGTGATAAGTTGAGGGGATATATCATATTGCATGGATCCTTAACAGTTCCAAAAGGATATTATAGGAAACATCATAAGAAATAACATAGAGAAGAGTATTAAGTGTGTGGCTCAAATTTAATAGGTAAAGTTATTATGCCGCTAACTCCTCATTTTTCATCATCAAAGGCTCAAATAATGAATTTGAATTTTGCAAGGCTTGCTTTATTAATCTAAAATAATAAAGCAATTTTATATTACATATATTGAGGGCTAATTCATTATCAACAAGAACTTGTTTGATTAAATTTTTATTGATGTTGCAAGTGTTGTAAAGATTTGTATCTCTTGTTGAAACGGATTGAGGTATATATTTCTCATGAAAATAAACTATGTTATAGATCCCTAAAGAGACAATAATATTAGAGACATTATTAAGTGGTAAATATTGGGGGATGACATATTTACTTAGAATCTGAGGATGATATCTTGATGTGTTGCAAATGTTTTCAAGAGTTCTAAGAGAGGTATTTTACCAAGGGTATTTTCAAGTTTTTGGTGTAATTTAAAAGGACCTAGATTAGAGGTCAGTAAAAAAAGGTAAAATATTGTATTAGATATTTTTCTTTGATTGCAGCACTAAATAATTTTGCAAATTTGATCAGTAGATTGGTATTTTTATTGCTATTGGGGTACATAATTAATTATGGAGAGGCTAATTGCACCTATTAGGTTTTGAGAACTTACATGATTTTATGAAAACTTATTATTATTGGGTAAATGGTTTTAAAATATCCGAAGGTCTTGGTTAGAGGAGGATGAGGTGTTAGGATTGTCAATGATAATCTAGCATTTCTGAATGAAACCTTGAATTATGTTACACAAGATATTATATTTGTTGGTGTTATAGTCTTCAACATGATAAAAATCATAGTATTCATCAACACAATACCATTTACTTTAGAGATATATACTAGTCTAATGGTTGGTAGTTGAATCATCCTTCCATCTATAAGTTGCTTAAGAACTATAGAAAGAGATTGACATATCCTAGTAAATCTTCCTTTAGTATTTTCTTGTTTTGAGAGGACAATATCTTATGGGCTATTGCAAATATGTTTCTATTATTATTTTGTTGGGAGTCAGTGACTCCATTTCCAAGCACATTATTATATTTATATTGTACCCTATGTCTAAAAAAGTATTATTTTTCTTCTTCTTTCTTAACTTTTAATCATCCTCTATGTAACAAAGCATCCTCTACTTGTATGAACAACTCCACCACATCTTTGAAAGAAAAAATATAGATTATTTCTAAGGGGTAACCCAAATACTCTTATAAATTTCATATAAAGATACACAAAATGACCTTTAGTAAATGGGTATATTAGAGTTTTCCTATATAGGCTCACCATCAGGTTAAGAAATTAGCAAAAGCTTCACCTTTGACTTATTTGAGATGATAAAGATCATCAATTATGCATTTTTATTATATGTATGCAGAAAATTCTAGATAAACATTTATACAAAATCTCCAAAGGTTTTAATTGAATGTTGTGGAATTTCAAAATAACATCCTAGAGTAGGACCATAAATACTGTTAAAAAATTATTTGAGTAGTGCCTAATCATAGGCAATTTTATGACAAGTAGCTTGGAAGAGCCTAAGATGGTCAATTGGGTATCCCTCTCCTATATACAATTGGAACTTAGGAATTTTAAAACTAGGAGCATAAGGTTTACTAGCTATAAAAATATCTAGAGGATGATTACAAAAATTATTGTAGGAATACTTACAACCTATTGAGGTTCATTGAAGAGAGGCCAATTCTAGTTCAACCCTGGAATTTTATTTTTCCAATTGTTCTAATTTAGAATTTTACCTCTCTAGTTTATTGAGTTTAGAGTTTATATTTCACAACTTGAGGTAATTTGGGTTTATCTATGAATGATCTTATGTTTTAGTGTGGACAAATCCTAAATTTCATTAGTAAAAGGGGTTGGTGGAACAATATAGGTTGGTATTTTTATATGGGGTGAATATACTTGGTTTGAAAGTAGGTATATTGGTACAAACATATTGGGTCATATGCCTACTTGTGTCTAGGTATGTATCATCAATAAGAGATATATGCATATGATATTTTGATGATAATGGGATTGTAGAGGGGTAAAAATTACCCACCACATATGATTCTTAGCTAGATCTGCTAGGAGTTGAGGTGACTATGAGGTTGTTCCTATACACTCAAGGGCTAGAGGATAAAATGATTCACCAGGAATGGTTTAAGGAATCACTCCAAGTCTAGGATAGAATGTTTTATCTATTTATTTGAATAAGCACCTATCCTTGGTCTTACTAAGATATAAGCTATAAAAAATTAAATAAAAATGTAGGGAAAGCAATAATGCAAGCAAACAAAGGAATATTCCTAGAATTACTCTTTATTATGATGAAGACTATTTCTAAATTTACAATAAATTAAATCTTTTCTTTTCAAGCAAGGTTTCGAGAGAATGCACAAACAAAAGTAGTCTAGATGCAAACTATATTATTTTCTTCTTTCGATTCCTAGAAATAAAATGAAGTATATAATATTCTAATCTATCAAATTTGGGTTATTTATTTCAACTATAGAAAACACAATGATCATGGACACTCAAAAAATAACCTAAAATATCTAAAAAATAACTTATTTGACCCGATGATTGATCCTAGCTGAATTTGTGTCTTGTAAATCCCAACCACAAATTTGGTCAAACCTACAAAACAACTTCAACAACTTTGAAAAATTTATCAGTGTTTGGGGGCTTGCTTAGACCACTATGTGACTAATCTTGGAGGTGTAGTAGTCAAGCCCCCTTGGTACTTTTAGTTGACTGTTCAAAAAAAATAATTGTTGATCTTTTGGAATAAGCAAGACAAAATTTGTAGCATGAAATAGTGAAATAGAATGTAAAAAAAATTAATGTAGTGATAGAATTGATGAATCAAGAAATAAATAGGATTTTGGAAATAATAAAATTTCACCCAAGCTATTGTGATGAAAATTGTACCTTGTAATTAGCAAGCGTAAATTAGGTAATACAGAAGAAATGACAAAACCAAAGATTTTTTTGAATTCATGTCCCATAAGGGAAGAGCATGAATTCATGAGAGAAGAGTAAAGAGCTATATTATGGATGAAATATGACAATAAAAAACTAATATTTAATGAATTAAGAGATAATAAAATAGATAAAATTTGATAAGCCTATGGAGGATGTAGAAGAAAAGGCAACAACCAAGGAGGAAGACCTCTCCTTATCTAGAAGAAAAACGGTGTACAAAATCTATCATCAGGGTTTCTCCACTTGCTTTTCCATATAAAACAACATGCAAAACACTAGAGCACTTCAAAATCATCAAATCACTTGCAATCACCACAATTTCAAATCTTGAAATCTTATTGGCTTGGTAGAATCTAAATAGAACCAATTATGAAAAAGGTGATCCAATCCTTCTATTTATAGGAGTTTTGGATGGTTTATGGTGGGAACACAAAAAAAAACCTTGGCCAAGAGCTGATACCATAGAGGTTGATCCAAAATTAGGGGTTTTCAAGAGAAAAAAATAAATTTTGTTGAATTCATGCCTTCTCCTGGATGACTGTAAATTTGGTAATGCCAAGGGAAAAAGCAATAAAAAGGGAGAAAAAAGAAAAGCCTAAACTTACCCATAGAAATATTGAGGAACTTATTAGAGATCTAAGGGGGAAAATTATGCATTTTTATGGGTCAATTTTACATGTCTATAGGGATACCTTGAGTTATGTTTCTTATGAAAAAAGTGATTGGTAAAATAATTAAATAAGTAGAATGATAAATAAGGGTACTAAAACCTAGATTTTTATTTATTAGATTAATATTTGTAGCCACTTGACTACTTATTTGGGCAAGATTAGAATATACTAGATTGGTATGAGTAGGGTGAGGGTTTGAGGAAATACTCATTTCTGTTTAATCGTCTCCCTTAATAATATCCATGAAACTACACCTATTTTTTGAGATGAAATCCATTAAATGATCAATAGAATAAAATATTATTTTTTCAAAGTTTTCTTTTAGAGGAGTTTGCTCTTCCTTAAATTTGGAGTTAACAAAAGGATTATCCTCTTCAATATTTATTTTCAATGTGAAAAGGGACATACCAAACCTTTTTTCTAGTGTTATAGGGATGGTCAACCATTGGATAAAAGTTAAAAATAAATTTTTACTTATCCTATTTTGATCAAGCTAGGCTAAGATCAAGAAAACTTCAAAGACCCATGGAGGTGTTCACATCAGGTTCACCAAAATGTAGGTCCCAAATTTATGGAGGGATGGGCCTTAATATTATAAGGTATATGAGACAACTATAAATTTACACCAATTTTTACTTCATAGCACATTTTACATGGAATCTAAGGTTTCTTGACTAGGCCGATGAGACTTTGTAGTGAAATTTTACTACATCAAGCAAATCCAGCATAAATGGGAATTTTGACCAAAATTACTATCAAAGGCCAAGTGAGATGAGATGACTTGAAGCTTCTTCCATATATAAAATATCTAATAATGATAAATTTCTATAAATTCTAATATGAGAGGACCTACACTAAAAGCTACTAGCATATTTAAAATTCTCTCCACCATGGTGCAACATGGACAACCCAAAATAGACAAATGGAGGGCCATAGCATTTTTGATTGTATATAAGCTAGACCTCAACATAATTAGGTATCCTTGATCCTTTTCAATGGTAACTAAGAGGGATACATTTTTGGTAATGTTTTTATCTACTTAGGGGCCATGGATCCATCCCTTAACTAGATGTATGGGTTCAAGAGATGAGTCATCCTCTTTTGGTAATTGGATTTGGAGTGTATCATGTACCCTAGTGCTATTATAAAAATGGTACACAAAATATTCCAATAAATATGAAACCCAAGAACCATGGAAGAATAAAAAGCAACAATATGCTTAGGCAAGAGGTTGATAAGATTGTCTAAACCTGCTAGGCCATATGAAAGTCACCCTGAAGGTTCATGGCATAAAGGCAAAAGAGAGCAAACCAATCAAAACAAAGAGAATAAATCAGGTCCACTTCCTAAATGAATAATTTTGGTAATTCCTATATAAAGGCTATTTTTAAGCATAAAAAATCAAACAAGGATTAGGGTGATAGTAGTAGAACAATGACCAAGTGATGATTGAGAAAGCGATAATACAAAATTTGTAAATTTTCCATAAAACATGGAATACAAAGGCAACCCTCTATCCAAGTTGATATTTTAAAAGAAATCTAGTGTGAAGGAAATTCTACCACATTAACCGAGTCCCTAGAAGGATACTCAAGCCAAAAGCTAACACGATAAGAGATAGTAAGATAAGGAAAAACTACAGGGATGGTGGTATCATAGAAACCACTCTATATGTGAGAACCCAATCACTAGAGACCTAGGCTAGGATTAAAAAACATAGGTACCAACTAGATATAATGAAAAGGCAAGTAAAAAAATGATTTGGAAGCCAATGCAAGCACATGGGGCTCACGTTATCGCAAGACCAAAGATAAGGCTTCTCCAAATGGAAAACATTGACATCACTTGAAGCATGAGTTTGCATGAAGAGACAAGGTCTATTAATGACACCTCTAAAGGGTGCCACTCTACCTATAAGACATTTATGGTTATTAGACCTTAGATCATCTCTAGATCTACCAGGAATGAATATAACATGACACCTCAAGCACAAGGACAAAAAAAGATAGGCATTCCCACTTAGGGCAATTTAAGGAGGAATTTTAAATTTTGAATTTAGAGTTAAGTTGTATATATAGCCAATTTTATAACTCAAATGAGGAGGAAGAATTTTATTTTTGTGCATAGTATCTAATTTTATATGGATTTTTTCTCTCACTCTCTTAAGTGTATTGATTTAGAATCAAGCCTTGAGTCAATTCATGTGCATTCCATTAAAGCCTTTTTCATTTTTGTATATGTATTTTATTTATTTTTAACATATATATAAAAAGAGTTGTGACTACTTACTTTATATCTTGGTCTTTGTATTTGTGTAAATTTGTATGGAGATTTGGCAAGCATCTATCCTAGTCCTTGTAAGGGTTTCATAAGAAATAATTATACCATTCTGAAATTGTGTTCACTTTTCTTGGCATGATTAATACTTGTGTTCATTCATACCATTAATACACAAAGAACCTTTGTAATTATTGGTGCATTTCCTTTTAGTCTATGCTAATTAATTATATTTTTTTATTTACATTTTTTGCCTCTTTTCCCCTTGTCCATGCAAGAACTTGATAGTCTAGGCTAGATTAGAAAAATATTGCACCAAGATCACATCCAAACAAGGAGTTGACCTTGACATAATCTTGGAGGTCGTCTAATAAATTTGCATCCCATGCTTCCTAGAATTCCCAAATAATACACTCCATGTGATGTGTGGGTACTAAGTGCACTCAAAAACTATAAGTGGATGGTCACTGTACTTGGAGCATGAACTAAAACTAGTTCCCAACTAACTGTTGGAAATTTGGAGTTAAAGTTGTCATTGATTTCAAGGAATGAAGTTGTCATTGATGTAAAGTAACAATGCAAAGGTTAATGGCAAAAGAGCTTCATAATATTTTTAATATTATGTGGAAGCATAAGTAGGAGGGTTTTTATTAAAACCATGGATGAGAAAAAATAAAAGGTTTTTCATAAAAACCAAGGGAGTGTTAATATTTATTTTATAAAATATTTAAATTCAAATTGAATTTAAATTTTATAAATAAATATTATTTATACAAAGTGGCAAAATAAAATAAGGCTTTAATAAAGCCAAAAGGGTTAAAATTTAATTTATAATATTTAAATTATAAATAATTTAAATAATTTATAAATTAATTATTCAAAATCGAATGCGCCGACGTTTGTGTTTAAAGGAGGTAATTGGTATATAAACTATATGCCTTAGTGGCATTTTAATCATCCTTCGTTCGAACAAATAAAAAGAGGCAAGTGTTGTGTTGTGAGAATTCGTGCGAGGAAGAAGACAAGCTTCTTGTCTTAAGCACCAGCGAAAGGGATAAGATCATCGAGGGCTAAACCTTCATATCCACTAAGGCAGCATGGCCTAGTGGCAAGTGGTTGAAGTGCTAAGGTGTTTGGGCATGGAGTTATCCACGTTCGATTTGTGGCTACAAATTTTGGTGTATTGAGTTGAAGCATCAGAGGAAGCGATGCGTGAATATTTTGGATAGGTACATACAGAGAGGTATATAGAGAACATTTTGCTATTTGCTCTCCAAATGAGCGCCTAGCTCATGCGATGGTTGGATCCACGACTAGGGCACTGGTACAGGCAGCATCGTGAGTTCGAGTCTCACCAAGGCAAAAGTAATAAATTTTTTGATATATTTTGTGATGCCTAAGGTTTTGACATGAGGTCCAAGGGAGTAAAAAGGGTAGATGAAAAATATATTAATTAGTCGTTATTTTGGTTCATTCGAGGAATAAGGAGTTAGATTTATTTTTAAATAATTTTTTTATGATATATTGGTTTGAATATTAAAGTGATGGTTAAATTTTGAGAGGACTTATTGTCATTGAGTTATTTTGAAAAGGATATTGTAGTGACATTATTTCTGTTATTGTATAATATTTTAATTGGGAGATTATAAGGTGTGTTTGGTCAATTATTTTTGTATATGTTTATGGATGCTTTGTTTAATATGGAGTGATAAGGTATATGTGTGTTTTGATATTTAAATTGTATCTTTGAGAGAGTTTATCATATTCTAAACTTCTTTGATCTTGGAAAAGAAGTTTTTGTGGTTGTGGCAGATTCTTGAAGTTCCTTCATCATCAAGAAAAATGTATGAGCACATTCTTCCATAGTTGATATGATTGGTTGGTTTTTTGGAAAATAAGTTTGGAATGAAAAGGACTTAATTAGGGTTTCCTTATTAAGTGTGTTGAGTTAATGCTTCAAGGTTTTCTGGAATAAAAAATTGTTGTTAAAACCTTGTTTGATAAGCATTGTTGTTGAAGCTATTGGTTGAGTGAAGAACTTGAACTAGGGTTTGCAAAGATCATGAGTATCATTGTTATGTGAAATTTGTTGATAGGAATTGTTGGAAACATTTTGAGTGTTCATATGCTTGGACTAGGGTTTGTAAGCAAGGATTGTTTCATTGAATAGAGTTGGTTGATCCTAGTCAAGTGGATGTGTGAAGTGATTGTTCAAGTTCTATAAAACAAACTATTATATATTCTAAATTGATTTGAGAAAGTGATTGAGCATTGAGGTGAATGTGAAGCATATTGAGTCTCTAACAATTCTCCTTATATTTCTAAAAGTGTGATTGAAAGTGATTGAGCATTGAGGTGAATGTGAAGCATATTGAGTCTCTAACAATTCTCCTTATATTTTTGAAAGAGTGATTGAAATTTATTGAGAATTGAGGTGAATGAGAAGCATATTGTGTCTCTAAAAATTCTCTGTATGTTTCTAAGAGAGTGATTGAAATTAATTGAGCATTGTGATGAGTGTAGAGCATAGTGAGTCTCTAATAATTCTCTTTATGTTTCTATGAGATTGGAAAAGTTCTAGTGTGGACTTGTTGAGTAGAATTGAGGCAAGTATTTGAGAAGACTTGTGGACAGATTTAGGTAAGCTTTTGTGGAAACTTACAATACAGATTGAGAGCGAATTTGGATAGGTTATTGTGATAACTTATTGATCATATTGGAAAATTTCTAGAGAGGACTCGAGGACATATTTTTGTGAGCTTTTGTGGAAGCTTACAAGGTATATTTGAGACAAGTCTTTGAGAAGACTTGAGAGCAGAGTTGATTGATTGATTTGATCAAACCTTGAGTTAAGGTTTGAGGTAGATCTAGCATAATTGATTTGAGATTAAATAAAGCTTTGAGTTAAGGCTTGAGGACATATATTGAGGGTAGATTTGTGCTAGACCAAAGGACTATGTTTAGTACATATTCAAGGATAGAGTTTGGTATAGATTTGAGTACAGGTTTGTGCCAGACCAAAGACATATTGAATATATATTTGTGGTAGACTAAAGGACTATGTTTAGTATATATTTGAGACAAATATTTGGAGATGATAGAGTCTAGGAAAGATATATCTAACCAGAGCAGGGAAGACAAGTGTCTTCTGTGTATAGAGTTCCATTTGCTAAGGGTAGTGGAGGTAGAGTTCTTTTAGAGGATCACCAGCTAGAGTAGAGTTAGGATATTGGTGTCTCCTATGGATAGAGATCAACTAAATTAATTAAGGGTATTGGTGTCTCCTTTGGATAGAGATCCATAAATATTATAATAGGGAAAGGATTCCCAAGAGATTGATTGAGAAAATTTTAGTGAAATATTTTCTCTATGGAGTAGCCCACATTGGGTGAACCACATAAATTTTGGTGTTTCTATTGTGTGTGGTGATTTGTGCATTGCTTTGATTACTACTATTTATATTGCTATCTATACATTGCATAATATTGATTGAGAAAGAAAAGTAAAAAGTGGTCTTATACTGTTCACCCCCCTCTTAGTATAAGCTTGTATTCTTCAATTGGTATCAGGGTGGGTTCCTTTAGAAGAGTTTAACAGTTTGAAGGAAAATATTTTAAGAACAAAATGGATTCTAATAATGTGTCCTCAGATAATTCAACACCAGTATTTTATGGAAGTGATTATATATATTTGAGTATGAGAATGAAGATTTACTTGATGGCACTTAGAAATGAGATTTGGGAAGCAATTGAAAATGGATATGACCCCTCAGTTGATCCACCTACATATAAGGAAGGTAAGCTTCTACAACATTACAATTCAAAAACAATGAATGCAATTTTAAGAGGTTTGCATAGAATAGAGTCCGTAAAAGTTATGCATTGTCAAGATGCAAAAGGAATGTGGGATAAGTTGCAAAATATATATGAAGGAGATAAAGGTTTCAAGAAAGCAAAGATACAAAATATCAAAGGATAATTTGAAGAGTTAAGAATTAAATATGAGAAAAACATTAGTACTTATCTACTTTGAATAGATGATGTTTTTAATTTTATGCAAGGAATTGGACTTAAGGTTGAAGAATTGGATGTTTGTGATAAGGTATTAAGATCTCTTCCAAAAATATTTAGTGAAAATATTTCTTCTATAGAAGAATCAAAATATGGTGATTCTTTGACAAGATATATGTTTCTTGGTATTATTACAGATTTTGAGTTGAGAACAAAAGAACCTAATCCCCAAAAGGAAGCAATTTTCAAAGCAATCAAGAAGACAAAGGGTAAGAAGTCAGAATCAAGCAATGAGTCATCCAATGACGGAGAAGCTAATTATGACAAAAGAAATAAGGATTATAGAAGATCTAGAGATATAGAATCTGTTAAATTTTTCAATTGTGGAAAGTATGGTCACTATGCAACTAATTTTCAAGAAGCTAAAAATAACAATTATGAAGAAAAACAAGATCACAGGAATAGGGAATCAGAAAGATACATGCATCCAAAAAAAGCAAGGATGGAAAAATCATACAAGGAATGAAGTTCTTTCAAAGACAAAAGAGGATCTACTATGCAGAGAAGGAAAGTAAGTACTCAAGTGATAGTGATGCTAATTTTTTAGACAATGATAGAGATGCCATCCCATTATGATTGAAGAAAAAGAAAAAGTTAAGAAAAGGACTCTAGTAATTCTCAATTCTCAAGTACTTTAGATATGGTAACTTTGAACATCTTGAATATAGTTGTACAAGAAAGGACTCTAGTAATTATTTCAATCAAACATGCCTGCATGGATCCGAGGATGATCCTTATGTGTCTCAGCTCACCGTGATTGGATGAGAGCTCTGCCATCGGGATTTGCTCTTCGGCATAGATACCTTGTAATTTTTACTTATTTCAAGACCATCTCAGTTAGTGGTATGACTAAGCATTTTGCTACATACTTTTAGGTGTGGAGGCCAACTGGCACCTGAATTTTGGCATGTGTAGCCATTTATTTCTCTCGACCAATTATTTCAGCTTCTCTATGATTCATGCTAGCCGATGGTAGCAAATCCTCACCCGATCGGAGAAACCACTAATTAGCAAGGTTAAATTAATTCAACAAGACGGTTAGGCATACCTCATGCTTGGTTTACATGCCAAGCTAATTTTTTGCATGATGGCTTTGCTTATCGAGGCATCAGTTGTCAGAATTTTTTGATCGATTGATTGCTTTATTTCCCATGTTGATCGATCACCGGTCTAGGAAGCTCGGCCGAGTGATGTGTCGAAGGATCCAATCGACTTCTATTTGTTGCTTATTTATCGATCAATTTTGGCTCATAGATAACTCATAAGAGCTGATCGAATTCCTCTTATAATGCATCAACCGATGGTCTTTTTGGTGAGTGTTCGGACTTTCGGCCCATCCTTGTTACTTGGGAGCTGATCGGTTCCTTTCTTTTTTTTGCCAGCCAAGAAGGCTTCCTCCTTCATCGACTTATATTTTAAAATTGGCAGTTGATCGGTCGGCTAGTTAATCAAACAAGTCGATTAGTCGGTATTTCTTTTTTAAGAGTCGATCTATCGATGGACCCTTCAAGTTAACCGAATAGTTTATGGTCTTTTTGTCATCGGTAGATCTGTTGACTAGTTGTAATTGGTAGCCGATCGACTGGCCTGCGCTAGTTGGGAGCCGATCAGTTGGTTAGTGTACAAAGGCGACTAAAAATATCTATCGATAGGATTTTAGCATTTGTGAGCCGATCGACTAACTTTATTTGGCCCTGAGCTGATTTTTAGTCTTATTCTTTAGTTCGATCTTATTAACGCACAATCATCCGATTTCTTTGGATCGAGTGTGACCCTTAGATTAATTTTGAGGTGTTAGAATGTTAAATTGGTGGGGTGCATGCCCTTAGGTTTTAATTAATTATCATTTTCTTTAACCTTAGGATTTTGGACTTTGAGACCATGGTGAATGCTTTAACCAAATTATGATTAAGGGATTTTATTAATCGATTTTAGGCTTCAAGGAAAATATTATGAAGGTTAAAATTTGACTTAGGGAGTAAATCAAAATTTTTACCTTTACCACTTGAGGAACTTTTGAAAAATTAAGCCCACATTAATAAAGCTAAGATTTAGACTTTATCAACCAACCAATGAAAAATTGAATTACTCACAACAACTTCTTTTTTTAGGCAAAGACCAGTAACATTAACAATTTGATTGAAACAGGTCTAAGGTGTAGACAAATTGGTTCATCCAAACACCATAAGGGGGGTGAAGGTCCAAGGTTAAAATCTCGGGCCTCATCGGACTGAACGCTTGTCCCTTTCCTGGTGCTTTTAGCGACGTAAAAGGTTTAAAATGATTATGGCATGGCAGTTATAGGGGCAGACTGTGCGAAGATCTGTGTGATGGCTTCTAGGGTGGACAACATAGAATACTGTAGTGGCCATAAAAGCTAGACAACCTACCCAGATTCATGGCGGCTACCAATTCCACCATGTTATAAAAAAACAAAAAAAAAATCAATTTGATTGAAACAAAAAAAAAAAAAATTTGGGGGTTACAAAGTTGAGTCAATTTTGGCTCCAACATAGGCTATGATCGGGACAAAGTGTTGAAAACATGAAGCACTTGAGAACCACATAATCTCTTGGTTTATAAGCAATTTTTAGACAAAAATTTATACTACCAAAAATGATGATCAAAGCTTTAAAAACAAAGAAAAATGATAATTTAATTTAAAAATTGTACATGCAACATGATATCAAAGTAATAGAGTATATCGAAATTGAAAATCCTTTTATTCACTTTGGAGACAAAAGTTAGATTCTTAGAAACAAATGAGTTTTTGAATAATTTGTAATGCTTGTTTTAGCCGAGTCATAGGATATGTTTACACAAGAATTTTTATAGAGCTATTTAGCTTTATCATGTTCAAGCCCATGTGTGTGTTTGTGCATTCTTTTTTATTTCTAAATATTTCATAACTTTACCATATCTGAGAAAAATAGATAAGCTTAATATGTGATTTCACTCTTTAAAAATTTTCACCATTTTGTAGGGCTCCACTGCCAGTCAAGCGTCTATAGCCCCGATGGAGTTGCTTCTAATCCCATATTGTTTTACTCTACTACAAATCAAGCGTCTATAGCCCCGGTAGAGATTTTGCAAGATATCTCAGGCAGTGACTCAATTTTACTTTATTGAGATTTTTCTTCTTTGTGAGATAAGTGTTTGATATATAAGAAAATTGTGCAATAAATATGTCTGAGTTGAATATTAGTTTCTATCTAAAAAGGATGAGTGTAATGATTTTTAGCTTAACTACCCTTTCAAAGATAACTAGGTTCTTAGGACTCTTCAAATTACTTTAAGTATTATTAATATTATGAGGATTTAACATGATATTTTAATCCACTTTGTTTTTATTTTATTTTATCTCATATCAAATGACTACTGCATAAACACTCATATTTGAAAAATAGTAAACCTCATCAAAGTCTAAAATAAATCTCTTTATTCTTATTGCTTTTGGAGGAATTCATTGTAATGCATACTCATTAAACTAAGAACATCCTAGATATAGTGAACTCAGAATTTTAAACAAACAGAAATGAAAAACTTGAAATAAAACACTCTATTTTTGGGGTTTTTTGCTTTTCTATTTTTTTTGTTGACATTTAACAAGGATTGTACATTTTCAGGTGTTGGCCATTAATAGGAATAGCCATTATTTCACCCTGCAAGGTCTGCAACTTGTATGTATTCTGACTGGTAACATGGGCTATTTGATATGGGCCAATCCATTTAGGTTCAAATTTACCTTCTTCACCATGCTTATAATTTTTAGGATCCCAACAGATGACTATATCTCCTTGGGAAAAAGGAGTACCCTTACCTTTATTATTAAACAATTTAATGGTTTTCCGTGTTTGTTCCATAATTCTATTAAGGGTCTCTCTTCTTTGTTCTTCTATCAGGACAATTTTATCAAGCCTCCTCTGAATGGTAATAGGATCTTCATGGTATTGTAATAGGAGGGAAAGTGCCAATTTTTTTATTCTTGGTGGTAATAGGGCTTTCTCTCCATATACCATATCATAGGGGGTTCTTCCTTTATTTAGTTTAAAAGACAACCTATCAACACATAAAGAAAATTTAAGTTCATTGTCCCATCCTCTTTTATTCTTTTCTAATGACCTCTTAATTTTTGTTATTAAGTTCTTATTTGATGACTCAGCAAGACCATTTCCTTGAGGTTAATAATTGGCAGAATGAGATAATTCAATTCCATATTCAACACAAAAACCTACCATTTCATATGAAACAAAATATTGTGCATTATCAGTAACCAGTTTTTGAGGAACTCCAAACCTGGTCAAGATGTTTTCTTCTAGGAATCTTGTGAAGTAATTCCTAGAAGAAAACATCTTGACTAGGTTTGGAGTTCTTGACCTCATAATTTTATTAGCTTTAGCTCTCAGAGCAAAATGTCCTCCATAGAATCCATCATGATTATCATTTGATTATTTTTGGGACTTCACTTTCATATAAACAGACTAATAAAATTCCATCAGGGTGTTTCCAATATAGCACACCATCTTGTATATAGTATTTTTGAGCTTGCAGCTTGATTGAACTCATTATTTTTGTTGACATGTCTCTAGGAAATGACAAATATTATAAATATGACAATATTTCCTCATACCATTTTAATTCAGTATTATTTATTCTTCTGATATCATATTCCTCATTGATTGTGAGCACATTTTCAAATCCTTCTTCCTATTTCTTGGCCAATAATTTTGCTAAACCATGTCCTTTGATAGTTTTAATAATTTTGAACTCAGCATCATATTGTAGAAGTTTTACCATCCATATAGCTGGTCTTCCTAATGGCTCTGATCGAGAAAAAATATCTTTTATTGCTATAAAAGGAATACAACAATAAACCTTATTTGAACCAAATATACCTATAAAGTGTTCTAAAGATTGTATTACTACATAAGCATATTTTTCTAATAAGGTGTATTTGATTTGTGATCCATTTAGACCTGAAATCATAAAGTCTATTGGAATTTCATTATTTTTGTCATATTTTTATGAAATAATTGCAACAATAGACTATTCAGATGCACAAGAATAGATATTAAAGTCTTTTGTATAATTAGGGCAACTTAAGGCTAGTGTGGTTGATATGGCTTCTTTGATTTTGTTAAATGCTTCCATATTTTCCACTGTCCATTTTATTTCTCCTATTTTCTTGACCATGTCATTTATGGGTTTAGTCATCTCTGCAAAATTTGGGACAAATATTCTGATAAAATTTATTTTTCCAAAGAATGACCTGAATCCTTTTATGTTCTTGGGAGGGGGAATTTTGGAAATATCTTCTATCTTTTTTGGATCAATACTTATCCCTTTTTCTGAAACTATGTGTCCTAGCAAATTCCCTTGTGTAGTTTCAAATATACATTTCTTAGGGTTCAAATAAATTCCAAATTCATTACACCGGGAAAAAATACAGTCAGATGATCTAAATGATCTTATGGATTTTTAGAAAAAACTATGATATCATCTAGATACACAACTACAATTTTAAACATTAATCCTTTAAAGGTAAAGTCCATAGCTCTTTGAAAGGTAGCACCCTGCATTCATCAGTCCAAAAGGAATTCTTAAATATTCAAATGTGCCCCAAGGTGTAGTGAATGCTATTTTGTGTCTATCCTCTAGATTTATATGAATCTGATTGTACCCTGAACATCCATCTAACAAAGACAATCTCGTTTAAGCTACCACTGCTTGTAGCAATTGTTCCATGTTAGGCAATGGGTAATTATATTTTAATAAACTCTTGTTTAGGTTTATGAAGTCTACACAGAGTCTAATGTCCCCATTATTTTTCTTGACTGGAACTAAATTGGATATCCATGAAGAAAATCTTACTTTTATAATTATCTTGGAATCCAACAATTTTTGTACTTCTTTTTGCATTAATGGGTGCAAGGTTGGATTGTACTTTATTTTTTTTTTCTTGAATGGTTTGGAGTCCTTTTTTAGAGGTATTATGTGAGTTATTACATATATTTTGAAATTTTTATAGGCCTTCATAGGTCCAAGCAAAATTTTCTTTATTCTTTTTTAGGAAACTGATATAACCAGTTTTTTCTTTAGCAGGTAATGTTGTATCTACCTTCACTATTCTGGGTTCCCTCATTGAACCAATGTTTATATATTTAGATATTACTTCTCTACGTATAGGCTTATAAGCTTTGTCAAAATCATCAAATAGGTTTTCAAGAGACACTAATCCTTTGGGTATTCTATTAGTTTTTAATTGGATTACTTCTACTGGTTATCCTATTTGATATTTTAGCTTTTATTCATTTTTTTCATCACAAATTATATTTGCATATTGATTTTGCAGACTCATAAAATATTTAATATCTATGTCATATTAAAAAACTTGTAGATATACTATATTATTTGGCACAAAAGGTTTAAAAACTGAGATAGTTGGTAATTTGTCCATGTATTCTGTAGTTATTTCTGGGTGGTCTAAACCTAAGGCATTTACTACTAAAAGATTTGCAATATGATTCTTTTCTCTTGGAATGTATGAAATATTGAAAGCCAAGAATTTATCAATTTCTTCCAATACTGCATTTCTATATTGCTTAAGCCTTGGGTGTTTAGTCTGGTATTTACCTTTAATTTGTTGTATGATCAGTTCTGCATCACCTGTTACAGACAAGTAACTGATACCTAATTATTTTTCTTTTATTAACCCTAACAGTAAAGCTTCATACTTAGCAACATTGTTTGTACAGGGGAATTCTAGTCTGTAAGGAATACCAAGGTAATTTCCTTTTATGTCAATCAAATTAACACCTGCTCTAGCTCCAGACTGAGATTTAGCTCCATCGAAATACATGGTCTACATTTCCTGAGTTAAAATTCTATCTGAATTAGCATATATAATTTTCATGAGTTCTAGATCCATGTTCTTTACCTCCGGTACTTCAACCAGGAATGGGTTATGCCATATAGAGTAAACTCCCTTCTCTTTTCTTCCATAGAGTTCAATAAATTAATCATAGTTTCATCAGTTTGAATTAACTCTACAAAGTGTTTATTGAATGGTTCCCTTCTCAAAATTATGTTCTCCTTATCTGATATTGGGATTATAGCATATGACCAGTCCAATTGGATTGAACCTCCTAATTGTTTTGCCTAGTGCCTACTGAGTAAAAGAGAGAATAACAGGTCAACATCAACTATTGCTACATCCATGACTATGCCATTTTTGGGGTCTTGATCTAAGTAAACCAATAATCCAGTTATCACCCCTACACAAGGGATTTGTCTACTATCCATGATAGAAATAGGATCAGAATCTCTAGTACATATTAATTCCATTTGGTTAGCTATTAATTTGGGCATGATGTTATGTGAAGCTCCACTATCTAACATACAGTTATGAATGACATATCTTTCCCCTTCATGTGAGTCATACCTTAATGATACATAGAAGGGTATGATATAAGATGGTGATCTTGTATCATGTTGATTTTGTCTAGCTGTATGGAAAATTGGATCTTATTTTTGTTCTTTTATTCCAAATGCTTTGCAGACCTGTTCTCTATATTATTGAAATTTCATAAGTTCTCCAAATGTGATATTGAACTTTTATTTACTGAGTTCTAACCCAGCATCAAATTCTATCTTTTTAATATCTAATACCTTGTTAGTTTCTTGTTTAATAATTTCTTCCTCTACTTCAATCACTTCAGAGATAATATTTTTGAAGTTTCTATTAGTTTTCTCATTATTGATATTCTTATTAATGTAGGTTTTTTTTCTTGGTTCACTTGTATAGGATTTCTCTATTTTATCAGGGACAACTCTATTCCTCAGGTTAAGGACGTGGCCAACTTCTAATTCTTCAACTTCTTGAGTAGGGATTATTTTTCCTTGCTTCATCCTGTCATATCTTGACTCATGTGTCTTTTGCAAGATCTTAGTCTCCTCTATTAATAAAATTTGAGGTCTAGCACAAATATATCTCCAATCTATGTCTTTGGTCTGGCACAAAACTGTCCTCAAATCTATGCCAAACTTTGTCTTTGAATCTGTACTAAACACAATCCTTTGGTCTAGCACAAATCCATCCTCAATCTCTGTGCTCAAGGCTTAACTCAAAGCTTGATTTAGTCTCAAATCAATTATGCTAGATCTTCCTCAAATATTAATTCAAGGTTTGATCAAATCAATCAATCAACTCTACTCTCAAGTATTCTCAAAGAATTGTCTCAAATCTGCCTTTTAAGCTTCCAAAAAAGCTCACACGAATCTGTCCTCAAGTCCTCTCTAGAAATTTTCCAATATGCTCAATAAGTTCTCACAAGAACTTATCCAAATTTGCTCTCAATCTGTATTGTAAGTTTCCATAAAATCTTACCCAAATCTATCCACAAGTCTCAAAGACTTGCCTCAATTTTGCTCAACAAGTCCACACTAGAACTTGTCCAATCTCATAGAAACATCAAAAAATTCTTAGAGACTCAGTATTCTCTACACTCATCACAATGCTCAATTAATTTCAATAACTCTCTTAGAAACATACAGTGAATTTTTTAGTATATATTTGAGACAAATATTTGGAGGTGACAGAGTTGAGGACAAATATCTCTAGCCAGAGCAGGGAAGACAAGTGTCTTCTATGTATAGAGTTCCATTTGCTAAGGGTAGTGGAGGCAAAGGTATTCTAGAGGATCACCAGCTAGAGTAGAGTTAGGAGATTGGTGTCTCCTGTGGATAGAGATCCACTAACTTAATTAAGGGTATTGGTGTCTCCTTTGGATAGAGATCCATAAATATTGTAATAGGGAGAGGATTTCCAAGAGATTGGTAGAGAAAATTTTAGTGAAATATTTTCGCCATGGAGTAGCCCACATTGGAGAACCACATAAATTTTGGTGTCTCTATTGTGTGTGGTGATTTGTGCATTGATTTTATTACTGCTATTTATATTGCTATCTATACATTGCATAATATTGATTGGGAAAGAAAAGTAAAAGGTGGTCTTATACTGTTCACCCCCCTCTTAGTATAAGCTTGTGTTCTTCAATTGGTATCAGGGCAGGTTCCTTTAGAAGAGTTTAACAGTTTGAAGGAAAATATTTTAAGAACACAATGGATTCTAAGAATGTGTCCTCAGATAATTCAACACTAGTATTTTATGGAAGTGATTATATATATTGGAGTATGATAATGAAGATTTACTTGACGACACTTGGAAATGAGATTTGGGAAGCATTTGAAAATGGATATGACCCCTCATTTGATCCACCTAAATATAAGGAAGGTAAGCTTCTACAATATTACAATTTAAACAATGAATGCAATTTTGAGAGGTTTGCATAGAACAGAGTCTGTAAAAGTTATGCATTGTCAAGATGCAAAAGGAATGTGGGATAAGTTTCAAAATATATATGAAGGAGATAAAGGTTTCAAGAAAGAAAAGATACAAAATCTCAAAGGACAATTTGAAAGAGTTAAGGATGAAATATGAGGAAAACATTAGTACTTATCTACTTCGAATAGATGAGGTTTTTAATTCTATGCAAGGACTTCGACTTAAGGTTGAAGAATCGAATGTTTGTGATAAGGTCTTAAGATCTCTTCCAAAAATATTTAGTGAAAATATTTCTTCTATAGAAGAATAAAAATATGGTGATTCTTTGACAAGATATATGTTGCTTGGTATTCTTACAGATTTTGAGTTGATAACAAAAGAACCTAATCCCCAAAAGGAAGCAACCTTCAAAGCAATCAAGAAGACAAAGGGTAAAAAGTCAGAATAAAGCAATGAGTCATACAATGATGAAGAAGCTAATTATGACAAAATAAATAAGTATTATAGAAGATCTAGATATATAAAATCTATTAAATTTTTCAATGGTGGAAAGTATGGTCACCATGCAACTGATTGTCAAGAAGCTAAAAATAACAATGATGAAGAAAAACAGGATCACAGGAATAGGGAATCAAAAAGATATAGGCATCCAAAGAAAAGGAAGGATGGAAAAATCATACAAGGAATGAAGTTATTTCAAAGACAAAAGAGGATCTACTATGCAAAAAAGGCAAGTACTCAAGTGATAGTGATGCTAGTTTTTCAGAAAATGATATAGATGAAGTCCTATTATGATTGAAGAAAAATAACAAGTTAAGAAAAGGACTCTAGTAATTCTCAAGTACTTTAGATATGGTAACTTTGAACATCTTGAAGATAGTTGTACAAGAAAGGACTCTAGTAATTCTTTCGAGCGAATGTGCCTGCATGGATCCGAGGATGATCCTTACGTGTCTCGGCTCATCGTGATTGGATGAGAGCTCTGCCATCGGGATTTGCTCTTCGGCGTAGATGCCTTGTCATTTTTACTCATTTTGAGACCACCTCGGTTAGTGGTCTGACTAAGCATTCTGCTACGTCCTTTTAGGCGTGGAGGCCAGCTGGCACCCGAATTTTGGCATGTGTAGCCATTTATTGCTCTCGACCAATTATTTTGGCTTCTCTCTGATTCGTGCTAGCCGATGGCAGCAAATCCTCGATCGATCGGCCTCATAAAGTTGCCTGCACAAGAAACCACTAATCAGCAAGGTTAAATTAATTTGGTGGGATGGTTAGGCATACCTCATGCTTGGTTCACGTGCCAAGCTAATTTTTTGCATGATGGCTCCGCTTATCGAGGCATCGATTGTTAAAATTCTCTGATCGATTGACTGCTTTCTTTCTTGAGCCGATCGGTCATCGGTCTGGGAAGCTCGATCGAGTGATGTGTCGAAGGAGCCGATCGACTTCTATTCGTCGCTTATTTACCGATCGGTTTTGGCTCGTAGATAACTCACGGGAGCCGATCGACTTTCTCTTGTAATGCGTCAATCGATGATATTTTTGGTGAGTGTTCAAACTTTTGGCCCATCCTTGTTACTTGGGAGCCGATCGGTTCCTTTCTTGTTTTTGCCAGTCGAGAAGGCTTCCTCCTTCGTCGGCTTATCTTTTAAATCTGGGAGTCGATCGATCGGCTAGTTAATCGAACAAGTCGATCGATCGGTATTTCTTTTTTGGGAGTCGATCGATCGGTGGACCCTTCAAGTTAACCGAATAGTTGATGGTCTTTTCGTCATCGACGGATCGGTTGACTAGTTGTAATCGGACAACCAATTGGTTGGAGCCGATCGATCGGTTAGTGTAGTCTGAGAGCCGATCGGTCGGCTAGTGTTCAAAGGTGCGAAAAGATCTATCGATTGGATTTTAGCATTTGTGAGCCGATCGGCTAACTTTCTTTGGCCTTGAGCTAATTTTTAGTCTTATTCTTTGGTTCGATCTTATTAACGTGCAATCGTCCGATTTCTTTGGATCGAGCGTGACCCTTAGATTAATTTTGAGGTGTTCGACTATTAACTTGGTGGGGTGCATGCCCTTAGGTTTTAATTAATTATCATTTTCTTTAACCTTAGGCTTTCGGACTTTGAGACCATGGTGAATGCTTTAACCGACTTATGATTAAGGGATTTTATTAATCGGTTTTAGGCTTCAAGGAAAATATTATGAAGGTTAAACTTT
The DNA here is from genome assembly GCA_028583015.1 of Wollemia nobilis. Classification (NCBI taxonomy): domain Eukaryota; kingdom Viridiplantae; phylum Streptophyta; class Pinopsida; order Araucariales; family Araucariaceae; genus Wollemia; species Wollemia nobilis. Next base: position 78,176 of record JAQPPZ010001107.1, read on the forward strand.
GACTTGGGGAGTAAATCAAAATATTTTGCCCTTACCACTTGAGGCATTTTTGAAAAATGAAGCCCACATTATTAAAGCTAAGGTTTAGACTTTATCAACCAACCAATGAAAAATTGAATTACTCACAACAACTTTTTTTTTAGGCAAAGACCAACAACACTAACAATTTGATTGAAACCAAAAAATTTAAATTTGGGGGTTTCAAAGTTGAGTCAATTTTGGCTCCAACATAGGCTCTGACTGGGACAAAGTGTTGAAAACATGAAGCACTTGAGAACCACAAAATCTCCTGGTTTATAAGCAATTTTTGGACAAAAATTTACATCACCAAACATGATGATCAAAGCTTTAAAAACAAAGAAAAATGACAATTTAATTTGAAAATTGTACATGCAACAGGATATCAAAGTAACAGAGTATATCAGAACTGAAAATCCTTTTATTCACTTTGGAGACAAGAGTTAGATTCTTAGAAACAGATGAGTTTTTGAATAATTTGTAATGCTTGTTTTAGCCGAGTCATAGGATATGTTTACACAAGAATTTTTACAGAGCTATTTAGCTTTATCATGTTCAAGCCCATGTGTGTGTTTGTGCATTATTTTTTATTTCTAAATATTTCAGAACTTTGCCATATCTGAGCAAAATAGATAAGCTTAATATGTGATTTCACTCTTTAAAAATTTTCACCATTCTGCAGGGCTCCACTGCCAGTCAAGCGTCTATAGCCCCGGTGGAGTTGCTTCTAATCCCATCTTGTTTTACTCTACTACCAGTCAAGCGTCTATAGCCCCGGTAGAGATTTTGCAAGATATCTCAGGCAGTGACTCAATTTTACTTTATTGAGATTTTTCTTCTTTGTGAGAGAAGTATTTGATATAAGAAAATTGTGCAACAAGTATGCCTGAGTTGAGGATTAGTTTCTGGCTAAAAAGGATGAGTGTAATGATTTTTAGCTTAACTACCCTCTCAAAGATAACTAGGTTCTTAGGACTCTTGAAATTACTTTAAGTATCATTAATATTGTGAGGCTTTAACATGATATTTTAATCTACTCTGTTTTTATTCTGTTTTATCTCATATCAAATGACTACTGCATAAACACTCATATTTGAAAAATTGTAAACCTCATCAGAGTCTAAAATAAATCTCTTTCTTCTTATTGCTTTTGGAGGAATTCACAGTAATGCATACTCATCAAACTAAGAACATCCTGGATACAGTGAACTCAAAATTTTAAACAAACAGAAATGAAAAACTTGAAATAAAACACTCTATTTTTGGGGTTTTTTGCTTTTCTATTTTTATTTTTTTTTTGTTGACCTTTAACAAGGATTGTACATTTTTAGGTGTTGGCCATTAATAGGAATAGCCATTATTTCACCCTGCAAGGTCTGCAACTTGTATGTATTCTGACTGATAACATGGGCTATTTGATATGGGCCAATCCATTTAGGTTCAAATTTACCTTTTTCACCATGCTTATCATTTTTAGGATCCCAATAGATGACTATATCTCCTTGGGAAAAAGGAGTACCCTTAGCTTTCTTATTAAACAATTTAATGGTTTTCTATGTTTGTTCCATCATTCTATTAAGGGTCTCTCTTCTTTGTTCTTCTAACAGGACAATTTGATCAAGCCTCCTCTGAATGGGATTAGGATCTTCATGGTCTTGTAATAGGAGGGAAAGTGCCAATTTTTCTATTCTTGGTGGTAATAGGGCTTTCTCTCCATATACCATCTCATAGGGGGTTCTTCCTGTATTTCTTTTAATAGACAACCTATCAGCCCATAAAGCAAATTTAAGTTCATTGTCCCATCCTCTTTTATTCTTTCCTAATGACCTCTTCATTCTTGTTATTAAGTTCTTATTTGATGACTCAACAAGACCATTTCCTTGAGGGTAATAATTGGTAGAATGAGATAATTCAATTCCATATTCAGCACAAAAACCTACCATTTCATATGAAACAAAATACTGTGCATTATCAGTAACCAGTTTTTGAGGAACTCCAAACCTGGTCAAGATGTTTTCTTCTAGGAATTGTACTTCACAAAGTGGCATTGTAGATGTTCTCAAGATGCAACTATTCTGAAGTAATTTTGCGTTAGATCCCTGGTTGCGATGGGTCCCCCCACGGGGGGGGGGGGAAACCCAATTTGTGAAGTAATTGTTGGGTTATGATCCCTTGTGTTGGCAGAAGAATTGGGTTTTTCCCCCCAACCCCCGGGGGGGGGGGGTTTATTGAGAGGGGGAGGTTTTTTCTTAAAAAGTATGTTTATATACATATTTAAAAATGGAAGGCCAATAATATCCTGCCCTCATAATTTTATTAGTTGTAGCTCTCGGAGCAAAATGTCCTCCACAGAATCCATCATGAAATTCATTGATTATTTTTGGGACTTCACTTTCATATAAACAGACTAATAAAATTCCATCAGGGTGTTTCCAATATAGCACACCATCCTGTATATAGTATTTTTGAGCTTGCAGCTTGATTGACCTCATTCTGTTTGTTGACATGTCTCTGGGAAATGACAGAGATTGTAAATATGACAATATTTCCTCATACCATTTGCATTCAGTATTATTGATTCTTCTGATATCATATTCCTCATTGATTGTGAGCACATTTTCAAATCCTTCTTCCTCTTTCTTGGCCAATAATTTTGCTAAACCCTATCCTTTGATAGTTTTAACAATTTTGAACTCAGCATCATATTGAAGAAGTTTTACCATCCATCTAGTTGGTCTTCCTAATGGCTCTGATTGGGAAAAAATATCTTTTATTGCTATGAAAGGAATACAACAGTAAACCTTATTTGAACCAAATATACCTTTAAAGTGTTCTAAAGATTGTATGACTGCATAAGCATATTTTTCTAATAAGGTGTATTTTATTTGTGCTCCATTTAGACCTGAACTCATAAAGGCTATTGGCCTTTCATTATTTTTATCATATTTCTATGAAATAACTACAACAATAGACTGTTCAGATGCATAAGAATAGATATTAAAGTCTTTTGTATAATTAGGGCAACTTAAGGCTGGTGTGGTTGATATGGCTTCTTTGATTTTGTTAAATGCTTCCATATTTTCCACTGTCCATTTTATTTCTCCTATTTTCTTGACCATGTCATTTATGGGTTTAGTCATCTCTGCAAAATTTGGGACAAATATTCTGATAAAATTTATTTTTCCAAAGAATGACCTGACTCCTTTTATGTTCTTGGGAGGGGGAATTTTGGAAATAGCTTCTATCCTTTCTGGATCAATACTTATCCCTTTTTCTGAAACTATGTGTCCTAGCAACTTCCCTTGTGTAGTTCCAAATATACATTTCTTAGGGTTCAAAGAAATTCCAAATTCCTTGCATCGGGAAAAAACTGCAGTCAGATGCTCTAAATGATCTTCTAGATTTTTAGAAAAAACTGTGATATCATCTAGATACACAACTACAATTTTAAACATTAATCCTTTAAAGGCAAAGTCCATAGCTCTTTGAAAGGTAGCCCCTGCATTCATCAGTCCAAAAGGTATTCTTAAATATTCAAATGTGCCCCAAGGTGTAGTGAATGTTGCTTTGTGTCTATCCTCTAGATTTATCTGAATCTGATTGTACCCTAAAAATCCATCTAACAGAGACAATCTCGTTGAACCTACCACTGCTTGCAGCAGTTGTTCCATGTTAGGCAATGGGTAATTATCTTTTAATGAACTCTTGTTTAGGTTTCTGAAGTCTACACAGAGTCTAATGTCCCCATTCTTTTTCTTGACTGGAACTAAATTGGATATCCATGAAGAAAATCTTACCTTTCTTATTATCTTGGAATCCAACAATTTTTGTACTTCTTTTTGCATTAATGGGTGCAAGGTTGGATTGTACTTTCTTTGTTTTTTCCTGAATGGTTTGGAGTCCTTTTTCAGAGGTATTATGTGAGTTATTACATCTGTTTTGAAATTTTTAAGGTCTTCATAGGTCCAAGCAAAATTTTCTTTATTCTTTTTTAGGAAACTGATATAACCAGTTTTTTCTTTAGCAGGTAATGTTGTATCTACCTTCACTATTCTGGGTTCCCTCATTGAACCAATGTTTATATCTTCAGATATTACTTCTCTGCGTATAGGCTTATAAGCTTTGTCAAAATCATCAAATAGGCTTTCAAGAGACACTAATCCTTTGGGTATTCTATTAGTTTTTAATTGGATTACTTCTACTGGTTCTCCTATTTGATCTTTTAGCTTTTCTTCATCTTTTTCATCACATATTATATCTGCATATTGATTTTGCAGAGTCATAAAATCTTTAATATCTATGTCATCTTGAAAAACTTGTAGATATACTATATTATCTGGCACAGAAGGTTTAAAAACTGAGATAGTTGGGAATCTGTCCATGTATTCTATAGTTATTTTTGGGTGGTCTAGACCTGAGGCATTTACTGCTAAAAGATCTGCAATATGATTTTTTTCTCTTGGAATATATGAAATATTGAAAGCCAAGAATTTATCAATTTCTTCCAATACTGCATTTCTATATTGCTTAAGCCTAGGATGTTTAGTCTGATATTTACCTTTAATTTGTTGTATGATCAGTTCTACATCACCTATTACAGACAAGTAACTGATACCTAATTCTTTTGCTTTTCTTAACCCTAATAGTAAAGCTTCATACTCAACAACATTGTTTGTACAAGGGAATTCTAGTCTATAAGGAATACCAAGGTAATTTCCTTTTATGTCAATCAGATTAACACCTGCTCCAGCTCCAGACTGAGATTTAGCTCCATCAAAAGACATGGTCCACATTTCTTGAGTTAAAATTCTATCTGACTCAGCATCTATAATTTTCATGAGTTTTGGATCCATGTTCTTTGCCTCTGGTACTTCAACCAGGAATGGGTTATGCCATATAGAGTAAACTCCCATCCCTTTTTCTTCCATAGAGTTCACTAAATTAATCATAGTTTCATCAGTTTGAATTAACTCTACAGAGTGTTTATTGAATGGTTCCCTTCTCAAAATTATGTTCTCCTTATCTGATATTGGGATTGTAGCATATGACCAGTCCAATTGGATTGAACCTCCTAATTGTTCTGCCCAGTGCCTACTGAGTAAAAGAGAGAAGAACGGGTCAACATCAACTATTGCTACATCCATGACTATGCCCTTCTTGGGGTGTTGATCTAAGTAAACCAATAATCCAGTTATCACCCCTACACAAGGGATTTGTCTACTATCCATGACAGAAATAGGAGCAGAATCTCTAGTACATATTAATCCCATTTGGTCAGCTATTAATTTGGGCATGATGTTATGTGAAGCTCCACTATCTAACATACAGTTATGAATGACATATCTTTCCCCTTCATGTGAGTTATACCTTAATGATACATAGAAGGGTCTGACAGAAGATGGTGATCTTGTATCATGTTGATTTTGTCTAGTTGTATGGCAAATTGGATCTTCTTTTTGTTCTTTTAGTCCAAATGCTTTGCAGACCTGTTCTCTATATTGTTGAACTTTCATAAGTTCTCCAAATGTGATATTGACCTTTTGTTTACTGAGTTCTGACCCAACATCAAATTCTATCTTTTTTATATCCAATACCTTGTTAGTTTCTTCTTTAGGAATTTCTTCCTCTGCTTCAATCACTTCAGGGATAATATTTTTGAAGTTTCTATCAGTTTTCTCATTACTGATATTCTTATTAATGTAGGTTTGTTTTCTTGGTTCACTTGTAGAGGCTTTCTCTATTTTATCAGGGACAACTCTATTCCTCAGGTTAAGGACGTGGACAACTTCTAATTCTTCAACTTCTTGAGTAGTGGGGATTATTTTTCCTTGCTTCATCCTATCATATCTTGACTCATGTGTCTTTTGCAAGATCTTAGTCCCCTCTATTACTAAAATTTGAGGATGATGATTTGAAGCATATTTGTCCATATCCTCTTCAAACAACCTTTCTCTAGATTCATCTTCAACAGACCAACAAGCATTGATTCTTATATTTTCCTCTGATTCAACATGTAAATCTACATTGCGCTGATCACTTAGGTGAATACCACATGCATCAGGGTTATGAGGTGCATCACAGGTAGAGCAAAAATAGGGAAAACCTTCTGATATGTTAACAGTTGGCATGGGATTAGGAACATTATTCTGATCTCTATCAGGATCTCTATTTTTCCAGGTGTTGTTCCCATTACCTCTATTTCTATTTCCTTCATCAAAACCATTGTTGTTTCCCCAATTCTTGTTGAAATTTTTCTTAAAAGGAGGATGGTTGTCAACATGTGGTCGCTCTATTTGTGAAGTTTCACCATTGTTTCCATTTCTTTCAATTCTTGCTAACCTGTTATTCACATTATTTAGCATCTCTGTCATTTGACTAGCCAATTTTTCCACTAGATCAATTTCAACTCTTCTTTGTATATCAAATGCTACTTTTTTAGGCTTTCTTTCTGGCATGTTAACTTCTAAAGAGTAAGGCTTCATCTTACCACTGTCAAGCATATTTCTTTCTATATCCATTGCCCTTTCCATGCAATCATCAATAGTAGTGGATTGTTCTTGTCTTAGCTCATAGTTAAACTCTCCTTGAAAAGCATTTTTATAAAAACAAATAGACTGAATGTCACTTGGCCTAAGGTTGGCAGGGATTTTGTTTCTAGTTTTTGAAAATCTTCTATTAAAATCACTGACATCCTCATTTTCTTTTTTTTTCATGGTGGCTAATTCGGTTAACAGAGATTGTTCATTTTTCCTTTCACCATATTTCTTCAGGAAGACAGTTTCCATTTTGGTGAAGTTTGGAATATCATTATTAGGAAGAGAATTAAACCATTCCCTAGCATCCTTTTCTAAGGTCTATAAAAATAGCCTTAATACTACATCTTCATGCTCAACTTCTAAACTATCCATAGCATACAAGAAACTCTTGATATGATCTTCCCTAGTTATTGCACTATTTCCAAAGAATTTAGGGAGATATTTGTGAGCTTTAGTAGGTAAGGTATTAAGATTTGTTGGTAAAGCAAAAGGCCTATACCTGTTAGTCCTCCATAAATGAACATTAGGTTGGGCCATAGTTACCGTATGATTTAAATTCATAGTGGCACCACCTACAGGGATATTATTCTGGGTAGCCTGAGTATAATCTAATTGGTTATCTACCATAGTATTACTATTAATCTGATGGGGTGAATAATTGCATATATCTTCTACTACAGGATTTAAACATTCATCTACAGAAACAACAACAGTAATAATATCTTGATTTTTCTTAACGTACTACTTCTTGCTAGAATTAGATTTACTGTAATATGATGAATTCTTGAAAAAGGGAGATTTTTGGGTATGTATAAATACCTCTGGATCTTCAAGTTCTAGAAATAGCTCCTTACCGCTTCTCTTGGTGTTCACCAGAACATTTTGTTCTCTCATTTTTTAATTTTTTCTTCTGGGTTTGTCTAGCAGAGTCGCCAACACCATTGTGCAGAAAGAACAGAGTATACTCTTATCAAGAATGCTTGATATTATCACTCATCCTCACAGGAGTGGGTTCTTGGAGAAATTCAAGAAAATCAAGAAACAAGAATTCAAGAAAATCAAGAAACGAGAATTACGTAAAGAAAGTAAAAAAACATGGGAAAAATAAAGAACGTAAAAATAGTGAACATTAAACCCAACATTATTTTAATTTAAACTAGCCACCCATTGTTTAAAATAATGTCATTGAAGAAAACTCTCTAAGAAGATAATTGAATCTTTCTTAATAAGTCCTCCCTAACGACACCAAAAAACTATTGGAACCGATTCTTGCATCCGTAGGAAATCAATTGTCATGCTACAAGAACCCGTTTGAAACCAACGAGCTATTACAGGCTCTGGTTGACCTGCCTCATGTTCTGTTAAACCCGAATATTGCTATAAAAGATGGCAGAACGGGTAAGGAAACCCCAACGACAATTCTACAATTAAACTTCTAATTTGCATGCTCCAGATTTATATTAAACTATAGTATTCTTATTAAAATGACCAAGCATGAAAACAACCAACTGTTATGCCTTATGTAGACCGGTGCCTAGATTCATTGGGTTGTTATAGCAATTTAACAACTACTTTAATCATGAACAGAAAGAAGGGGAGAAGGAAATTAGTGTTCTTGCTTTCATTCGAATATCATAACAAAATCAAGAGTTAACTAATGAAAGAAACGTGTATAATGCATTCAAATAATGTAACCCATTATACAGATACACACAATACTGAGACAAAGAAATGATAGGAATAAGATTCAGAATTGTATTGATTCATGGAAAAATTACATGCAGAGTGGGCAGAATGCCTTTTAACTCTATTTTTCTCAAAAGAATACAACAATACAATAGAGAAGACTCTGTTCAAATGATGTAATAGGTCCCTCCTATTCTTCTTATTCCAATATGGTAATAGAAGAATCTCTGAATCCTAAGCTCAATAGACTGGAAATATTCTCAGCTTCTCGGGCACTTTCCTATCATACGATCCTGCACAGCAAGGGGAGGAAGAAAGAGTGAATAAGAGAAAATAGACACAAAGAAATACAACAACACAACTAATAGGGCACTCAAGTATACCTCTTAGCAAAAATGCTATTCTCTAATTGCTTGATGCAGAATCTGAACCTGTCTGCTTCTACTTATAGCCTTGGGTTCTTGATTCTATTATTTTTGGTTGAATTTTGACTGTACACTTGTCAGCATCTGATTGAGGAGAGGGGAGAACTATCTATTATCAGCTAACCAACTTTTCCTTGCCTTTGTCCATAGCTATTCCCATGGAGGTTGATCCTGTAACTGACTCATTAGCCAGTTTCTTAATTTTCTCTATGTCATCAGCTGTGGCCCCCACCAATTCAGCAATACGAAGCCATACTTCCATGTGGATGATTCTTTGCTGAGAGACCCTATCCAACATTCATGAAGCCTTGATTCTATTTTCTTTCAAGATCGAGGCTTTGTCTTGAAAGAAATGGACCTGACTATGTACGTGTTCGACTTCAGAAAAGAACTGGGCCGCCAACTTGTCATCGTCTTGCTCATCAAAGTTGACTTCTTTTAGATGTTTTATAATGGTCTGGCTGAAAACACCTTGGCCCATTAATGTGGCTGGATCAATTCCTGACTGTCTCACTATGGTTGTCAGCTGTTGTTCGGCATTTTCTAGTTCTTTAATCATCAACTTATATTTGGATCTCTCATTGACGTAGTTGGTGATTTTTTCATGTTCATCCAAGCAGCTTCGACTTTGGCCATCTATAGTTATTACTTCCTCGGTCCTAATCTTATCATATCCAATTTTACACAAATCATATATGGGAAGTATAATGGCCATCTTCTTATCAAGGTCTGCTATCAAAGGCCTTATTTTCTTGTTAGCTGATATCAACTCCCTAGCCTCTTTGCAACAACCATTTATTATCTCTACATTGTCATTGATCAAAGTGATAGCCTTTTCTCTATATTTTTCAATCAAGGTCTCCTTGGACCCTATGGTGCTAGAGGCTATCGCCTGTACCAGAGCTGAAGTAGTGATAACTTTTAGCTTCTCATTTTCTACCTATAGTTCTACGGCCTTGGCTTTCCAAGTGGATATTTCTGATATTGCAACTTTCATAGTCTGAGAGTGAATGTTCACTCCTTGTTTTAACATGGTGATGGTATCTCCTATCACTTCTACTATTTTGGTCTTTGGATCAATCTACAGAGAAGTGATCCCTTGGGTCGACAAAGAGATGGTCATTTGGCCACCTTCCTATGTTTGGACTTCAGGGAGCTTCTCCACCCTTCTCCCTTCGTCGATGGCATCCAACTCGGCTTCTTGAGCTAGAGTGAATTCTGGTACTTCATATCTTTTAACCAAATGAAGGCTTACTATGCCTTCGGCTCCTATTTCAATCCATGGCTTCTTGGCAGGTGGTGTCTCATCATCATCCATATCTTTCGCCTGATAATTTTGGAATATTTTTGCCAATCCACCACTCTCTTCGATGGCCTTCCAGGCCCTTTTTGATATCTTGGCCTCTTTGTTATTGTATTTTATGGCCACTAGAATGGCCCGAGAGGTGCCTGCGGCAACCACCTGTAAGTGTCTTGGTGCAAGTAAGGTGAGGGCAAGGTTACCCGGTTCTTGTGGGCCTGAGGTCGAAGCCTCGACAACAACCTATTCTCCTCCTCTGGTGGGACTGCTAGCCTCGATACCAGGGACTTCTGGTGTAGGTGCTTCTACTACCTGAGCCACTATCTCCAGCTACTTGGGAGCGGTAGTAGTGATCTCTGCTAATGGGTCATTGAACTCTTCTAGAGGAATGACTGGTCGAGCTGGTGTAATCTTGTCCATAGTGGTTTGCCTGACCAGCTTGAGTTCTGAGGAATACCATCCCACCATCTCCAACTGAGTATAGGGCCTTTGCATGCTCTTGTTTTCCCAGATAGCTTTCATCTCTTTTTCATCCTTGCTGGCCCATAGCAGAGCTTTCTCATAATCATCCTCACGGTGTTTCATGGGCTTCTTTTCTACCATGATGTCTCTGTACTTATCTTTAGGATCATAAGGCCTCCACACTATTTTAGAAAAACAATATTTGTCCATTATGGAGATGGCTTCAATGAGGCTGGGATAGCCTCTGTATACAATGTGGCCAATCTTCGTTGGTGCGGATACCCATAGAATTCTGGTCTATTTTCTCAAATATCATAGCCTGGCCTCCTCGATCGACTATCGCACTATCTCCAGTACTCCTACTAACTTTGGGCAATAGGTGGGTAAGGCCTTTGGGGGCAGCTTTGCCCCGTACATTCGAATGAACGTAAAGTTCTCCATGAAAAATACATCCCTAGCTTCTTTCTCTCTGAGGTAACCCGCAACACCTGGGCTTATTCTAGGAGGATGTTGCTCGGTCAGGACATGATACATGGCCAGAAGAAAATGATCATAGAACTCTGAGAATGAAGAAACATTCTGGTGAATGATCGAAAGTCGGTCCTGTATCATACAGTCAGGGTTTCCCTCGAGTTGTGCTATTGCCTCTCTTCTGAATTGACCCATTATCAGGTGGATCAAAAAGGAATAGTGAGAGAACCGAGGCATTATATCTTTATCCTATTTTAAAGCCTCTTGGAGTTGCTTCAACTCCTTATCCATGGTGTTGCTCATTACTTCCTCCCATTGATAGTGAGGAAAGCATCATTTATTGCATTGAGCAATAACATACGTAACTGGAAAGCTCAACCAGTTAAGGTCCTCTATGCCTAAGGTGATCTGAATCATGTCTGAGTAATATTTTGCCCACCATTGCAGCAAGGACTTTGGGATAGGGAAATCAGTTGATACTAGCCCTTTGAACAAACCGACATAGAAAGAAGACCCCAACATGTGTTGAGCCTACAGTGTTACCACATTTTCATCATACAGTAAATCTCCCTTGGTTAACTCAAACACCATTCGAATCCGGTTAGGTGTGAGGTGGTAGAGAGCCTTTCCCCTCTCATTCACAATGGAATGACTCCATGGATCGTAAGAGATTGTGAGCCATGATAATAAGTCTAGAGAGAAATGCACCCGAGGACACAACAACTTCACCAAATTGGTGTTCCAATGGTTGTTGGCAACACCCTTTTTATCTTTTGCCTCATAAGCCCTCAAAAAGACTATCTTTAATACATGATGGGGTCGGCTTCGATCTTCCATGCTGGCCTAAAACTAGAATTCAGCTAGCTCCTCTTCATTCTAGACCTGGTCCTCGGGCTTCCTGACCATCACCTTTTTAAATGACACTCTCTCTTCAAAAGCCTCAATTTTTCCTTTCTTAGCACTTGAACTCGAAGACGCCATTGCTCTCACTTACGTAAATTCTATCCTTCTAAGCTCTCAGAAAAACCCTTGGCTCTCGCACACTGCTCAATCACTGAACACTTCTGTAAATACACTGGTGATGGTTTTATTTTGGAAATAGAGGGGGTTTTATAACCTTTCTTTGAGTCGAGGTCATTTAATGAGGGGAGCTGGTTGGTTTTTTACGACCATCCTAGGCTCGCCACCTTTTTGGTCTTTCACATGTTCTATTTGAACGATGTGTCATTGGTTTCTTTCGAGTGAACATGCCTGCATGGATCCGAGGATGATCCTTACGTGTCTCGGCTCACCGTGATTGGATGAGAGTTCTACCATCGAGATTTGCTCTTCGGCATAGATGCCTTGTCATTCTTACTCATTTTGAGACCACCTTGGTTAGTGGTCTGACTAAGCATTCTGCTACGTCCTTTTAGGCATGGAGGCCAGCTGGCGCCCAAATTTTGGCATGTGTAGCCATTTATTGCTCTCGACCAATTATTTTAGCTTCTCTCTGATTCGTGCTAGCCGATGGCAGCAAATCCTCGATCGATCGGCCTCATAAAGTTGCTTGCACAAGAAACCACTAATCAACAAGGTTAAATTAATTTGATGGTATGGTTAGGCATACCTCATGCTTGGTTCACATGCCAAGCTAATTTTTTGCATGATGGCTCCGCTTATCGAGGCATCGATTATTAGAATTCTCCGATTAGCTGACTGCTTTCTTTCTTGAGTCGATCGGTCACCGATCTGGGAAGCTCGATCGAGTGATGTGTCGAAGGAGCCGATCGGCTTCTATTTATCGCTTATTTACCGATCGGTTTTGGCTCGTAGATAACTCACGGGAGTCGATCGACTTTCTCTTGTAATGCGTCAGTCGATGATATTTTCGGTGAGTGTTCAAACTTTTGGCCCATCCTTGTTACTTGGGAGCCGATCGGTTCCTTTCTTGTTTTTGCCAGCCGAGAAGGCTTCCTCCTTCGTCGGCTTATCTTTTAAAGCCAGGAGCCGATCGGTCGGCTAGTTAATCGAACAAGTCGATCGATCGGTATTTCTTTTTGGGAGCCGATCGGTCGGTGGACCCTTCAAGTTAACCGAATAGTTGATGGTCTTTTCATCATCGATGGATCGGTTGACTAGTTGTAATCGATAGTCGATCGACTGGCCAGCGCTGGTCGGGAGCCGATCGATCGGTTAGTGTAGTCTGAGAGCCGATCGGTCGGCTAGTGTTCAAAGGCGGCCAAAAAGATCTGTCGGCTGGATTTTAGCATTTGTGAGCCGATCGGCTAACTTTCTTTGGCCCTGAGCTGATTTTTAGTCTTATTCTTTGGTTCGATCTTATTAACACGCAATCGTCTGATTTCTTTGGATCGAGCATGGCCCTTAGATTAATTCTGAGGTGTTCGACTGTTAACTTGGCGGGGTGCATGCCCTTAGGTTTTAATTAATTATCATTTTCTTTAACCTTAGGCTTTCAGACTTTGAGACCATGGTGAATGCTTTAACCGACTTATGATTAAGGGATTTTATTAATCGGTTTTAGGCTTCAAGGAAAATATTATGAAGGTTAAACTTTGACTTGGGGAGTAAATCAAAATTTTCTGCCCTTACCACTTGAGGCATTTTTGAAAAATGAAGCCCACATTATTAAAGCTAAGGTTTAGACTTTATCAACCAACCAATGAAAAATTGAATTACTCACAACAACTTTTTTTTTAGGCAAAGACCAACAACACTAACAATTTGATTGAAACCAAAAAATTTAAATTTGGGGGTTTCAAAGTTGAGTCAATTTTGGCTCCAACATCTCCTTCAGGATGTATCCTAGAAATCTGAAATTTTGTAGCTAGTAATGCTATCCTAATTGCTACTTTTTCATAGTCAATATTTCTATTGAAATGTTATCCTTGAATCTCAAAAATTGGTAGGGAACTCCTCTAAATCATAACTAATATTTTCTTCTAGAACCCTTCATTATTTTGCTGTAGATTTAGCAAACCACTATTTCTGAATGAGCCTTCTAGCCTTCAAAGGTAATATTCAAATATTTTAGGTTTGGTAGTAATGTTTGGCTCCTTTCTCCTGCAACATCCTTGTAAAATTCTAACTTCAAAATATGATTTCTTCTCAAGAATATAAAATTCTTGAGGTCATCACCAATATTCTCCAAAATTTGAAAAGCTTCTTGCCAAATCTATCTTAGTTGGGATTGTTGTTGGATGGTGATAATTATCCCAAAAAATTCCTTTATCAGGAACTTCTACTTGGTGGTAAATTTCTCCAATGAGTTCTCCTAGTAAATCCTTCAATGGCCTTATCCAAATCCCCTTCAATGAGGTTCACCAAGCCTTCTCCTTGTTTCACCTTGAGAATTCTTATCTAGGGTCTTCACTCTCGTATCTCCTCTGGTATTTCCAATGAGATATTTTCTTCAACCTTCTACTTTGGAATTTTTGGCAATGAGATATCCTTCTTGGGTCACTAAAATTTGCTAATGCTAGAATCTAGAATGGGACTTTTTGCTTGTACCTATTTAAAATTCTATCTTCCTGAATTCTTTTATAAGACTATTTTGGCTTTTTTTTTTTAAATCTACAAGTTTCAATATTCAATGGAGATCACCAATCTCTAATATTCTAGAATTGGATTTCTTTAACTAGACCTTATAAGGGTCTCTTCAACTTATTTAGGGTGAAGTATTCAATCTTAAATGGAGATCACCAATTTCCTATATTCCCTGGGACTCTTCACTAGATTCATATTCTCTCCTTCGAATCTGTAACAAGACTTCTATGGCATTTTCTCCTTTTACACTCTACAAATCTGTAATATCTAGTAATGGGACCTTTTCATCAGGCCTCCAAATATTCATTATTTTGTTTGTTGCTTCTGGTGTTGTATTTATTCTAAAGAAGATATTCTTCCTAGATATTTTTTAGGAAGCTTCCCAACTCACTTTGAAGCTCTTTTTTCCTGCAACAAAGTATTAAGAATGTAATGGAAGAAACTCCAAATCTAGATATAATCAATATTCACAAGTTGATTTGTCAATCTAGTGGAATTAATGCTGAGTCCTAGTTTTCACAAGTTTTTTGCAACCCTGTGGAAAGACTCTAGCCAAATGCAATCTTGGAAATTTTGTAAATGATATTTCTAGATATCTTTCAATCCCATTTGTGGTTCTCCCTATTTCCTATTGATCTACCATATGCTCTTATATGACTATTAGCTTTTGGTGATGTATATTAGTAGATGCAACCACATGATGTAAAATATGTAGGTTGTAGCAAGTATATGATAATGGTGCTTAAATATGTAAGAAAATAAGAGAATATACTTTAGCAATTGTAGACACCTAAAACGTTTCATGTTTAGGGGAGATACCCACATAGGCACTTAAAAATATCATATGACATAGTCTTGGGCCTTCCAAGCATCAACAATAGTTATCACCACTCATCTGGGGCATTCTAAGCCCATCCAATCTTAGCCACTCAAGACAAGAGTGGCCAGACATTAGCCACTCAAGCTTAGAGTGGTCAGACCTTAGCCGCTGTAGATGACAACAACCAAATTTAGTCGTTGTAAACAACAACGACCAAGACATAAAAAGTATTTTGCTGACAAACAAGCCTAATCAGAGGTAGAAGTGGTATTCTGCATGCAATAAAGGTGAGCGGGAATAACTTTGCATTCCCCTTCATGACCAGGTCACATAGAAGACTTGAGTTTGAATTTAGACTTCAGTTAACTAGTCTTTAAACATAGAAAAGATAAAAATCTTCTCATGCTAACATTCACTATGCATGAGGGATTCAATCCTAGGGTTTTGAGCATATATTTTAGGATTTCACACACTTTAAAAGGTACAATCCTAGAGCACCAAGAAAGGGGACATCGAGATTTTGAATCCATAGATATAGAAATGTGTTAGATCATTGAGGAGAGCTTTCAAGACTTGGAGAGTTCCCCTTTGGAGATCACATCTACGACAAAGCCTTGAAAAATTGGAGAGCAAAAGTGACCACCATTTCAATATTGGATACAATATTTGATCCATAGCTTTAGGGAAAATAAAGCGAGATTCATTTTAGTAACCACTGCCCTGGATAGTGGCATGTAGGCCTAGCTTATGATTTTAGACATTAGATTAGCTATTTTGATTTTTTCATATTTGAACATCATTAGAATAGTTCATTCATAGCATTAGTTTCATTTGCACTTTCTTTCATTTGAGTATATTCATTTCTAACAACCTCATCCGGGGAGGCTATCTCAAAAATTTGTGTGTTGTTGTTTCATTGCTCATAAGGCCACAGGTTCATCAGATGAAATCAATAGCATACGAGAGCAAAATGATCCCTTTGGGAGGTATACCTGGAGAAGGAGGCATCTGTAAGTCCTCATGCATTTCCATGTGCAAAATCGGGAAGCTTTTGAAAGTGCACTACCCCTTGCTAGGGGACTTCTTTCCCACTTGTAATTCACTGTATCAAAATGGGTATCCCTAAGAGGGACCGACATGTAATCGGGTTTCAATACAAATAAAAATATCTATCTTTGTTACTTCCATGTTATATGATTTTTCATGGTCTTTAATTTCATGTTAGTTACAATAGTAAAGTAGTGTGTGCATCTCGGGGTCCCTACAGATGGCGATCACGATGGGACTTCCACTAATTTTTCATTTTTTAGCCTAGAAATTGACTTAGTTTTGTGTGCAGGTGTAGCCGCTCTAAGCTACAATAGCCAAAAATCAACCACTTTGATATACAATGGTAAAAATTCAGCCACTTCTACTAACAGTGGCCATAAACCAGTCGCTCTGTTTGACAGTAGCCAACATAGGAGTGTAGTAGAGGCCAGAACCTTGGTTCGCTGAACTGGATTAGAGGTTGGTATAGCTTTTCTAGTATTTTGTGGTTTTTTGTCTACTTCTATTTTTCTAAAAATAGTGAACTTAAAACACACTTCTATTTTGAAAACTGAAAGAATGAAAGAAAAAGAACTTGCATCTTGCACATCTTAGAGTTTCTTTTTAGATTTTCCACTAAGCATTGCTAGGAACAATGATTTTTTATTGTAAAATTTGCCCTAGAATCCAATGTTTTAGGCATTATATGTTGTTTGCTTTCTTTGAGGCCTTGCTAGAGGCCATAGCTACACAGAATACAAATCATAGTAGTTCATGCATATTTCTAAAAATCAAAACATATTTTGTATTTAGCCATAGAGGAAATATTCATTACTACTCTATGATGCATTTTACTTTACGCAAGCTTAAAATGAACACCACACACACATGCATCATTTAAAAATTGGGGAGTTGGATTTCATCACCAACCCTAAATTCAGTCTGGTGACATTGGAATTCATCTCCTTCCACTAGTTTAACCCCTAGAGCTTCATAGAAATGGATTGAGGAACTTAATTATAGTGGTACTAAGTTACTTATGCTCAAACTATCTCACACTATTGGAACAATAATTGGTTTAGAGTGGAAGAGCTAGGAAAACCCCCCACTGGGACTTTAGTGGTGTACGCTAGCATATTTTGGGAAAATCATTTTTGGCACGAGTGTACTTGATTATCACTATGGATGAGTCTTCTCATTCTTAATCCAAAAATAAAAGCAAGAAATCAAAGGAACAACAAATCATCAAAATATAGCAAACAGTTTAGGACACACTTAAATTGATAATCAAGATAAAAATTTGCTTGATATTGTTTGCGTATACTGAATTGCAACTCAAAAGACAAAGTTCATAAAAGAAAAATGGTCAAAACAAGAAGTAAACACCCTCGGTATGATATCGAAGGGAAGTCAGAAGTAGTCCATACCCATAGGCAAAGTCGTAGTCATATTGGGTGACCTACCTGCAAGACTGTGAGATGTAGGTCCGCAAACCTAAGGGGTGATAACTCAACCCATGGGGGTTCTCCTCGAGAAACCCCAAGTAGGGAGCCACATCATAGAACCAAGTCACCTAAACAAAGAGAGGCTTCACGACCATCCTCATCAAGGAGATATGGGGGTACCTCAAATGCCTTCTCTAAACACATAGAAACCTCTACAAGATATGAGGAAGCTTTAAGGGCTTCCTCCTCACATAGAAATAAATAAGGTTCTAAAGTTCAATATTCACATAAGGATGACAAGGTTTCTACATCTTCATTCTCATGGAGAGAGAATGTGACCACAAAGCCTTCTTCATCAAGAGGGCACACAAGAGTTACAACATCTCAAGATTCACGAGATATATAATAGGTCTACCTACTAAAGGGCAAGAAACTAAAGAAACATCCAGTCATAGGCATCAAACAGAAGATATCCTTCACATAGGTGGAAGGATTCCCATAAAATATGACCTCATTGGAGTGAATGGCATCCCACGGGATCAGACATGGAAAATAAGACAATTGGATGAGTTGGATAAGTTTCATAAAAAACCAACTCAAATAACCATAGTTACTAAGAAATTTGTGTTTGGAAGTTCATGAACTATGAATTCTAAGCATACCAGTCAGTCTAGGGGTGCCGCCGAATGGCCCCGTAGTAAACATGCAAAATTTGATCATGGAAACACTCAAACATACACTGAAAAAGTGACATTAGCTAGCAAGAGTAGAGAAATAGTAGAGAATTCCTCGAGGAATCTACTCATCAGAACCACTGAAACAAGATCAGACAAGCATGAGTCTTCTATAACAATGCATGTTGACTGCATGTGATGGTTAGAGAATTCCTTGTGCAAAGAGTGAGATCTTGTAGAAGCTCTTGAACATGAAAAGTAAAGAGAAAACATTTTTCTGAAACATGAGTAGCATTTAAGAGATCAAGCTGAGCAACTGGATTGTATCAACCACAAAAAAAATAGTAATGATCATAAAAGAGAGAAACACACTGACTCGCTAAGAGAAAGGCACACTAGACAAGAGAACCCATAATGGAATCACCCACCAAACCATGAACAAAACCCAACTGGTGTGGAATGGGTAAATCTAATATATCAGGAGCAAAAAAATCCTAAATCCCCTCATAGGAGGGAAGAAAATGGAACAAACTAGGTGGATAGGGGGTTACCTCCATTACCACCCTAAGGGGGACTTCAAGAGGAATAACTCCTCACCTCAAAGGTATTTCAAGAACTTGTTGAAAATATGAAGTCCTTTGAGAAACAAGAGATGGCTTGGAACCAACCAACATTGATAAAAATACATAATCAACCATTGTGTCCATAAGTTCCTAGCCCTGCATATCCTAAGCACTTTGATATGCCTAGGTTATAAAAGTTTAAGGGTGAAGAGGATGCACAAGAGCATATCACCAATTTCATAAATGCATGTTTTCATCTTGAAAACAATGATGCTCTTATGCTGAGGACATTCATCATGACATTTTTGGGTACTGCCATTCAATGGTTCAACCAATTGCCCAAGCATATCATAACCAATTTTGAACAACTAGTAAACACTTTTCTGAAGCATTTCTCCTTTGGTGCTAAGAGAAAGGTGAACCTTTCAAACCTGGCCAATTTGAAACATTATGATGAAAAGACAATAATGGATTATGGGAATATATGGAGAAATATCATGGTAAAACTATCATTCTTTGTCCCCATAGAAGATATTGTTCGCATGTTCACCAATAGTTGTTCAAAACACATATCCCTCTTGCTACAACTACAAAAATACCCATCATTTGAGGAAGCTTTGTCACAAGCCAAACTCATTTAGGACATAAAAGTAGATGAGGGAACCATCAAACTCTGAAACAAGAAAGAGTGGAACAAAAATGGCAAGCATGCAAACCCTGCTCCAATTAATCAAGTGGTGTTGGCTATGCCTAAGGATGGGGGTGTGCAACAACCCTAGAACTACCAAGCACATCCCCCACCAGCAAACTATGACCAAAATAAAAATCAAGAGATAAACAAGAAACACAAACCCACTCTCTACTTTACACCACTGACATAATATATGCAATAAATCTTCAACCAATTGAGCGAGGTGGGAAATATCAGATTCCCTGACATACCTGTAATAGATCCTAACCATCCTAAGCCAAAAGTATATATGGAAGATTAGTTTTGTCCTTATCATAGGATACTAGGGCATAAAATTGATGTTTGCTATGGTTTTAAACACCAAGTTCAAAACATGATTGAGGTGGAAGAACTTAAAGTGGACAACCCATTGGCTCCATATAACAGAGATATGGGCATATACAAAAACCCGCTGCCAAATCATGAGGCCCCTAGAGGTCAAGGGGGATAAGTCAATCAGGTCCAAATTGATACACCTACCCATAGATGTGTTGGGATGGTATAAATTGTCAATATAGCAACCAAAATTAGACGGTATGGTCAACCACAACCTCCTGTGGTGCCCATCAATGTCCCAATTGTACCTAGGTAGAGGTAGGGGTAAAACAACCCTCTAGGTACACCAACCCGACCTATGGTGACTGTTTGGAGTATACTTGAGCAAAATTTACAAATGAATCTGACCAAGTTATCTATCTATGAGCTCATACAATAGTCCCCGAAGTATAGGGAGACTTTGATGGAAATTTTAAAGTCAATGGAGCTTCAACCAGAAGACCCAAAAGCATTCACTTATTTTGTGGGACAAGTACAAGAATGCCAGGAACCTATAATCTGATTCTATGATCATGAGATTAAGATAGTTCCAACTGCCTTACCAGAACCTTCATTGCACATCATAGTGTTTATCAATAATTTACCTTTCAAGAGGGTCTTGGTCGATACAGGTTATTCAATTAACATCATCACAACAAATTCCATAGAACACCTGAAAATGCCCAAGTCACATATTGTTCCAGGAGCCAACATATTAAGAGCTTTCAATGATGCTTTATGTAATACTGTGGGAATGATAGTCTTACCTATCAAGGTAGGGCATAAGACCATCCCCATGATGTGTTATCTCTTGGAAGGAGCCATGCAATACAACATTCTCTTAGGGCGATCTCAGGTAAGGGACATGAAGTGTGTTCCTTCAATATTACACCAATGTGTCAAGTATGTGCATGATAACAAAGTCTATGTGGTGTTGGTCGATGATGAGCCATTTACATATGTCCATCAGGTGGAATTTCTAGGAGAATTTGTAATCCCTTCTACTCACTTGTATATAGGACCCTCATATCCAACTATGCAACTAAAAGACAAAGAAATATAGGTACCAAAAGACCCATCCACATCAACACCTCAACATGTGCTCGACATAACTAATGCTTCTAAGAGACCAACAAAAACTAAGACAAAATACAATAAGAAACTAAAGATACCCTTGGTGGAGGAAATAAATCCCAAGGAATCATTGACCATAGACATTGAGTAAGGTCCAAGTCCCATGGATGAAGAAGGTCTCCAAGAGCAAGTTGAAGATGACGACTATCATCCTACTTCGCCAGTATCATCTGTGGGATCATCCACACCAAAAAAAATAGTACACTTGGAAAGCATAGGGATAGAAGAATACATTGTGCAGAACATAAAATTCACACCCATGATAGAGTCTACACAAGACATGGGAAAACCAAAAGACTCGAGACCACTAGTGGGAATAGTGGTTTCACTTGGAATCCCTCCCAACCAGACAAACTTTTTCTATGCTGGACTAAAATACGCCCATAAGTCTACTAAAGAGGATGATAAGTATGATTGATTATTTACTATTAATGTTCATTACCTCTCTAATCCTGAGTTTGCTCTAAGCTACTTTGAACGTTGCCATTGGCATGGTTACGGTCTTGGTGTATATGAGCAGGGACATAGGTGGCCTCTCAAGCTGTAATACCAACTTCCCACTGATAGGTTTGGATTAGGCTATCACATCAGATGCTAGAATGACTCCTTAGCAACATCTCTAGACAAATTGAACTTGGGGTTAGGAGAAGACATCTATTTCATTTCTTATCCCCACTAAGTTCAAGACTCATGGGCAATAGACAAGTGGTCATGGTAAACATCTCATCGCCTAAGACTTATCATCTAAGACTCACAATTGATGACATTCCAATAGGATACAACTCATGGGATGATGATCAAGAAGAAAATATATATGTGGTAAGTGATGATGAAGCATAAGAAGGCTTGGCCTATCATGGGCCTCTCTATTTACAAAGCTTTACTTGGTCCATCCACAATGAGAGTGGATACTTATTGGATGATAGTAGTTATGAGTTAGAGGAATCAATAGAGAGAGCCTACTTAGGACCAAGGCATTGGCCCCACATATTGGGGAAAGAGACTAATGCAAATGCCATCTTCATAAGTGATGAAGAATATGAGGATGAAACAGATATGGCCTATTTGAGGCCAAAATACGTGCCCCACATCTTAGGACCGCACACTAATGCCAATGAATTCTTCATAAGTGACGAAGAATATGAATATGAGATAGAGATGACCTACTGAAGGCCAAGACATGAGCCTCTTGTCTTAGGACCACATGCCAATGCTAATAGTATCTAGATAAGTGATGATGACTTTGACTCCCAAACTGATATGGCTTATCTTGGGCCTCGCCACTTGCGGTAAGTTGACATAATGGTAGAGAGAGGCATAAATTCATGCCATAGACCCCCATTTACACTTTCTATGGAGACCTATTGAATTAGCTGCCATTCACCAAATGGTCAATCGCTTTTCACCTACATTCAGAGAGAGGTTAGAGTCCAATGATCCTATCATCCACCCTGATCACATGTCGGATCCAAAAATTCCCATTCCTCTAGAGCCTCATCATGAGTATGGGAGGGAAAATTCTAAAATAATATGGCACCCATGTGGTCCTGGAGATTTCATTCCATCCATCAACACAATCTCCATTTATTTGACCACTCCACTTTATAACACATTCAATACCACAAAACCTTTGTGTATTGATACATAGGTGATTGATTGGGACCGCGTTGAATAACCTATAGAGCCCGAAGATATTTTTCCTAATGAAGAGATGTTACAACCATTTTATTTTTCTTCAGGTTGTGCATATGACATATTCCATGCCGGTTTGGATCATGAGTCAGCAGGACCTGTGAATCTTGTCGATGAAATTTACTTAATACCCACACCTCATCAGTTGGAGGATGGGTCACATATGGCTGTAGAAGTGAATTTTGAGGAGCGATGATCCTACTCAACAATAGAAATTCAAGTTCAAAGAAAGTCTATCTCCAGAGGAACAAGCCATCATAATTCCTCTCCTCAAGGAGAGGCTAAATATTTTTGCTTGGACTTACAAAGACATGCCTAGCATAGATTTAAAGTTAGTTATTCACAACCTTTCATTGGATCCCATGAAGAAACCAGTCAAGCAAAATTTGAGGAAAATGCATCCAACCATCACTTTGATGGTGAAGAACGAATTGCAAAAACTATTGGATGCAGTTTTCATAGTTTCTATCGACTACCTTGAGTGGGTGTCAAACATGGTGACCGTGGGGAAACCTGATAGAAGATTTTGTATTTGCACAAACTTTAGGGACTTAAATAGGGAAACTACAAAGGATTCATTCCCATTGCCAAACATAGATGCTCTTGTATATGCCTCTGCAGGACATGAGATGCTCTCCCTAATGGATGGTTTTTCTAGATACAATAAAATTTGGATTAATTTTGAAGACCAATACAAGACTACTTTCATTACTCCCTGGGGAACATTTTATTACAAAGTAATATCATTTAGTCTTAAGAATGCTGGTGCCAGATACCAGTGGGCCATGACATACATATTCCATGACTACATGCACAATATCTTAGATGACTACATGGACGACTTACTAGCTAAGTATTTGCTATGGTAAAAGCAAGCTGAAGTCCTTTTTTTTTGTGGAAAACATCCCAAAAGGGATGCCACTTTCGGGTAAGACCCAAGGAGGCAGGGGTATCCATTCCACCAAAAATGCCCAGGACTCGGACCTGGCCTACCACCTTTGACATACTCAAGGAGCAAACAAACACACAAAACCAATTTAAAAATAAGTAAATAACAACAAAAATAATAAAATAAAATAAAAAACATGCTCCTTGAGTGTGTCAAAAACAAAAGCACAACCAAACACGCACAATAAGATAAAAGAAACCACAACACAAACCACATAGAAAAACACAAGAACCACATAACAAAACACAAACAAGACAAAAACAACAGAACACTACAAAGACATAACCCAAAAAAACATGAAAAATAAACACAACCAAAACCTAAAAATTTAAAAAAATTAAATAAAAATAAAAATAAAAAACAACCAACAACAGACAATAAACAAAAACAAAATACATAGAAAACACTCACACATAAAAACACGAAATAACACAAACAAAGAGAAACCCAAGAACAAGAACGAAAAAAACACAAGAACAATAACAAAAAACATAAAAAAAAAAACAACAAAAACACAAGAACAACAAAAAACAAAGAACACAAAAACAAAACAAAACAAAAGAACCCACCCACCTTAAAAAACTAAACAAAAAAAACAAAAAAGAAAAAAGAAAAAAAAATGAACAAAACAATGACCTATCTAGACCAGAAGACTATTAAGGCAAGAATCAATAGAGGAAACAAAATAAAGAATAGAATGAGCTAGGGAACTAAAAAAAAAATTGAATGAACCAAAGAGAAGCAAAAAAAAAAAAAACAAGAAGAAACTAGGTACCTTCAGAATTGGAGCCATCCAAAGAAATGATAGAAAGAAGAGCTTCCCTAATTTGAGAAGCCCACCATATAGGAGGGTGGCCATAACAAGTAAGATCACCTTTGTCCAAAGCCCAATTAGCTAAAGCATCAGCACTCTTGTTTTGATCTCTAACCACATGATTGTAATCAACTTTCAAAAATCCCATCTGGATTAACTGAATCTTCTCAATAATTCTTTTTATTCTCCAATCCACCTTATGATTCTTAGAAGGAGTCTTCAAGAGATTAATCATAAGTTGAGAGTCAGACTCAACTAACACCTTTTCCCATCCAACCTTAGTAGCCTCCTGAAGACCTCCGAGGATACCATACCCCTCAGCAAGGTTATTTGAAAGAATACCCAAATTCTCAAGCAAAAGTGAAAACCAGGGAGCCATATGAAAGTCTACCAATTCCTCCCACACTGGCTTTTCCAGGGTTCCCTCTAGAGGCTCCATCAGTATTGACTTTTCCAAAATCCTTAGGAGGAGGTTGCCAATTTCTAGTCCTATCCATCTTACTAATACTCACATTCCCTTTAAGTTGGTTGCCCTTAGAAGGTTTAATCTTCAATATTTGCATCACTTGATCCCATCTTTGGTGGGAGTTTTGGGGGTGATTAAGGAGTTGATGGACTGATTCAACTAAGTTGGCTATGGTATTTTGCCAAATATAGTGAATATCCTTCCTATCTTGATTAAAAATTTGGTTGTTCCTTTCATTCCAAATATTCCAAAGAAGAATGGTAGAACCCATCCAAACTAGCTGCCTAATAAAATGATCAACACCCTCTTGATTAGGCCAATCCCTCCAAAGCTATTCAAAAGTAAAAAAATTGGACCACTGTAAGCCAAGTAAAGTGGCCATTCTCCTCCATAGCTCAGAGGCTAAAGTACACTCAATAAAAATATGGTTGATATTTTCTACATTCTCTTCACACATTTCACATCTAAAAGGGCCATGAAAACCACGCTTCATAAGTTGCTCACCAAGAAGCACCCTACGATGCAATAAAAGCCAATTAAAGAACCTCACCTTAGGCCAGAGCTTTTGAGCCCACAATCGAGAAAATATGTCAGAAGAATGGTTGGGATTATTATGGCATAAGGTCAAATAACCTTGAGCAACTGAATACTCACCCTTAGTAGTGTTGTTCCATCCAAAACAATCTTTTTCATGGGACCAAGAGAGGGATCTCATATGAAGGATGCCTTGGATATCTTGTCTTTGCCTTTCTGGGATTTGAATAGGCCAGTCCTCAATAGGGATCCAATATCTACCAACATTTGAATTACCAGTATGGTACCGACAGTAATCAGCCACCTTTATCCAATTAGCTCGGTGAAGCTCCTCCATCCAAGGCCTCCAATCGGGAAACCGAGTTATCAAAGGCTTGTGACCATCCCAAGAATCTGTCCAAAAATTTGCATGTTGACCATTATGAATGATCCAAAATAATTTTTTCTTTATCAAATCCTCACTAGTCTTAAGAACTGCTAAAATGGGAGAACCTTTGGTAGGAAGTTGATAGCAAACAAGGTCTTCAGGACTTTTGTTCTCAGCATATTTAGCACGAAGATTATTGGCCCAAAGAGCATTGGGGTTATGCAACATCCTCCAATATAATTTAGCAGCTAAAGCTTTGTTGTTATTAATTGAAGACCGGAATCCTAACCCCCTTCACTCTTAGGAAGACATAAAGTATCCCATTTCACCAAGGCCCATTTTTCTTTTCTCCTTAGTACCACTCCAAAGGAAACGATGACTGATTTGATCCAATTCTCGAAGAACAACCTTTGGGATATTCAAAATGGAAGAAACATAAATAGGAATAGCTTGAAGGACTGATTTTACCAAGGTGATTCTACCCCTAGAAGAAAGCCACTTGTTGGTCCACTTTCCAATTTTCTTCTTGACTTTGTCCAACAACCAATTCCAATCTTTATTTTTCTGCCTTTGAATATTTATGGGAATACCTAAATAAGTGATTGGAAGAGAGGTCTTCTTATATCTTAATTTATCCAAGACCATGGATTCCTATCTAGTAGAGCAGTGAAAGAAAATAACTTTAGATTTGTCTTCATTGATCAACTGCCCAATAGCCTTAGAAAAATAGCTAATGATTTGCTTAATATTAGAAGCTTCCTTAATTGTAGCTTTACCTAAAAGAGTAGAGTCATCCAAAAATTGAAGATGAGAGATAGGTCTAGCTCCATGAGCAATGGTAACTCCCTCAAGGGTTTTGTTTTCCCTCTTTTTGGTTATAGTCCTACCCAAGCATTCAACAAGAATGATGAATAAATAAGGGGATAGCGGGTCACCTTGCCTAATACCTCTGGAAGCTGGGAAATACTGAGAAGGCCTACCATTGATAAGAACTAAGTAGGAAACTGAAGAGATACATCCCATAATCCAATCCATCCAATCCTTAGAGAAACCAAATTGCCTCAAAACTTTGATAAGGAAGTGCCAATCCACTCTGTCATAAGCTTTGGATAAGTCTAACCGAATGAACATGGAAGGAGAATTTTGCATATCCATGGAATGGATGGCTTCCTGAGCAAGAACTATCTCATCTACTATTTGACGTCCTTCCACATAACCCCCTTGCTCTGGGGAAATAATCTTATGCAAAAGAGGCTTCAACCTTTTTTCCATGATTTTAGTAATGATTTTGAGAAGAACATTACATAAAGCAATAGGTCTAAAAGCTGAGATATGATCAACCTCTTGAGCTTTTGGAACAAGAGTAATATAAGTTTTATTGATAACCTTCAAAATTTCTTTGGCTTTCCTGGCTTCTTCCACCACCTCTAATAAATCAACATGAAGGATATCCCAAAAATCTTGGTAGAACTCAATAGGAAAACCATCAGGACCTGGGGTTTTCCCTTTTTGCATTTTAAAAACTACTTGTTGAAGCTCATTGATAGTAATAGGAGCAGTCAAAATAGAGTTCTCCTCAGAAGTGATAAGAGAAGGGATTGCTTGAAGAACATTATGTTGAGAAGCTGAGTCAAGAGGAGTAGCAACAAAAATATTGGAAAAGTAATCAACAACAATAGAGTTCATGCCATCCCAAGTATAAACAACATCTCCAGAATCTGATTTTAAGGAAGAAATAAAGTTGTGAGATCTTCGAGCTAGAAGATATTTGTGGAAGAAATTTGTGTTTCGATCTCCTTCTTTGAGCCAATGAATTCTAGATTTTTGCTTCCATAAGATTTCTTCTCTTTTTTCCCATTCCTCTAACTGAGTTGTGAGTTTAATTTCATCTGCACTTCTCTTCTCTGTGAGGCCATCTAAACGGATTTTCTTATTCAAATTTTCAAGATGAGCAATAACTTCATGTTTTTTTTATGAACATCCCCAAACTCTTTCCAGTTCCAAGTCTTGATTTTGGATTTAATGTATTGTAGTCTTTTGGCAAAACAGAACATCTTAGTCCCATGCCTAGGTTTACCTTCCTTCCACCATTGTTGCACACGAGGTCTAAAGGAAATGTCTCTAAGCCACATTAATTGAAAAAAAAAAGGAGAGAAACTCACATTGGTTTTCCACATTTCCACCATGACTGGCCAATGATCCGAACCAGCATTATTAAGAGTCTTCACTTTAGGAATGTGACCATGGATTAAGAAATTTTTAGAGAGCAAAAACCTATCCAATCTCTCCATTATACAAGCTAAGCCTTGCCTTCTGTTAGACCAAGTCATAAGGCCATTATCTGGTTGGATATCCACAAGATGGAGGTTTGCAATAAATTCGCTCATGAGGTCAGTGCTTTTGTCCAAATTTCTATTTCCCCCCCTTTTCTCATCCAGAGAGAGGATGGTATTAAAATCTCCTCCGATCAAGATCCAAGATTTAGGAAAATGAGAGATAATATGAGTAATATCCTTCCACTGTCTTCTTTTTTCCTCCAAAGAAGTCGGAGCATAAACAGTAATGCAGAGCATAATCTGGTTGGAATGTCTACTTTGAATAGCTATAGCCAACAAACCCCAACTGCCAATCATATGGTGAATAACTACCTCTTTTGGGTCCCAAAGACAAGCAATGCCACCCGAAGTCCCTTGGGAACTGAGGGAAACCACTTTTCCAGCTGGCCAAATTTTATTGGCAATTAAGTCCATATCCTCCATTGACATCTTTGTTTCTTGAAGGAAAACAAGATGTGGATGATTTATCTGAATCATTCTTCTAATTTCATTTTGTTTTGAAAGACTCCCTTTGAGTCCTCTAATATTCCAAGTGATGATCTTCATTAATACCAGGGCTAAAAAAGTTGGGAAGGGCATTAATATTACCTTCCTCTACAAGCTTTTCACCTTCTTTTACCATATGATATTGATTGGTCTTGCGACCTACTTTTTGATTAGAATCCATCTTCAATTTTTTTTCCCTATTTCTTGACTTATTCCAATTGAATCTGAGATGGCTTCTAACCTTGAAGAATGCTCATACACAACCAAAATTTTACTAGATGGTTCAACGGAGTCTATATTGGGACCTGCATTATTTGAAGTTTTGACATTTGAAATATTGTTTTTCTTGTGTAAATTTTCTCCTTTTTTTCTGTTGAAAACCTTTGATTTGTTGGTTTGTCTCTGAGTTCTTCCCTTCATATTTAAATTGTGTTTCTAAGATTTCAGTTTCCATTATTTCCTCTTCCTCACTTGGGACATCATTTGTGGAAAGGATTTCAAACATATTAGCAGATGACTTTGATTGATCCTTCATAACTGGTTTTTTTTGTGTTCTTCTTCTTAGGTATTTGGAAACCTACTGAGTTTATATCTTCTTTCTTTTGATCAAGAATTTTATTTGGGAAAGCACTAGCCAAATGACCATATTCATGGCAAATTCTACAACGAAAAGGAATGTTCTCATAGTCCACTACTTGCTCCCAAGTGTCTTCCCCAAATTGTAAAGTGATATTTTTAGGTAGGGGTTTGTCAAAATCCATTAAAACACAAATCCGAGCATAAATAATATGTTCAAAATTTTGAGTACAATCAGCAGTCATCATAAAAGTTCCTAAAGAGTTTCCAATTGAAGAAAAAATAGTAGGATTCCAAAATTCAATAGGGAGGCCAAAGAGTCTAACCCACACGGGAGCTATAGAAGGCATCTCTTCTTCGGATTTAAATTTAGTATGCTAGGGCTTCATGAAAAGCCCTGCCCTTCCAAAAAACCAAGGACCCCCTTGAAAAGTTTTCTCTCTATCTTCATTATTAGCAAATAAAACAAGAAAATAACCATTTGGATAAATAGAGATTTGTAACTCACCTTTAGTTTTCCAGATTTTTGCAGCCCAGACTTTGAAAGCAGATAGACTTGGATGAAAACCCATGAACCGACAAATTAGTCCTCTTTTTTCCAAATCTTCAATGCCAGTCTGAATGTTACCCATATCAAGCTTAACAATAGGAGTTCCATCATCTGCTTTAAGACATCCTGACTCCGTTTTCCTGGGATCAATCTTAGGCATTCTTAGAGGTTTATGGGAAGCCCTAATATTGATATTAGCATTGGGCTGAGGCTGTCCACCATGAAGGGCATCCCTAAAATTCATTTTTGGGACTGAGTCTTCAAAATTCTTACCCTTGATAGGGGTTTTCATAGTAGAATTATTTTGTGGGTGCACCTTAGCACCAGATTCACTTGAGATATGAGCCATTTTTTGATCAACTGCTTGAAACTTGTTTCATGATCTCTTTAATCCTTGCCCTAGACGTCGTGGAAAGGTATGGTTTTCACTTTTCTTTTGTGCAACAAATTGGAAGCCGTTGTCACTCAAGTTCACAGTATGATCTATTGAAAGACAAATTTCTAACCCATATTGTATCCCTTGCAACATTTCTTGCTAAAATATTGAGCATAAACCACAAAAATATTGTCCGCTAGGGCCCGTAGGCCCTAAAAACCAACCTCTGGAGCTGCTTGCACTCAACCCAGATGAAACCCTCGCATAGTCGCTTGCCAAATATATCGTTCACACATAGGGATGTGCTAGGATCTGTGTTGCTCCAAATGATATGAAAATTGCACATGCTGAAGTCCTTAGACAAATATTTAATCACCTCATTGAGCACAACATAAGATTGAATCCTAAGAAATACGTGTTTGGCATAACTTCTGGCAAGCTTTTGGGATTCATCATTTCTAAGAGAGGCATTGAAGTTGATCCTACAAAAGTGAAGGCTATACTCAAAATGGCCACCCCTACCAACATTAGGGAATTAAGAAGCTTACAAGGCAAGATAGCATCCATAAAATAGTTCATTGCACAATTATCAGATAAGTGTTGACCCATGAACTGGTTTCTATGCAAGGATATCCCATTTCATTGGGATGAAGGGTGCAAAAAATCCTTTTCAGATATCGAAACATACCTGGAAACACCATGAGTGTTGTCTTCACCAAGGCCAGACATTCCATATTTGCTATACATATTGGGTACTTATTTTGCTTTGGGTACCACGTTAGCCCAAAAGAATATGCAAAGCAAAGAACAAGTCGTATATTACATTAGTCACACCTTGGTAAGTTACGAGCTGGGATATGCATATGTAAAATTTTTATGTTTAGCAGTGGTCTTTACAACCCAAAATTTGGGACACTACATGTTGAGCCATACAACCTATGTTATATCCAAACAAAATCCTTTGCATAACATGATGAACAAGACATATCACAATACTCTTACTGCAAAGTGGATCATGCTACTGACAGAATTTGATCTAGAGTTCATAAGCCAAAAGTCCATAAAGGGACAAGTCATAGCAGATTAACTGGTAGAGGCTCCTCTTTAGGATAGCAAGCCTCTCACCATAGAGGTGTATGATGATGCAATCTTTGCATTATCAGATCCACCTGAACTAGAAGAACCTGAAAAAGAAAGAGACATGGGATTGTTCTTTGATAGTTGAAATGTGAGTAAGGGGGCAGAACAGGGATAGTATTTATCACATCATAGGGCACGTTGTTGTCCTTACCATTAAAACTAGACTTACCTTGCACTAACAACAACACAGAGTATGAGGCTTTGATCTTGGGACTCCAAAAATTCATAGCAGTGGGCATTAAAAGATTGAACATATTTGGTGACTCTTTGCTCATAGTAAACCAAGTCAAATGCCTATTCCAATGCAGGTGCCCACTCCTAAAATCTTATAAGGAACTTGTTGAATTTTACCTAGCTCAGCTGGAATGGCATGACATCGAGGAAATCCCTCATACATCAAACATATTTTTAGACATCATGGCCTCTTTGGGATCCTTAATCCCTCAGAATCTGTCTACTAATTTTACAACCGTTCATGTGAAGCTGCTCTTGCACTTAGAAATACAACTTAAGGCTTTGGACAATCAAGAATAAGTCAACATGGTGAACATAGAACCTAATTAGGATTGGTCTTTCATAGCTAGAAAATTCTTGCAAATAGCAAATTGGGGATATTTGCTTTCTCAAGGACCTACGGAGTGCAGCACAACCATTCACCATAGAGTTGTTTCTCTATCTATTTTTGCACATACTAGATCATAGAAGGAACATGTTGTCTTATCAATAGAAGCTATATCTTATCAGGATTGAATTTCCCAATTGCAGGATTTCCTAAAGCTTGAAATGCTACCACAAGGCCTATCGCATGGAGAAAGATGAAAATTTAAACAAAATGTGACTAGGTACATTTTTCTAGGAGAAGTCCTCTATAGACGAGGGTATGATGGAATACTCCTTTGTTTTCTTGAGCCCCAAGAAGCATCTTGGGCGATTTTGCAAGCTCATGACAGTACGTGTGGTAGTCACTTCAGTGGCATGGCCATCGTTAATCACATCTTGAGAATGGATTATTATTGGCCCACTATGGAAAAGGATTATTGTGAGTATGTCAAGAAATGCATTAAGTGTCAGCATCAAGAAAATCTCACCCACTTGCCATCACAAGCCCTGCAACCCATACAAGCAACATGGTCATTCTCATAGTGGGGACTAGACTTGGTGGGGAAGATCTCACCCCCATCCTTGGGCCGACACACATTCATCATAATGACCACTGAGTATTTCACTAAATGGGTAGAAGCGATCCCCTTGACATTGACAATTGGACCAAGGATTATGGAGTTTATACTCCACAATATCATAAGTCATTTTGGGGTTCCTTCAAAGATAATATTGGATAATGGGTCATATTTCAAGAATTATAATATGCATTATTTAATGAAAAAATACCATATTCAACACATTTTTTCAACACCCTATTATCCGCAAGCAAATGGGTAAGAAAAAGCCTCAAACAAAATAATCATCTCTATCTTGAAGAAGATGGTGAAATATAATCATAAGGACTGGCACTTGCAATTACCTCTGGCACTATGGGCTTATAGGACTAGTGTGTGTGCGCCCACTAGGGCTACACCGTTTTTAGTTGTATATGGCACTAAAGCCATCATGCCCTTAGAGTTGGAGATTCCAACCCTGTGAGTAGCCATGAAGGACTTCATAGATGGTGACACCACATGACAATGCCACCTTGATTAGCTAACACTTCTCAATGAAAGTCGAGTCAATGTATGAGAAACTTGTGTCTCCTGCAAGTTGCTTCCAACGTCCAGTGCTCCTGCCATGCTCTTTGTCGGTTTTGTGTGTTGCCAAGTTGTCGTGTGTTGCCAAGTGTTGTGCCAAGTTGCCGTGTGTGTTGAGCAAGGTGGAGGGAGCTGTCCGAGGTTGTGAGTGATACGAGTGGACGCGTATCGGGACTCACCGGGCATAGTTTTAGGAGGCGTTCGGTGTATCGCTCTACGAGCACCGGGCGGTCAGAGAGTGTTTGCCTTCGGGCTATTTGTGTTGTAACTGGGCCGATAGCGCCAGGTCGTTGGGCCATTTGCATTGTAATCCGTTTATCGGTAAATCCAATATCAA
Organism: Wollemia nobilis; assembly: GCA_028583015.1. NCBI lineage: Eukaryota > Viridiplantae > Streptophyta > Pinopsida > Araucariales > Araucariaceae > Wollemia > Wollemia nobilis. The sequence continues at coordinate 111,695 of JAQPPZ010001107.1, forward strand.
TAAAGCTTTTTGCTACTTAAGACTCTTGTGTTGGCTCATTGTGTGGGTGTTCATCTTGTTCATTGCCATATTGTGCTAACCTTGTGTTGTATGCTTCCGCTATATAAAATACAAAGATTGTTTGGCTTGTCTGTTTGCTGGCTTGTGCAGGTACGAACACTTGGAGGCGTAGTCCACGCTGCCTAAGTGAGGCTTAGGAGCTGTGGTGCCGTGTAGGTAAGGATTGATCACCCTGACCCTACATCAGTTGGTATCAGAGCTACTTTGTCGCTCGTATCCTGTTTCCGTTTGTGCCTGCAAGGGAGTTGTTCCGCAATCGGAATTTCTCCTCGTTTTGCCTTGTGTCAAGTCAAACCTTAGGTGATTTAGGTTTTGTTTTCCTAAAGGGTTCGAGCTTACCCCTTTTGTTAGTGTGTTTGAAAAGCTTTACAGGGTCTGTACGTTTAGTACCCCTTTCTACTTGCTCCCTTCTTTGAGCAAGCGACCAACTGGACCGGTCTAGTTTGTGAAAGCAATATGGCCGAGTCTAGACCAGAACATGAGCTACCTTTGGATCCGCCTAGAGTGGGTCGCGAAGGAGCTGAAGGAGTGAATACTGTTCGTGGTGGAGGTCGCCATGCCAGTAGGAACCGTGCCATCGAGTCCCTTGAACAAAAAGTCTCGGAAAAGTTTGAAATGATAGAAGGACACGTTCATGTCATGGACGAGTCCTTAGGGGAATTGAGGTCCCAATATGAAGAGACTACGGATGAGGCAGGACGATGGTGCTCTTCAATCTTAGAGGAAATGTCTGAGTTGAGGAGAAGGTTGGATGATAGCTTGAATGCCCAGATGGCATGGGAAACCTCGCATGCCAATTTGGTTAAGTCCCTTGAGAAGGTCCAAGCAGAGACCACGTATTGCCGAGCAGCGGTTGTGGGTGCTTATGGTAGAGACCGAGGGCAGAGCAGTTCAGAGCAAAGGAAGAGACCACCAAAACTTGTAGAGCCCAAGAGCTATGATGGTGCCAGGGATGATCATTTGTTGGATGATTTCCTTTGGGACGTCGGGCAATACTTGAAGAAAGTGGGTGGTTTGTCTGCCGTAGAAGAAGTTGAAACGGCCGCCAGTTATTTGATAGGGATTGCAAAGACTTGGTGGCGGAACTTGGCAGAAGATATGGAGGAGAAGAGGACCTTGGTGAGAATAGAGAATTGGGAAGACTTCAAGAAGGCGCTCAAGGAACAGTTCAGACCAGCCAACTCCGAATGGGAGGCAATGAATAGACTGAGAGACCTCAAGCATACTGGGAGATTGCGAGATTATATCAAGGCATACCAGGACACGATGGTGTTAGTAAAGTCGTCAACCCCACAAGATAAGTTGATAGATTTTGAGAGAGGTCTACAGAATTGGGCGAAGGTTGAACTGAGGCATCGAAACCCCAAGGACATATATGAGGCTATTGCCATAGTAGATTCATTCCATGACTTCAAGCAAGAATCGGTCACGAAGAAGGACACTCGTGATCCGAGCACCAAAACGAAGAGTTTTGGTGGCGGTTATAAGGAGCAGTCGTGGAAGACAAAAGGCAATGGTTCTCAAGGGGAGAAGTCAGGTAATTGGTCCTCAGCGAGCACATCAGGGTCGAAGAAGCAGAATTCCAACAACAACAAAGGAAAGAAGTCATCCCACAACAACAAAGGCGGCGACAAGAAATGGATGGATTGTTGGAATTGCCATGGACCGCATCTACAGAAGGATTGTCCTCATCCACGTCGATTGATGGCAGCTGAACAGGCAGAATGTGATGGAGCTCAGGTTGGAGTCATCATGGGGCAGTGTTCAACGGTGGAGATGTCCAACAGGGACAAGGGACAAGATGTGCAGAAAGCAGGGCAAGGGGCCCAAGGAAGAAGGCCGAAAGGCAAGAATGTGTGGCAGCCCGTCCCAACAGGGGAGGCTGGCCAGAACGGGAGGAACCCCGTAGTGGATGGGAAGAATGACTTGATGTTTGTGGAGGTGAAGGCGAAGGGGCAGACAGTTGTTGCACTGGTGGACCCGGGGGCTACTCACAACTTCATCAGTGATAAGACGACGAAGTGGTTAGGCCTCAAGTATTCAGGAGGAGGTGATAAGCTTCAGCTAGTTAGTTCTTCAACCATAAAGACCGTCGACGTAGTAAAGGATGTGAATTTTGAAGCCGGCGAGTGGAAAGGGAGAGCCACCTTCTCAGTGTTAAGAATGGATGAATTTGAGATGATACTAGGATAGGAGTGGTTCAAGACGGAGAGAGTAGCTATTTTCCCACATCTGGAGTCATTATTTATGTTCAACCCAGGGCAGACGTGCACTGTGAGGACCATTAGACGAAGACAGTCGACGAAGGAGCTAGTCGAACCGCCAAGAACAAAAGGAAAGGGAAAGGGGCAGCTGTGCAGTGCGATGAGTATGAGAAGAGCATCTAGGAAGATGGGCAAGCAGCCAATGATGCTTGCTGCATTGGTAGGAGGTTGGGATGAAGATGAACAGAAGGTTCCAATCCCGCCTGCCTTGGAAGGTGTACTTAAAAAGTACCAAGATAGGATGTCGAAGGAACTGCCATGGGAGTTGCCGCCTAGAAGGGCGATAGACCATCGGATTGAGTTGACCCCAGGGGGAGGCCTCCAGCAAAGGCTCCTTACCGGATGAGTGGGCCAGAGATGGTCGAATTGAAGAAGCAGCTGGAAGAGTTGTTGGCTACAGGGTATCTTCGTCCTTCGCGCTCACCTTTTGGAGCGTCGATCTTGTTCGTGAGGAAAGCAGATGGGAGCTTACGTTTGTGTGTGGATTATAGAGCATTGAATAAGCTTACCATTAAGAATAGTTATCCGCTTCCATGAATAGATGACTTTTTTGATCGCCTAGTAGGGGCAAAGGTGTACACTAAATTGGATCTCAGATCAGGGTACTATCAGGTTAGAATTGCTCCAGAAGACGTTGAGAAGACGGCCTGTGTGTCAAAGTATGGGTCGTACGAGTTTCTTGTGATGCCATTTGGATTGTGTAATGCGTCGGCCACGTTTTGCACTCTTATGAATGACATTTTTAGACCATTATTGGACAAGTCAATGGTGGTATACCTCGATGATATATTGGTATATTCAAGGAACATCGAGGAACACAGGAAACACTTGGCAAAGGTCTTTGACTTGTTACGTGAGCATCGCCTGTATGTGAAGAAAGAGAAGTGCGCCTTTGCTCAGCAAGAAGTGAAATTTCTCGGGCATGTGATTGGTCAAGGTAACATCAAGCCAGACCCGAAGAAGTTAGAGGCAATTAGGAATTGGGAGTCGCCGAAGAACATACATGGTCTACGCCAGTTTTTGGGACTTGCTAATTTCTACAGGCGATTTGTGAGCAGATTTTCGAAGCTAGCATCACCTTTGACAGATTTATTGAAGAAGGATCAGAAATGGGACTGGTCAGCAAAGTGCCAAGCAGCATTTGAGCTGTTGAAAGAAAATCTAACCTCCTCACCGGTGTTAGCTCTGGCAGACTTCAGTAAGCCATTTGAAGTGCATGTGGATGCTTCGGATTTTGCCATTGGGGGAGTGCTCATTCAGGAAGGGCACCCTGTTGCTTTTGAGTCTAGGAAGTTGAACGATGCGGAGAGGAGATATCCCACGCATGAGAAAGAGATGATCGGAGTAGTGCATTGTTTGAGGACATGGAGACACTATCTTCTCGGTGCACATTTTGTGGTCAAAACGGACAATGTGTCCAATACGTTCTTTCAGACTTAGAGCAAGTTAACTGGCAAGCAGGCCAGATGGCAAGACTTTCTAGCTGAGTTCGATATGGACATCGTGCATACCACAGGAAAAGAGAATGTGGTGGTGGATGCACTCAGTAGAAAGCAACAGTTGGCAGTGTTGACAATAGCAGCAGAGATCCCAACTTCTACCCATGGTGAAAGTAAGATTGTACTTGGGGAGGAGTTGTTGGAAAAGATAAAGGAAGGATTGGTTCATGATCCTCAAGCGGTTGCATTGGTTGATACTATGAACGATGAGACTTGAAGAGGTCGGATGAACAAGTTCAGCATGTTGGATGGAATGCTATGGTTCAGCCAGGATCGGGTCTATATCCCTAAGTGGGGGAGTCTCCGTCGAGACTTTATAAAGGAATGTCATGATTCTATATGGGCGGGGCACCCTGGACAGCAGCGTACTTTGGCGTTGTTGGAGAGGGGACTGTACTGGCCTAAGATGAAGAAGGATGTCAATGAGTATGTCCAGTCTTGTCTTATTTGCCAGCAGGATAAAAGTGTGTATCGGCTACCAGGTGGTTTGTTACAACCTCTTCCTGTTCCAATCAGGCCGTGGGCCAGTGTGAGTATGGACTTCATCACTGGTCTACCCAAGTCGAAAGGGTTTGGATCAATCATGGTAGTGGTAGACCGATTTTCTAAGTATGCAGTGTTCACCGCCTGTCCGTCACCATGCCCAGCAGAGATGGCCGCAGAGCTCTTTTTCAAGAATGTGGTCAAGTATTGGGGGGTACCTTTGAGTATCATTTTGGACAGGGACACTCGTTTCACGAGTCGGTTTTGGCAGAGGTTGTTTCAGCTGATGGGTACGAAGTTGTTGATGTCTTCAAGGTTTCATCCGAAAATAGATGGGTAGACAGAGAGGATCAATGCCATCTTGGAGACGTATCTTCGACACTTTGTACATAGCGACCAATTGAATTGGCCGGATCTACTTGACATGGCACAGTTTTGCTACAACAGTCAGAAGAGTAGGTCAAGTAAGCACTCACTGTTCGAGCTAGCGACAGGGCAGCAACCCTTGTCGCCCCACACTGTGCTTGGAGGGTACCTGAAGGGGTGCGCATCAGCTACCGACTACATGAAGCAGTGGCAAGAAAGGGTGGACCTGGTGAGACTTCATCTGTTGAAGGCTGCTGAAAGAATGAAGAAGTTTGTAGATGGAAGTCGACGGGCCATGGAGTTCAATGTTGGGGACAAGGTCTTGCTAAGGATGGAACCTGAGGTATTCAAAGCCAAGAAGGGGAAGTCTAAGGCCTTGATCCGCCGTTATGATGGACCGTATAAGATAGTGGCTAGAGTGGGCAAAGTTGCCTATAGACTGGTGTTACCATCGCACATGAGGGTCCATCCGACCTTCCATGTGAGTCAACTGTGACAATTTTATGCTGATGAGGCAGAGCCAGAAAGAGGTGAGCCGAGTCGACCCCCTGTAAATGTGATTGATAAGCATGAACGGGAGGTGGAGCGAATATGGGATATGAAGACAGTTGGCTGGGGTAATAGACAACACAAGAAATTCTTGGTCAGTTGGAAGGGTGAAGAATCCGACAGCTAGGAACGAGAAGAAGCCTTGTGGAGTGCGAGAAAGAAGTTGCATGCCTTCCTTGAGAAGAGGGCTGCAGACCCACTCTATAACTACTAGAGCTCAATTCTTTCCCCAAGGGGGAGATGCCGAAGTGTTCAGTGTGGGACCTGATGATCAGAGGGCTGCAGACCAAATGTTCAGAGGGACCTGTTACTGTCGACGAGGGCGTCGACCGCTTAAGTGGGGGAGAATATGAGCAACTTGTGTCTCCTGCAAGTTGCTTCCAACGTCCAGTGCTCCTGCCATGCTCTTTGTCAATTTTGTGTGTTGCCAAGTTGTCGTGTGTTGCCAAGTGTTGTGCCAAGTTGTCGTGTGTGTTGAGCAAGGTGGAGGGAGCTGTCCGAGGTTGTGAGTGATACGAGTGGACGCGTATCGGGACTCATCGGGCATAGTTTTAGGAGGCGTTCGATGTACCGCTCTACGGGCGTCGGGTGGTCAGAGAGTGTTTGCCTACGGGTTGTTTGTGTTGTAACTGGGCCGATAGCACTAGGCCATTGGGCCATTTGCATTGTAATCCGTTTATTGGAAAATCCAATATCAATAAAGCTTTTTGCTACTTAAGACTCTTGTGTTGGCTCATTGTGTGGGTGTTCATCTTGTTCATTGCCATATTGTGCTAACCTTGTGTTGTGTTCTTCCACTATATAAAATACAAAGATTGTTTGGCTTGTCTGTTTGCTGGCTTGTGCAGGTACGAACACTTGGAGGCGTAGTCCACGCTGCCTAAGTGAGGCTTAGGAGCTGTGGTGCCGTGTAGGTAAGGATTGATCACCCTGACCCTACATCATAATGCCTTGGAGAATATTTGTATTTATCAGAATTGTATTGCACGAGCTTACAATAGTAAATTCAACTTGAGGGAATTCAAAATTGGGGATCTTGTGCTCAAATAAAACCAACAGAACTCAAATCTACCACCGCACCTATGAGACAAATTTGTGGCAAACTGGATAGGCCCCTACATTATTTCAAAAAGGATTGGGCTTGAAGCCTATCGCCTTGCATCATTGGATGGTGTTGAAGAATCTTAACCTCTCAATATCATTCACTTTAAGGCATTTTATACATAAATTCAAAAATAAAAAAACATTCAAATATGTCAAAAAAAAACATTCAAATATGTCAAAAATTGAAATACAAAAGCAATAAAAAATGCTCCAAGGGTATCTTCACACTGCTTGGTCACCTTCATAAAAAACATTCTCCAAGGGTATCTTCACACCGTTTGGTCACCTTCATCAAAAATGCTCCAAGGGTATCTTCACACCACTTGGTCACCTTCATCACAAAAAGCTCCAAAGGCATGTTAAAGCCCTTTGGTCAAACCATAAAAAGCTCCAAAGGCATCTTCAAGTCCTTTGGTCAAATCATAAAAAGCTCCAAAGGCATGTTAAAGCCTTTTGGTCAAATCATAAAAATCTCCAAAGGCATGTTAAAGCCATCTGGTCGAATCATAAAAATCTCCAAAGGTATGTTAAAGCCCTTTGGTCAAATCATAAAAAGCTCCAAAGTCATGTTAAAGTCCTTTTGTCAAATCATAAAAAGCTCCAAAGACATGTTAAAGCCCTTTGGTCAAATCATAAAAATATCCAAAGGCATATTAAATCCCTTTGGTCAAATCATTAAAAGCTCCAAAGACATCTTAAAGCCCTTTGGTCAAATCAAACAAAAATATCCAAAGGCATTTTAAAGCCCTTTGGTCAAATAACAAAATCAAAAGCACAAAAACAAAGACAAAAATCAAAAACATAAAAATAGTTGCATTTCACATCTGCATTCACATAATTTCATTACATCCATTGCATTTGCATATGTTATGAACACATTTTAGTAAATATGCCACAGTAAGTATCACAACCCCAAAACTCAAATCCACCTCCATCCATGCACTCGTATGTATAACTGTTCTTTTCAACACAACCATTTCATGTTGCTATACAAAATAAGCTAAGATTATCCTATTATTCAAACATATCTAGTGGCCTTATCAAATTTTGTAGAAAGCCACTTTGATTAGTAGAGGATAGGGTCTAGCTGTGATAATGCCTTGGATATTCAAGATCCCATCACTAATTAAAATACTAAAATCCTAGCTGGTACAAGGGAAAGATGAAAGTTGTGAAGTGTTCTAGGTTACATTGAGCAAAAATGATCTTCCTTGCTTATCCCCCTGTGTGACCAGTTTAAAGATGCTGAGAATTGGAAAAAGGACAAGCTTCACCCTATCAAAATCCCTTGCTTAAATCAAATTAAGAAAAAATCCTGAAACAAAGTACAACTTCAAAAATCCAAGCATACATTCCAGATTTCAAGCCCACTATCCAATACACAAATCAAGGATCTAAAAAACAAAATAAAATCAATAAAAAATAAACAGTTATTTTCATCACTACAAAAAAAATCAAAATAAACAATGATTATCATCACTACAAGAATCCCTTGCTCTAAAAGAAAAAAATAAAAAACAAATAGTGATTATCATCACTACAAGAATCCCTTGCTCCAAAAGAAAAAAATAAAAAATAAACAATGATTATCATCACTACAAGAATCCCCTGCCCCAAAAGAAAAAATAAACAAATAAATAGTGATTTTCATCACTACATATGAGCAAACATTCAAAGCCAAAAAGAAGAAAAGAAGGGAATGAAGCTTGAATCCTTGGAATTCTTAGCATTGTACTAAACTAGAAGGAGAAATCCTTACACATGACGATATGTCTACCACAATTTATTCATGCACTTGCATAGACCAATGTTTGAATTTGGATGAGCTAGGTTAGGTAACCCAATACTGCCTAGTGGTATAGTCCAACAAAGTCCAACTTAGGATGACAGGAACACTTGAGAATCCTTGATCTTAGCAATGGGCTGAAAGAATCTTGCCTGACATCAAAGGAAATGCTTGAGTTCTATCTCAAAATATACAATCATTTGCACACACAGAGATCATGAATATCCAGTTCCATGGTAAAAGCCTTATTTTTCAAAAGTCTAGAATGGTCAATAGACAACTATTGATAGGATAACTAGAATGGTTGAGTTTCAGGAAAGCCAAAAATAATTCCTACATAAGCAACAAATCATATCACCAATCACATCAGCAACTTTCTTCATAATCTTCTATAAATTAGGGGGTATTAATAAAATATATGAGATACCGATTATATGTCAAAAATTATATCTAGACGACCATTGATTATTTTATATTTCTTAAATTACAGAAGCTTATCCAAAAAATTCTTTCATCCCATTCCATTACATTGGACATATAAATAGAATAGATGATCAATTCTCATGAGTAGAATGATTATTAAAAATCCATGGTTGTTATACTTTATGTGATATAAACCATTAGATTGTCAAAATCATAATATATGCATTTTTTTTTGTGTTTTAAGTAATTAAAACATACAAGTTCATTCACATTAGATTACACACAGCTTACATCATATACATAAACCATTACATATTACGTTCATCATATATATAGCACATTGCACATTACATTTACCATAACATAGCATAAGTTAAGTGCACACAGTGAAATAAAAATCAAACATGCATTTAACCTAAAAAAATTGCATCCACAAAGAAACATGTCATGAATCATCCATCATCACAGCATAAAGCATATCATAAAAAATATAGGCAATATCCATTGGCATACAATCATAAACCCATCATTAAACCACTGCATGATTACATCACATCATATCACAATAGTTAGATCATATCTCATTCGCATAAAAATCCATCTTAAAACATCCACATCACCACCAATATCATCTATCGTCTATCATATATGTCAAATCATCATAATGCCATCGTCACATCTCATCATAAAAACAAAACAACAAAAACATGAGAAATAAATGATACACATAATAAGTCATAACATAAAGATGTCATATAAATGTGTGTGTCAAAAAATACGGATGTACAAAATTACCCATAGGACTATAGTCATATAGGTCAAGCAGACCTTACTAAACCAAGAGAACACCATCAGTCACACACAGGGCCTAAGCCTCCTACACCACATCATCCAGTGCCACCTCCCCTTATGGTGGTGTCATAGGTTGAGTGGTGTGAACCTGTTGATCTCTCTATTCGAGTCATGGTCCTATGGCTAGAAGGGGCAGAAGACTATCCTAATATGGAGCGCCTGCTGACCTGTGATCCGCCTGCACCTGGTGCCTCCATAGGGACAAGCCCATGCCTCTTGAGCTACATCTGTAGGGTGGTGATGTGATGAAAATATTCATAGATTGTCCCCTCATACTCCTATAACAATGAATGCAGGTTTTGAAAATCTGATCCTAAGCCTATCCCAGGATCTATCCCCATAGCACCCTATAGAGTGGAAAAAACTGCATCCTAGTAGCACCACCCCCAATAGTAGCCTACAAATCTTGGGTCTACAACGTAAGCTGCTCTATGGGGGTATCCTATTGTGCTATGGTAGCATCCCACTGCTATACCTGGATCTTGGTCAACTGGAGCTCAACCTCAACATCGTGCAATTGTGCTCTCAAAGGAGAATCTCTCTCCTCAGGCTCTAGCTTTACCTCATCCTACTTTGGAGCCTCCTGCTCCTTCTCTACCACCTACTCTGTTGGCTTGCCCCATACATCAGTCTTGGCTCAAACTTCACACCCTACTAAATCTGTATCATCACCTCCATCGTCATCCTCATGACCCAAGCTATCATCGCCATGCCACATTTGATCCCCCACCATTGAGTGTATGCCTTGGTGATGCCTCCTAAAACTCCTGGGTCAACTGTTGGGGCATCCTCCTTATCTAATAAATCTATGATCCATGATGGAGGGATATCTCCATCTGTTATGATGCACCTATATACAAATGGAACCAGAGGCACATCCTATTGTAGCCCGTACTAATGAAGAACTCGGAAGTAGAAGAAAAACTCTCAGATGCCAACATTATGGTCAATGAGCCACTACTCACGTCGCGTCCTAGCTATGAAACTAGTAGGACCATCCCAAGATGGACACTCATGATATGGCTACCCCATGGCATCATTGGCCTGTAGACCAGTGAAAGTAGCAGTGTAATGAGAGAGCTCTCCAGCACGAGGATGGCTTTTGTACCCATCGTACCTTTGAGCCCATCTAGAAGCATAGCACTACATACACTCCTCTTTGATCACAATCTTGGTAGGAAGCCCTCGGGGGTGATCGATTGTGATATAATCCAATCCCTAAACCTGTAGAAGCAAGCTGCAAGCAATGTCGATGCATCTTCATCGGAGGATATGGTACAACTCATCATAGCATTGAGCCAAAAAAGACCTCCCCCAAGCATAGATGATAGGCTCCTCACTATCCAACAAATCTTGAACCATCGCCAAAATGTTCCACAGGAACCTCAAACCTAAGAAATCTAGAATCAAAATATTGTTGATGATTATCAAAAACACTACATGTCTCGCATAGAATACATCCGCCTCATACAATTGCGAGACGGACACTCCTCCAGACTTAGTGTCCTTGAGATCCATATCAGAGTGCCCTCCGAACACTCGAGTAAAAACAACCTGATCATTAGTGGCCAAGGAGACAATGGCCACTCCATAAAAGAGGATCCAAAATATCCTATACACATATTTCAACATGATGGTCATATCATCAATAGGGAAGTGGAAGATATTGGTTTGAAGGTCCCATCGATGGACCAAACTCATAAGATATGCATGACCTGCCATAATGGTGGGTATTCTGGTGACATACTACAACTCGCAGGATTTGAGCCAAGCCCAATCATCATCATCTAAGAGGGGTATAAGTGTATGAGCTTTGGGTCCCAAGATTGAGTAGTGAGAACTAACAAAAAAAGGAATACAAAGCATAACTACAATGCATCTAAGGCATAATGTTAGTCTTACAATGACACTGAGAGGGGGGGGTGAATCAGTGTAGCTCTTTTAAACTTGAATTTACAGCTCTTAATACAGTAGCAATTAAAACTTATTACTAGATACAACAAGAATAACAAAAGAGCATCACACAACACAAGATTTAACGAGGTTCACCAATGTGGCTACTCCTCAAAAATGACTGCTTGGACTACCATCCAAATCCAGCATTTGCAAAGCAACAACTTTACAATCACTTTACTAGCATCCACTGGAAGGAGCATCAACCCCTTATTTATCTGCACCAATAGAAAGGAACACCAACCCCTGATTTACCAGTACCTACTAGAAGGAGCACCAACCCCTGATGCCAAGCTACAACATGGACTTGAATTATGAATCTAGAAGATTAACAAAAAGATACCTTTGCTTTTACAAGACCCCAACTAGTCTGCTTCACCTTTGCGATCTCTGCGCACTCTGCTCTCTCTACGAAATCACTTCACACAATCTGTTGCGTCATAGTCGAACGATAATCTTCTCCATTTTGTGCACTCTGCTTCCTTTGCAAATTTCACACTTAGCACGATTCAACACGACTTGCACTCTACGCACTATGACCAAACTTCGCACACTTTGACAACTCCAAATCTCCAAAACAACCCTCCTTTTATAACAAAATTTTTGAGATGAAAACCCTAATATTAGTCGGATGTAAACCCTAATCTTAGCTAGCTTTCATGACACTGTAAACCCTAATTTTAGTTGGCTGTTCATCGGTATTTGTTGGCTTCAACTCAACCGCAAAAATACAGCGTGTCACGATATCGCGACACTTTCACCTTCTTGTTTCTTTTCTTGGATTGTACCCGTAAAAACTCAGCATGTCACGATATCGCGACACTTTCGCCTCCGTACTTCTTTTCTTGGCTTGTACCCACAAAAACACAACATGTCGTGATATCGCGACACTTTCACCTCCTTGCCTCTTTTTTTGGATTGTACCTGCAAAAATGCAGCATGTCACGAAATCGTGACACTTTCACATCCTTGCCTCTTTTCTTGGATTGTACCCATGAAAACACAACATGTCATGATATCATGGCACTTTCGCCTCCTTTCCTCTTTTCTTGGCTTGTACCCATGAAAATGTAGCATGTCGCGAAATCGTGACACTTTCGCCTCCTTGCCTCTTTTCTTGGCTTGTACCCGCGAAAACATAGCATGTCGTGAAATCGCGACACTTTCGCCTCCATACTCTTCCTCTTTAATTTTGTTAGGATATCGCGACACTTTTGCCTTCTTACATTCTCTCTCCTTATTTAGTCACAAAAATGCGACATGTCGCGATATCGCGACACTTTCTCTCCTTTGCTTTTTCTCTTGCCTTCGGGTCGCAAAAACGTGACATGTCACAATATCACGACACTTTCTTTCCTTTGCTCTTTCTCTTGCAATATGTCACGAAATCATGACACTTTTTCTTCCATACAATATCTCTTGCAATATGTCATGAAATCATGACACTTTTTCTTTCTGACTCTCTTACTTGCAATATGTCACGAAATCGTGACACTTTTTCTACTTGCCATTCTCTCTTCCAACATGTCACAAAATCATGACACTTTTTCTTTCGTACTATCTCTCTTGCAATATGTCATGAAATCACGACATCTTTTCTACTTGCCTTTCTATCGTACATGTCTCAAAATCATGACAATTTTGCTTGCTTGCGTTTTATCTCTAAACATATCATGAAATCATGATAGTTTTGCTTGCTTGCGCTTTCTCTCCGAACATGTCACAAAATTGTGACAATTTTTCTTGCTTGCATGTTCTCTCCAAACATGTCATGAAATCATGAAAGTTTTGCTTTCTTCTCAACATGTCGTGATATCGCGACAGTTTTTCTTTCTTGCTCAACATGTCGCGATATCATGACAGTTTTCTTCCTTGTGATTTTCTTTTGTTTTTTAGCATATGGGCCACTTTGGTCTTCTTGGAAAAACACTGTACATACTCTGAGTAACCTTTGAACTTCTGTATTCTGCATCTGAAAGGCTTTTGAACTTCTTGTCCACTGCATCAACAGATCTATCTGTCTATGTTGACAACAATGACAATACTATCGCTGCACCTTGCTCAACAATCTCCCCCTTTGGAATTGTTGGCAACACATGTGCAATTTCCTGTAACTCTTCTCCCCCTTTGACAATAATACCAAAGGGCTGCTACAAACTCCCCCTAAGTCCATGCACAACATTCTCAGGTACAATTTGTTACACTTAGAAAAAATTATGAACATGAGCAAAAAGATAATCAAATACTTAAATGCTCCCCCTGAGAATGTGATCCCTGTAGCTAGTCAATTCTTGGGAAGTGTGACCACTCCCAATTTGTTTTGAAGGTACTCAAAAACTTCCTTGGGTAATGGTTTTGTGAAGATATCTGCTACTTGTTTTGTAGTTGGAAAAAAATCCAACTTAACCTCACCTTCTGCAACTTTCTCCTTCAAAAAATGATACATGATGGCAATGTTCTTTGTGCGTGAATGCATAACCGGATTCTTGGAGATGTTAATGGCACTCGTGTTATCACACTTAACTGATATTGGCTCATTGAAGCTAATACCAAGATATTTTAAGGTTTGTTTCATCCACAATACCTGTGTACAACATGTTGTCACTGTAATGTATCCTACATCTGCTGTCGATAAAGAAACTGACTCTTGTTTCTTACTGTGCCACGTGACTAATCTATCTCCAAGATATAATGCACCTCCACTGGTACTCTTTCTGTCATCTACACATCCTGCCCAATCTGCATCTAAATACAAAATAAGGGTGAAGTCTTTACCTTTCGGATACCATAACCCATATTCCATAGTGCCCTTGAGATACCAAAGAATATTTTTTACTGTTGTCACATGAGTCTCCTTGGGATTAGCCTGAAATCGTGCTACCATGCATACTACCTACAAAATATCTGGTCTGGTAGCTGTCAGGTATAGTAAGCTTCCAATCATAGATATGTACATGGTTTGATCAACAGGGGAAGATTTTTCATCCTTGCTCAACTTGCAACCTATCGTCATGGGAGTGCTAACTAGATTACAATCCTCCATTGTGAACTTTTTTAACATCTCTTTCATATATTTAACTTGAGAAATAAATATACCCTTCTTATTTTGATTAAATTACAATCCAAGAAAATACGAAAGTTCACCAATCATTGACATTTCAAATTCTTTCTGTATCTTATTTGCTAAGTCTTTACATGACTCATCTTTGCTGCTGCCAAATATGATTAATCTACATATACAAAAAGAACAATAAGATGCCCATTTTCTGTTTTGACATACAAATTACTGTCCACCATACCTTTCTTAAACCGTTGTTGGGTGAGATAGTTGTCTAGCCTTGCATACCATGCTCGAGGTGCTTGTTTTAAGCCATATAATTATTTCTTTAGCTTGCAAACAAAGATGGGATCATCACAAAGTTGGAAACCATCTGGTTGCTCAATGTAAACCTCTTCTTCAAGTTTCCCATTCAAAAATGCTGATTTCACATCCATTTGATAAACTTTGAAATTCTTGTAGACTGCTAAAGCCAGAAACATTCTAATTGCCTCTAGTCTAGCTATTGGTGCAAAATTTTCCTCAAAGTCAATGCCTTCAACTTGTGCATAACCCTTACAAACTAATCTTGCTTTATTTCTGACTACCTGTCCATCTTCATTCAATTTGTTTTGAAAAATCCATTTAGTACCGATTATATTTTTATTTGCAGGTCTAGGTACTAGCTTCCAAGTGTCATTTTTCTCGATATGATCTAATTCTTCATTTATTATCTTCATCCAACTTTCATATTTGCTTGCATCATCAACATTTTTGGTCTCAATGTTGGATAGTAGGGAGCAGTTACTTACTACTCTTCTTCTTGTCTGAACACCAACTTTGGGGTCTCTAATGATTTGCTCTCTGGGATGATTTTTTTGCTAGCTGCATATTTTGAATTTCTTATTTTCTTCCATTTTTGAATCACAACTTAAATCATCTGATTCAATTTCCTGTATCTTCTTCGTTTTGTTTTCCTCATCTCCTTCAATAACCTCTTCATAAATTGGGTAGTTCATTTCATAGCTAATTACTCGTTCTCTACCTTCATCAAATTTAACATCGACACTGTCCACAATTTTCTTTAGCCTTTTGTTGTAGCATTTGTAAGCTTTTCTTTTTGATGAATAACCGAAAAAAAAACCTTCATCCGCTCTATCTTCAAACTTACCAAGATTATCTTCAATTCTTTTGATGTAGCACTTGCTACCAAAAACTTTGAGGTATTTTGTTGTGCCCTTTGTTTGAACCACAACTCATAAGGAGTTTTGCTTTCATGTGTTCTCAGCATGTACCTATTTTGGATATACACTGCAGTGTGGACTGCTTCTTTCCAAAATATGTCTGCTACTCTGCTTTTAGCCAGCATAGTCTGTGCCATTTCCTGCAGTGTCATGTTCTTTCTTTCTACCACTCCATTCTGTTGAGGTGTCCTGGCTGCTGAAAACTATCTCTTAATATCGTATTTATCACAGTACTCTATAAACTCCTCTGAAATGAATTCTCCTCCTCTATCTGATCTTAAACATTTTATCCTCTTTCCTATTTCATTCTCAACTTGGTTTTTGAAAATATTGAACATATCAAAGGCTTCTGATTTATGCTTCAAGAAAAATATCCATGTCATTCTAGAATAATCATCAATGCACAACATAAAATATTTGTCACCATTTATGCTTTGTGTTCTCATGGGTCCACATAAATCAGTGTGTATTAGTTCCAAAGGTTTGCTTGTGTAGTACTATTTTGTTTTGAATGTGACTCTAGTTTGCTTCCCCTTTTGGCATGAAGCACAAATGTTGTTTGCAGGTTTTTTGATGGTTGGAATATCTCTCACTGCCCTTTTTGAGGTGATTTTTACTATATTATCAAAACTGATATGATCGAGTCTCTTGTGCCACAACCAATTTTCTTCTTTCTGTCCAATAAAAAAAGTTCCTTTTGAAGTCTCTAAGAGCGTGTACAAGTTACCAGATGTCCTTGATCCTGTTGCTATCAATTTTCCACTATTTTTTTTTTGACTTCACAACCCTGCTTCATAAAAACTACTTCATGACCTTTATCACAAATCTGACTTACACTCAATAAGTTATGTTTCAACCCATCCACAAACAAGACTTCTTCTAACTTAATATTTCCATCACTGATTTTAACTGAGCCTTTGCTGACTATCTTAGCTCCATCATTATTTCCAAACTTTACTGATCCACCTTCATATTTTTGTAACTTCTTAAACTTCTGTTTATCACCTGTCATATGACTGGAGCATCCACTATCAAGTATCCATGGTACATATTTATTCTATGCTTTAAATGCTGTTTGAACTATTAAGCATTCCTTTTCTTCCTTGAGATGCTCCTTTTCTTTCTACTCTATTTTGATAGTAGATTTGAGCTCTTGTTTTGCCTTTCCTTTATCAATAGCTTGTGCATGTTTTACGGGAAGTTTTCTATTTTGACTCATCCTGTTTGATTGAAATTTTCTTCCCTAAAACTGATTTGATGCAAATGTACTTCTACAATTTCTTGCAATGTGCCCAAAATTATGACAGTTATAGCATTCTACTGTATAATTCATCAAAAGAGAGAAAATATTTCTACTAGTGAAATTCCTTGGTCTTACATTATATTTGTAGTCTAAGATTTTATGTCCATAGCCATTGCATTTAAAACAAAAACCAGAAAAAGGATAATTGAACCTGGGTGATGGTCTTTGCCATGTTTTCATAGGAGCCATAGGTCTTCTTCTTTTTTGATGTGTGACATTGGTGAATCCATCATTGTCAATTCTTCTTTTGTGCCTGGCATTAATGCTTTCTTTTGCATGAGACGTTTTTCCTTGATCAACCTATCTCTTATCTTCATTCTCTATGGATTTTGTATTTTTGGAATTTGATCCACTTGATGATTCTCCTTTGATGAAACCTAGACCAAATTTGATGCCTGTAGGCCTTTGGTCATTTATGATCTTATCCAGCTTTATAGAACTTTCTTCATGTTTGTGATAACAACTAATTTTCTTATTCATCTCTTCCAGCTGCATTCTTAAACCAAAAATCTCTTCTTCTAGCTTGCTGCAATAATCTATTTTCATTGTTATTTGCACTTCGAGATCTTCGAAGGTTTTCTTAGATTCTTCTATCTGTACTTTTAAACTGGTTATGATTCCATTTGCATCCTCAAGCTTTCTTGAAATTTTCTTATTCTTTTTCTTTTCTATCTTCCACTCTTCAAGAGCAGAGATCAACTCACCTTCTAGATCTACTTCAGCCTCAAGGTTTTCACCACAAACTTCAGAGGTCACTCCTTCTTTCTTTTCTGATTTAACTTCTTCAAATGCCATGAAAAGAGCTTCATATTTTTCTTCTTTAGATTCTTCACCGGAGCTATTTTCTGATGAACTGATATTCTTGGAGATGAAACTTTTCTTCTTGAAGTTGCCTTTTTTGAAATTCATTTTCATCTTCCAGCCACTTCTTTCTTGGTGCGATCCTTCATCATTTTTGTTCTTCTCTTTAAGTGGACATTTAGTCACAAAATTCCCAATGCCTCCACAGTTGAAAAATTTAAATGGTAGCTTCCCTCTATATTTTCCTTTTCCCATTTTTAGTTTTCTAACAAAGTTTTCTTCCATTTCATCTGATGTCTCTTCTTCCTCGGACTCTTGTTTTGTGTTTTTATTTTTAAGGGATTTAAAATTCGCTTCTCTGTCTATGGTTTTAGATCTTCCTATCCTCATATCATATGCATTCAAAGAACCATACATCTCATCTATACTGAAATAATTTAGATTTTTAGCTTCTTCTATCACTGAGACTTTGGAATCAAACCTTTGAGGAAGATATCTTAGTACCTTTTTTACGACGACAGAGTCTCCAATATCCTCATTGAGCCCTCTGATTGCATTAATGATTCCATTAACTCTCAGCATATATGCCTCAATGTTTTCATCGTCATTCATTTTCAATGCTTTGAACTGAGCTTGATGTGTCTGTAATTTGGCCTCCTTGATCTTATCATCTCCTTCATGAATACTCCTCAGTTTGTCCCATATCTCTTTTTTCGTATTACAGCTCATGATCTTTACTAGTTCACTATCTGCTAATCCACACATGATAGCATTCTTTACTTTTGAGTTACTCTCAAATAGTTTCTTTTCGTCAGCCTCTTTTGGAGGAGTGATGGGTATTGTGTATCCACTAACTATTGAATCCCGGATGTCATATCCCAAAGCACAAAGATATGTCTGCATCCTGATTCTCCAGAATGCGTAATTAGATTTTTCAAACAATGCTGCTTTTTTTGATGAGAAACCTTCACCACCTACCATTGTGTTACTTCCAAGATCACCCTAGCCAATTAGGCTTGTACAAAAAATTAGCTTTGATACCAATTGTTAGTCTTACAATGACACTGAGAGGGGGGAGTGAATCAGTGTAGCTCTTTTAAACTTGAATTTACAGCTCTTAATATAGCAACAATTAAAACTTATTACTAGATACAACAATAATAACAAAAAAGCATCACACAACACAAGATTTAACAAGGTTCACCAATGTAGCTACTACTCAAAAATGAATGCTTGGAATACCATCCAAATCTAGCATTTGCAAAGCAACAACTTTACAATCACTTTACCAACACCCACTAGAAGGAGCACCAACCCCTTATTTATCTGCACCAATAGAAAGGAGCACCAACCCATGATTTACCAGTACCTACTAGAAGGAGTACCAACCCCTGATGCCAAGCTACAACTTGGACTTGAATTATGAATCTAGAAGATTAACAGAAAGATACCTTTGCTTTTACAAGACCCTGACTAGTCTGCTTCACCTTTGCGATCTCTGCGCACTCTGCTCTCTCTGTGAAATCACTTCACATAATCTACTACATCACAGTCGAACGATTGTCTTCTCCCTTTTGTGCACTCTGCTTTCTTTGCAAATTTTGTACTTAGCACGATTCGACACAACTTGCACTCTGCACACTATGACCAAACTTCGCACACTTCGACAACTCCAAATCTCCAAAACAACCCTCCTTTTATAACATAATTTTTGAGATGAAAACCCTAATATTAGTCGATTGTAAACCCTAATCTTAGTCGGCTTTCATGACAAGGTAAACCCTAATTTTAGTTGGTTGTTCATCGGTCTTTGTTGGCTTCAACTCAACCGCAAAAATATAGCATGTCGCGATATCGCGACACTTTCACCTTCTTGCTTCTTTTCTTGGCTTGTACCTGCAAAAACTCAACATGTCGTGATATCATGACATTTTCACCTCAGTACTTCTTTTCTTGGATTGTACTTGCAAAAACACATGTCACGATATCATGACACTTTCGCCTCCTTGCCTATTTTCTTGGCTTGTACCCACAAAAATGCAACATGTCACGAAATCGTGACACTTTTGCCTCCTTGCCTCTTTTCTTGGCTTGTACCTGTGAAAACACATGTCATGATATTGCGAAACTTTTGCCTCCTTGCCTCTTTTCTTGGATTGTACCTACAAAAATGTAGCATGTCGCAAAATCATGACACTTTCGCCTCCTTGCCTCTTTTCTTGGCTTGTACCTGTGAAAACATAGCATGTCATGAAATCATGACACTTTCGCCTCCATACTATTCCTCTTTACTTTTGTCATGATATCATGACACTTCTGCCTTCTTACTTTCTCTCTCCTTATTTAGTCACGAAAATGCGACATGTCATGATATCGTGACACTTTCTCTCCTTTTCTTTTTCTCTTGCCTTCGGGTTGCGAAAACGTGACATGTCACAATATTGCGACACTTTATTTCCTTTGCTTTCTCTTGCAATATGTCACGAAATCATGACACTTTTTCTTTCATACAATATCTCTTGCAATATATCATGAAATCGTGACACTTTTTCTTTCTGACTCTCTTACTTGCAATATGTCACGAAATCGTGACACTTTTTCTACTTGCCATTCTCTCTTCCAACATGTCGTAAAATCGTGACACTTTTTCTTCCATACTATCTCTCTTGCAATATGTCACAAAATCATGAAACCTTTTCTCCTTGCCTTTCTCTCTTCCAACATGTCACGAAATCGTGAAAGTTGTGCTTGCTTGCGCTTTCTCTCTGAACATGTCATGAAATCGGGATAGTTTTTCTTGCTTGTGCTTTCTCTCCGAACATGTCGTGAAATCATGATAGTTTTTCTTGCTTGCATTTTCTCTCCGAACATGTCACAAAATCGTGACAGTTTTGCTTTCTTCTCAACATGTCACGATATCATGACAATTTTTCTTTCTTGCTCAACTTGTTGCGATATCGTGATAATTTTCTTCCTTGTGATTTTCTTTTGTTTTTTAGCATATGGGCCACTTTGGTCTTCTTGGAAAAAAATTGTACATACTCTGAGTAACTTTGAACTTCTGTCTGCTGCATCTGAAAGGCTTTTGAACTTCCTGTCCACTACATCAACAGATCTATCTGACTGTGTTGACAACAATGACAATACTACTGCTGCACCTTGCTCAACACATAAATCATAATAAATAAGAAAATAATGTAAAATATGATAGGCTATTCTAATTCTAAGCAAAGTGACAAAATTGCACCTAATAAAATAGGTCAAAAATTAAAAAAAAATCAATAAGTCAACCTAGAAAATGCACCAAAAATAAAAAAATTCATTAAGTACCCTTGGCCACCATTGCCTACAGTAGTCAAGAATCGGCCATTGAAGCTGAGAGCGACCAAGCCCCAATGGTCAGATTTTTGACCATTGGGATTCAAATCAGCCGCTGTCAGCAACAACGACCAAGTTACAAGCTATTTTTGCTACTCTAATCAATAGCGGCCAACAGGTGACATGGTAGAAGTGTCTTACCTAGGCCAAAAATACAAAAAAAATTAAGCAAAACATAAAATGGGGACAATCCCACCACATTAAATCCTAAACTATGCCTAACTACAGGTTTTAATTCATTACCAACAAGCTTAGTGAGGTTATTTTACTGATTACTTAATGTGGTTTAGTTTTACCCAAAGCAAAAACAAGTGAGGTTAAATTTAAATAAGAGTACTCGAGAAGCTTCGACTCCTCCACTCGTAGATGCTTTGCCTCGTGCAGCCATAATCTTCCAAGATACAAATACACTCCAAGTTGTAGAAGTCACTTTTGCCTCAGAGCTCAAGAAAGCAGAATTGATAGCTGGAAAAGTGAAAGGACAAAAACCCTAGGCTATATTTTATATTGCCTTGGCCATTGTTGATGTTAGTGACCTACGTCTCTTGGTCGCCCAGGATGAGAGCGGCCATGCCAAAATATTTAGGGGTCGCTGGACCTGATAGTGGTCAAGATCCTAATAAATAATAAGAAGTTTCCCTCCATGAGAAGAAACCAAAAACATCAATAAGCATATTGTGGTGGTTCATGATCACCATAATGATCAAAATAACAAAAAAATCCCATAAAACAATTTCCAACCATGCCTCATATTTAGTTACTTACTCTATCGACTTGGTGATTGTAGCAATTCACACTCCATCCAGTTCAGTAAGATGACTAAGTCACCATAAGGCAACTTGGGGAAAAAACATTCATTTTGGGACCACGATGTGTCATTTCAAACCTGAAGAAGACCAAGATGGTCGGACCACTCCACAAAGTGTGATAAAATCATCTTCATTTCCTTATGATATCCAAAAATATTAAGCCAAAGTGATACAGTATGAGCATAAATAGAATCACTCATCCTAACTCCCTAAGAAGGCTCTTGATGGTCAGACCGCTCCTTGGGATAAGGATGGATGCTTATCATAAGTAATTGGAATCATACTTGGATGGGGGTTCACCCATTGAAATAATAAGTGCTAGGAAGAAACCAAGTTAGTCATATGAGTCAAGCGACTTGTCGCTTTATTCATAGCCAAGTGGCTTATGCACATTCAATTACACTCATTCCTCAAACTCAATTGAGTAGCTTCAGTTGCTACAATTAGATCTGATCGGAAGGATAGCAAATGTGCATAAGTCTTCCAAATGTTGAAGCAATGATTCAAGGGATGTGTACCATATTTCATGATTGGGCCATCAAGCATTGGTCAAACCATTGATCATCATACACCCTACAAATAGGATTAGTCTATGTTTTTGCTCAGCATTGTGTTTTACACACAAGTGTATCACAAAAAGGGGTATCTATAGGCACCTAAAACGTGTCATGTTTAGGGGAGCTACCCACATAGGCACTTCAAAAGATCATATAACATAGTATTGGGCCTTCCAAGCATCAAAAATGCTTCTCACCACTCATCTAGGGAATTCTGAGCCCATCCAAGCTTAGCCACTCAAGACAAGAGAGGCCAAACATTAGCCACTCAAGCTTAGAGTGGCCAGGCCTTAGCTGCTAGAGATGATAGCGACCAAATCTTAGTCGCTACAAATGACAACAACTAAGCCATAAAAAGCATTTTACCAACAAACAAGCCTAATTAGAGGCATAAGTGGTAGTCTGCATGCAATAAAGGTGAGTAGGAGTAACTTTGCATTCCCCTTCATGACCAGTTCACATAGAAGACTTGAGTCTAAATTTAGACTTTAGTTAACTAGTCTTTAAACATAGAAAATACAAAAATCTTCTCATGCTAACATTCACTACACATGAGGGATTCAATCCTAGGGTTTTGAGCATAGAATTTAGGGTTTCATACACTTTAAAAGGTGTAAGCTTAGAGCACCAAAAAAGGGGAAATCGAGATTTTGAATCCATAGATATAGAAATGTGTTAGATAATTGAGGAGAGCTTTTGAGACTTGGAGAGTTCACCTTTGGATATAACATCTATGACGAAGCCTCGACAAATTGGAGAGCAAAAGAAACCACCATTTCAACATCAGATACAAGCTTTGACCCATAGCTTTGGGGCAAAAGGAGTGAGATTCATTTTAGTGGTCGTTGTCCTAGACAATGGCCCACGAGCCTAGCTTAGGGTTTTAGAAATTAGATTAGCTACTTTGATTTATTCATATGTGCACATCATTAGCATGTTTTATTCATAGAATTAGTTTCATTTTCACTTTCTTTCATTTGAGTATATTCATTGCTAACAACATCATCTGGGGAGGCTATCTTGGACATCTAAGCGTGTGTTGTTGTTTCATTGCTCACAAGGCCACAGGTTCATCATAAAAAAACAATAGCATACGAGAGCAAAAGGATCCCTCCAAGAGGTAAACCTGGAGAAGGAGACATTTGTAAGCCCTCATACATTTCCATGTGTGGAACCAGGAAGCTTTTGAAAGCGTACTACCCCTTTCTAGGGGACTTATTTCCCACTTGTAATTCACTGTATCTAAATGGGTATCCCTAAGAGGGACCGACATGTAATCGGGTTTCAATACAAATAAAGAGATCTATCTTTGTTACTTCCATGTTGTATGCTTTTTCATGGTATTTCATTTCATGTTAGTTACAATATTGCAAGTACAGTAAATCAGTGTGTAAGTCTCGAGGTCGCTACAAAAATAACTCAGTAAAATACCATTAATGAAATCTCACAAAAATAGTACAATGAAATATAATGGAGGACTATGAACACTCCAAAATTTTACAATGAAGATATACATTGTACCTACTCACTAATATATAGTAGCATTGTCTCTCTATCTCTCTATCTACATTATTCTATAGCTCAAGGTACATATATATATAAGATAATTTCCTTGGGCTCTACTCTACTTATGACTTATTTACATGTGGACTACATGCACATTTACATTATTGCATATTCTAACACTTATGCGTTTATTGCTTCTTCCGCAAGTAACTACTTAATATAAGATAAAATCCTAATCTAATAATGTACCCAAGGTGGTACATTGACATGTACCTAATAATGTAATATATTCTCTAACAAATTTCAAATTAGAATAAGCCAATTATCCAAAATTTGTAGGTCCGAGGTGTAGACCAATTGGTTCATCCAAACCCCATAAGGGGGTGGAGGTCCAAGGTTCAAATCTCGAGCCTCGCTGGACTGAATGCTTTTCCCTTTCCTGGTGCTTTTAGCAGCATAAAAGATTTAAAATGATTGTGGCATGGTGGTTATAGGGGCAGACTGCACGAAGATCTGTGTGGTGGCTCCTAGGGAAAACAACGTAGAATACTTTGGCGGCCATAAAAGCTGGAAAGCCTGCCTAGATTCGTGGGGCTACTGATTCCACCATGTTTTAAAAAAACAAAAATTATCCAAAATTGGAGCTAACTCCAATTTTGACATGTTACTTAGTCATTGGTCGAAAGCCATGCCAGTAGGGAAATTAACTGACATACAAAGATATTCGTGCAATCCCAAGAGAATGAAAAAATCATATTTTTAAGAAAAGGCT
Organism: Wollemia nobilis; assembly: GCA_028583015.1. Classification (NCBI taxonomy): domain Eukaryota; kingdom Viridiplantae; phylum Streptophyta; class Pinopsida; order Araucariales; family Araucariaceae; genus Wollemia; species Wollemia nobilis. Next base: position 136,441 of record JAQPPZ010001107.1, read on the forward strand.
AAATCAAATTTCATCTACCACAATAACTATGTAATGGTAAAAGATATATTTTGAATGCATGACACTTAAGCATAATTAAAATTCTCAAAGAAGATTTATATATTAAAGAAAAACTATGCTTAAATTGTCTTAAGTGTAAAAGTGAAAAAAAAAGAAAAAAAATGCAAAAAATTAGTTCAAAAGCCTATGTAATCTCAAAGATATAAAACAATTCCCAAAATAACATCTAGCACCAAGGCAAAAATGAAAAAAAACCTTTTATACCAAACTTACAGAATTGTGGATACTGAATGAAAATTCAAGTGTCTAAAGTAGTTGCATGAAGATGTTGAACAATGAATAGCCCTAGGAATTTCTCATAGAAGTCTAGGTTCTTTGGAATATCACTCTCTCTTATATTTTATGTCCCAAAATCTACAATTCCTTTTCCAAAATTAGTACTTACAATTGCAAAGAATTATAATATTCAATTAAGAACAATTCAAGATTCCAAGGGGAAAGTTCTCTTCCACCTTACCCTAGAAAGTCTTAGAGATACCTTTGTCGTAGGAGATAAATCCTAGAGCTTCTCACAAGCCCTATAATACTGAAATCAAGTTTAAATTCTAAGAATCTAAGAAGGATGTCAAAAAGGGTAAATTCTTTAAAAAATGACTTCATTCACAACTCCATAATCTCGCAACTGAGGATAAGATTTCAAAAGTCCTCTAAAAATTATAAACTTTAAAAATCAAGAGTTATATTCCATGTTGGCTATTATTTTTGGCTTACCCTCTAATAAATAAGTACATTACTATCAAATGGCTATGTCATACACCATATCAAACCCTCACTTCTATGATGAGTCTCATTATGACCAAGCAAACACCCCACTTTTTTTTTACTGGGATAAGTACCTATATGATAGAATATATGAGCAACTTATTCAGTTGTAATTGTCAACATATGGTACCTTTCGCTATTATTTGCATCTTGTGTTGTTGTTTCTTTATTTCATAGTTGATTTTCTGCCTTGGCTAGGCCTAAACATAGTTGATAAAAAGGGGAGGAATTTGGCTATAGTAGATTGTATCAACTTACTGAGTAAGCTCAAATCTTACTATGATTTCAATAGAAAAGTTTTGGGATATACTCTAAAATTTATTTATGGAGAATTATCTTGTTTATCCACTCAATCAAGAATTCTATTATAGACTCACCAATGCAGAGGAAGGAGACTAGGTATTTCTCACAAAGGGGACTGTTATAATATTTTGTAGTTTTACAGGGAAGACTTTTTGTTGCCATACTATACTACAAAAAAAACTTTTGCATTGGAATACTAATACATAGAATGATGTTATTAACATCACTTATGGCACAAGGATCAACAAGAAGGGCACTTGCAACCCACTTACTTATGTCCCATTTACAATAAGCATTAAATTAAAATAAGAAGAATTAGACTATAGAATTGAAGGGCTAGGATTGAGAGTTATACCCCAAAGATGGAGGTATTATCCCATAGATAAATTTAGTAAAAATTTGAACATCATAAACATAAGAAAGCCACCTATTTTTAATAAAATAAGCAAACCACAAATAAAATGACTAAGGAAAAATCATGAGAACAATGGGATCAAGTAGAATATTAGTAAGATGGTTGATTTACCCCATGGAGGGACTAACATGAGTAAGAGGATGACTATGATCTTGAAGAAAATCTACACCATGCATTGACTACTAAAAAGTTAGTTTCTATCATAAAGAAAACCAAATGGGATACTCCTAAGGTCATAGAATGGTGGATATTTAGAGTTGAATAAAGACACCACATATCTAAATATTCAATATCAATGGAGATTGATTTTTCATCAAGATATGAAAAAATATAGATACACGGACTACCAAAAATCTAAAAACAAAAGTCATAATTTCTAATGAATGAAGCAAAAAGATGTAGATTAATATTGAAAAAATAGAGGAAGTGGCTATCATAGAGCAAGTTGTCCAAAAATAGAACCCGGTTGGAGTAGAAGTGCACAATATTGAGAAAAGGATAACCACTAAAAATGCTACTACTATCCTTGAAAAGCAAGATATTTCTAGAGAAACTTCATAGCTAGAGCCATAGGCTACAATTTTCTTCCTAATAGAATTATAGCAACAATACTATCCCAAAGGCTCACAAATCATAGGGAAAATTATATATATGGGAGAAGGTCTAGGTAAGACATCCTTTGGCCCTAAATAAATAATACATGTACAAGAAAGACCTAAAAGGTTAGCTTTAGGTGCACCTTTCCCCAGTTCTCCTATGCTCCAAAAACAAAAATCCTTCAAAGAAACAAATGCCAATTGGGAGTATGAAAACATAAATTCAACCCACTAGTAATTATGGGACACTTGATACCAACATGCAATTAGAGGTACAATAGTTACCCAGAACTAGATTTGTTTGCTCCTTACCTCAAAAAGAAATGGAAAAAATAAAGGTTGACTCATCAGAATAATTAAAATAAGGGAATAATAAGAAGCAAGTGGCTTAAGAGCCATCACCAACAATCAAGGAGATGACAAAAAATCTAGTAGTGCAGCAACCCTTGGTAGTAGAAATAGGTATACATCCTCCTAACCCTTCTACTACTCTTTCTTATTCTTCTTCTATTCTTGATTTCATCCCTTTCCTTCCTTCATCTCTACCAAATTATACACAGGAGGTAAATATTCAAAATATTCTCAATACATCAGCAACTCCCACAACCACATCCACTCCTCCAATACAAACCCCTCCCATAATTACAACTCATTCCATTCAAAAATATCCTCCATATCCCTTTCCTATTTTACAATCCTTGCTTTCCATTCCACCCCTACCTAATCGTCCAATCATAGCCACTATCAATAAGCTCACAAATATGAGCAATAATTCTCAAGAGTGGTGGATAACAAGGACACCAAGGTAACCTAAAGAGTTTAACCTTCCTAGGAAAATAATTGTAGTAGACCCCACTACATATCAAAATATGAGAGTCATGGCCACACCAAAATTCAATAAACCAGTGATCAAAATGACACCTGATGATTACATTGTGGAAATTTAGATAGTGGACATTTCTTAGCTACCACTAGAAGAATCTCTATTGAACACTCAAGATCATGTGGGTACCACTTACATACTAGGAGATTATTTAAGAGATAAGTATCGATAACTGGAAGAAGATATCAAAGAATTCAAAGAAATCACCAAATAGGATTAGACTATAGAGATTTATTTATATCTTGAGAGCCAAAAGTGGAAGAAGAAGTTTACAGAGCTTGTAGATTCCAAATAATAGGCTCATAAGACCCAAGAGCTAAATAAAGCCTTTATAGAGCAAGTTCAAGACGTGTAGCAATATTTGTAAGATAAGAAAGAAAATATTAAATCTTGCAAATTTTCTAAATAAACATTCAAAAAATTAAAAATGAATAGCTGGGGTAAGATTCTTGAACATGCTCTTAAAGCCTACACTCCTATAGGTAAGCCATTCGAGAAGCAAATGAAAAAAATTGAGCAAATGCAAACTAAAACTAGAAACCTAGTTAGAAAAGTTGATATCTTAATGAAAATATCTAAAAGAAGGTTTTAGCTTATAGCTAGATCCATTTCCAATGGACTCTGGAGTGCAAAAAAAAGCATATCCCAATATGTGATTGCCAAACATAAACTAATCCAAGAAGAAGGAGAAATTATAGAAAGACTATAAAACAGGGTGAATAGAATCATGGAACCTATCTGGGAAGCCAAAGTATTAATATTCCCTAGTTTATTATAATCAAGAGATGTAGCTCTTGACCAAATAAGACATCCAAGCTCAAGTTGAGGTGGTTGCCAATGATGTGTCAGAGATAAACCAATGGAAAAATCCCATAGGGGAAGCTTAGGTAATTACATTTCTAAATAAAATGGCTTAACTAAAATAAATAATATAGAAAATAGGTAGGAGATATTAATATCCAAACTATAAAAAGATATACCAGGTAAAGAGAATACAAGATCAAACATATCGAATCAAGGGTCCTGCACCAAAGGTATGGGTGAGAATCTATGTGCTACTTGAGAAGGTAGAAAAAATATTTGATGGAGACAAAGAAGAGGAGCACCAAGAAGGAGAAAATACTCATGAGATGTAATTCCCTCGAAATATAAATTTGAATTCCTAGCTAATCAAATAACACCTAGAAAGCAAGTAGAGGTGCAAGAAAAAGCAACACCTGATAAGGTGACACCTCTAGCATAGCAAGGGTAAAAGAAAAAAGTAAAGTATCATAAAAATAATATGCCATATAGAAAGGTTGGACAAGGTAAAATATCTTTGCTTCTATCCACTTCCATATCATATTATATTCCATTAACACATCATCCACATTTTTTCACATTATATAAATCACTTTTCCATTACATTTCACTTTTCACAAAATATCATTTTCATTTAATTTCATTTAATTTCATAATTCTATTCATATTTCATTCCATAATTACACTAACTTCACACCCTATGGAAGGAAGCCTTCTAAGTTCTCAATTTCTACAAGTAGAAATTCCTTGAGAGGCACCAAACATGTGGGTCAAAGTTTCAACCACATTTGCATAGCAATAAAAAGTATTTTTGTAAGCTCCAAAATTTGCTAATTTTTGAGAATCAAGGTCTTTCCTCTAAATTGGATGTTCCAAATCTATGCTTACATTAACGACAATGTTAGCATCAATCATAGTCTCCATGGGATTGAGAAAAACAAGCAAGAGAGCCCATGATGCCTTAAATCAATCTAAATTTTGTAATGATGTCAAAAAAATTCAAAAGAAGAATGGGATTGAGAAAAGGCATGTAAAATTCAAAAGCCAAATACCACCCAAAACAAAACTTTGCAAACCCTCATCATGATGTAAGCATACCCAAGACTTTTCTCAAATGTATAGAATAAAATAAAAAATGATTGAAATTGCAATATGGGAAAATAAAGTTAAAAGTTCTTGAAACCACATTACTCTAGCTGATGATTTCATTATTCTCATGCTTGAGCTTGGGATTGCACATATGAATAAAGTAATATAAAATAAAAAGGAACCCAAGGCCAAAATTTATTGGGACCATGATTTCATCTTGAAGGAGCTTTGTGGGTAATTGAAGAGCCTAATTTTGAGTGACTATTCAATTAGATATATTTTTTAGACCTACAACTACCATGGCGCTCACTAGCTAACTACAACTAATTTAGCTAAAGACACCTAAGATTTAAAATAATGGCTCCAATAATGTAGTTATTTGCAAAAGTAGTTTCATATTGAAGGGTTGAATTCAAATTTTTGCCTAAGATGAAATTATGATCTACCACCTCAATAATTCTAGTTCTTGTCAGCCTATTCTTTCCTAATGACCATACAACTATATTCCTATCAAAATTATGAAATTGTAAACAATAAATATGAAGAGAGACCTCATTACAAGGGTCATATTTGTAGTCCTTTCCTTATATTGCTTTGTAATATTATTGTAAATAAATTAAGTGATAGTTGTTTATACTCCACTATTGTGTGATTGTAGGTTTTATATTTGCATTTTTGTTCTAAGTAATTTTTGTTACACTTAGTTGTTAGTGCATTATATTGAAGTAATTCTGGTATTTGGATTACCTATTGTATTTCTAACTATTGAAGTCCTTGGAATGATGAGAACTATTAAATTCATTACTTTAAGTCATTTTTATTACATTCAATACTTAGTTTATTCTATTAAAGTAGGTTTCAGTCACCTATTGGATTACTAATTCCTTGAATCCTTAGAATTATTAAAGTTAATGTTGATGGTTTAATAAACCTGTAATTGTAGTTGATAGTAGTTGGTTTGATAAGTGTCATGTATTTGGTTTACCAGTATAGTATTTAGTGATATCCAATGCTATTCCACTATATCATATCCACTTTTTAACCTTTTTCCTTACCATTACTCTTTCCTTAATCTTAATCCTTTCTAACCCTTACTCATTCCCTCTCTCTTTTCCCAAATATAATTATCTTTAAGGAGCCAACCTTCTATAGATATTGAAACATAGAGCAATCTTGTTTCATCCAATTGCTATACTTTCGTTAGATCAGTGGGTGCAACACCTTTCCACAACAATGGTAAATTTTAGTCCAACACTAACTTAAACCCTACTCCTAGCCCTAGTACTAGACCACTAAAATAAAAATAAGTGACTTGGGAAGAAGGAGAGGTCTACATAAATTTTGGTGGCACTAGTGTTTCAATGGATTACAAACAATAGGTACAATATGATATCCTCATAAAAAATCTAAAGCAAAAACCAAAGAAAAAATTTCAAAGGATGATCAAGAAGCCAATCTATAATGAAGGAAGGATAACATGATCCCCTAGATTCAACATGGTTAGAGAACTAGAGAGACGTCCATTAGAAGATTTCAACTATGGTGCTTTGTTGACCCCTAGATTGGTTGTTTTTCTTAATGTTTCCATAGAGAATGCACTTCCAAATGAATTTAAAGGTTTTTATTGGAGCCTAACTCAAGGCCAAAAAACATATAAATGGGTAAAACCAAGCCTCTATCATTTTACATGTCCTTATATATAGGAGGTTGGATCATCCACAATTGAATAATGGGCTCTAAGATACCACAACAATCATTCCTAAGGTTATTTGTATAAAAATGGGTATGGAATAAATAAGAATCTATTCTAGTGTATTGTAGCTAGAAAGGGCCTGAGTATGGATAGTGGAAGTAGTAAACAATATCCCAATGATATTACACAAGTTTTTGGATTTCTCAATAACTCAAGAGGTGGTAGTGGTAGACCTTCCACGACTAATTGGATTGTATGTGTTAAGGGATTTAACCATAAATATGGGAGGGTACCTATCCCTAGATTATACTCATATTTTGAATCCTTGAAAGGGACAAAATGTCTAACTAAATATGAAGAAGTCCAATCCCTATCACATGGAGAAGCTTGAAGAGAAAATTACCTATTTGGACAAAGATGATCCCACATACTCCCATGTGATGATCAAACAACTTCAAAAATTATTGGAGGGGTTGATAGGAGAACTACAAAGGGGAAATAAATTTTCCATGATTTCTTTCAATGCAATAATGTATATGGACTTGGGAAAGCATTGCCTACAAAATCCATTTAGCCCACAAACTTTGGCTATAACAAAACACATGTTCAAGAAATAAACATATGAGAGTGGTGGAAGTTAGGATAAATTTGGTATAGACATTGTAGGTTTTAATGAGTAGGCTCCATATGAAATATATAGTGTGTAGGACCACATTAAAACCATGTATGATATTGTAAATAAGTAATGTTTATGAATAAATTTAATGAAGGCTAGGTATTGTACAACTATTGGATAGAGTAGGTAGTCGCATGTAAGAGGGGAAAATAAGTCAAGATGCTTGTCTAGAAATTTATTTGGAAAGTGCATTGATGGTTCACATGTACAACTAAATTAGGGTTATATGAATCAACAAGTCCAAAAACCAACAAAATATCCAAAAGAAGAAACAACTACCATGATTGAATGTAAGGTAAAATGGTAGATAACCATACCTTTGTTGATTCAACTATGCTAAAAGGATCATTTCCCATTGACTTGCTAGATGAAGATGAATGGAAAGAAGGACCAATTGGGAAAGAGAATTCAAATGACTTTCTCAATGAGATAAATCTATAAAATAGGAGATTCCCTCACTACATTTGATGAGATATCAAAGCAAAGCTACCCCTCAAATATGAAATTTGCTTTTCATCCTTGTAAGTCCCAATTTTTTCAATATTTGCTTCCATAAGATTTTATTTCCAATAGATAAGGATTCTATTTCAAGGTTCCTTTCCTCCTACAAGCTGAATCATTTTGTGAGTTTCCAAACTATAGTGAAATTTTACTATATCAGGAAAATACATCCTGAAGGGAAATTTTGAGAAGAATTGCTACCAAAGTCCAAGAAATATGAGAGGACATGAAGCTTCTTACATCTATAAAATATCTAATTCTTATAAAGTCCTAATAATGCCAATAAAATAAGGCCTATGTAAAAAATTGTTAGCAAATTCAAATTCCCTCTACCATGAGGTAATGTTGACCACCCAAACTAGACAAATATAGGGCCATAGCATTTCTCATGGTATCTATGCTAGACCTCACCATAATTAGGAACCCTAGAAAATTTTTGGTGGTAATTAAGAGGACTTCATTATTGGTAGTATTTCTATTAATGTCCATGGATCAATCTATTAACTAGATGGGTTAGTTCAAGAGATGAGTCATCCTCTTTTGGTAATTGGGTTTGCATTACATTAGATGATACCAATAATATGCCAATAAATATAAAACCTACGAACCATGGAGGAATAAAAGAAGAAGGACAAGGTGTTTAGGTAAGAGGTTAGTAATCTTGCCTAAGCTTTATAAGCCATATAAAGGTCACCTTGAAGGATTGTGGCAAAAAGGTAAAAGAGATCAAAGAAAACTAGATAAAGATAATAGCTCAAGCACACTTTCCAAATGAATAAGTATAGTAATTCCCATATAAAGGAAATTTTGAAGCATAAAAAATCAAACAAGGAGTAGGGTAACTACAATAGTAACATTCACTAGACCAAGGGATGATCAAGAAAGTGACAACTAAAACTCTATAAATTTTCCACTATGTACACAATCCAAAAGTGATCCTCTATTCAAACCAAAATTTTGTAACAAATCCAACACAAAGGAAATTCTATTGGAGTAATTGAATCTCCAAAAGGAGCCTCAAGCCAAAGGTTATCACCAAAGTCTAGATATTAGGTCATGGAAGAGATAACAAGATAAGACAAAACTAAAAGGGCAATTGTATCATAAAAACCACTCCATGTGTGAGGATATGCTCACTAGAGACCCAAGCACCAACTAGATCTAATGAAGATAAAATTAGGACAATTACTTGGTATCCAAGGAAAGCACATGAATTTGGCCCATGCCATCTCAAGACTTGTAGGAAGGCTTTCCCACCAAGCAAAGTTGGCATCATTTGAAGCTCAAGTTTCCACAAATAAAGGATGCCTATTAATGGCATATCTAAATATGTGGTTCAAATTACAAGTCATTTTTGATGATTAGACCCTAGTTCAGCTTTAGATCTACTAGGAATAAATATAGGATGACACCTTGAGCTCAACAACCAAAGAAGATAGGTGTTATTTCTTAAAGAACATAATATTATAATGAGATGGGGGGTGAACAATATAAGATCAACTTTTATTTTTCTTTCCCAAACAATATTATCAAATGTTATCAATTTGAAATATCAATAGTAGTAATCAAAGCAATGTACAAATCATCACACACATGAGAGACACAAATTTAATGTGGTTCACCCAATGTGGGTTACGTCCATAAAGAAATTTTTTCTTCTAAATTTTCACAAAAAAATGTCTTGGAAATAAATTCCCTATTACAATGTTTATGGACCTCTGTCTAAAGGATATCTCAATCCTCAATGCTCTAATTTGTGGATCTCTTTCCACAGGAGAACTCTATCACCTTTGCTCTAGTTTGTGGATCTCTCTCCATATGAGAACTCTATTCCCTTTGCTCTGGTTTGTGGATCTCTCTCCACAGGATAACTCTATCCACTTTGCTTTGGTTTATGGATATCTCTCCATAGAAGAACTCTATATCCCCTACCCTAGTTTGTGGATATCTCTCCATAGGAGAACTCTATCCCCTCTACTCTGGTTTGTGGATATCTCTCCATAGGGTAAATCTATCCCCTATGCTCTGGTTTATGGATCTCTTTTCATAATATAACTATATCTCCTATACTGTGGTTTGTGGATCTCACTCTACAAGAGAACTCTATCCTCTCTAATCTAGTTTGTTTATATCTCTCCATAGGATAACTCTATCCCTTCTACTTTGATTTATTGATCTCCCTCCATAGGAGAACTCTATCCCCTATGAGCTGGTATGCTCCAAATCCTGCTCTCAACTCTTCATAAAATCTACACCAAACCTCATCACAAGGCTAGAACAAATATTCTCTAACTCTGATCATAAATTTATATCAATGTTTTTTCAAGTCTTATCACAAGACTTGTTCAAATATTCCTCAATGTTGCTTCAAGTCTTCTCACAATACTTGCTCAAATTTGCCTCACTACTATTTCAAATCTCATTACAAGACTTGCTCAAATATACCTCAATACTGCTTCAAGTCTTCTCATAAGACTTGCTCAACTCTACCTCAATACTGCTTCAAGTCTTCTGACAAGAATTACTCAAATATGCCTCACTTCTGCTTCAAGTCTTCTTAAAATACTTGGTCAAATCTACCTCAATATCTCTTCAAGTATTCTCACAAGACTTGCTCAACTCTACCTTAATACTGCTCATAGAACCTGCTCAAATATTTTCAAATCTTGCATACAAACAAAGCTTATATATCTTTTAGAAATGCTTTCTTCAACTAGGCAATTCAAACATATTCTATTTAGAATTTGTTTAACCTTTGGAACATATAGAGAATGATATGCACTATCAGAAGCCCAATATGTTTTTCACATTCACAAATCTTGCATTCAACTAATCCAAACTCTACCTCTTCCAAAATCCCTTTCAAATCAAATTAAACTAATGTATAACTTTGCTTCACAAAACTAGTCTATCTTTCTTGCAAATTTGATCTCAAGGGTCAAACACACTAATTCACAAATTTCCTTTACAATATTGATCTCAAAAACTTCACAATTACTTTCAATGTCCTTCAAAATGTTGCTCAAAATGTTTCACAATGATGTACAAACTTGGTCTCAAACCTAACATAAGCATCTCATTTTTCTTTCAAAAATAGAGCACATGTAGGTCTCAAACCCTAATACAATTGTTTCTACTTTATTTCAACAATAATGCACATGTAGGTCTCAAACCCTAATACAATTGTTTCCACTTTATTTCAACAATAATGCACATGTAGGTCTCAAACCCTAATACAAATATTTCCAAAAATGCATACCAATGAACCCTTTTAACTCCACCTCAAAACTACTTTCTCAAAACACAACTACCTAGATAAAAAATTGAACCACCATACCTCAAATGCTTGATGAAGATGTGCCTTCAAATACCTATCTCAAAAATAATATATTTTGCAACTTCAAAAGGATTAGCACAACACCTTTTCATATATTGGAAAACCTTCTCAAAATGTGTCCACAATTATATTCCAAATGAATGCTTTATAACTTTCTTGGTTTCTCAAAATAAAACATCAAATCATGAATCAAGCCCTTCAATATTAAAGCATGAATTACAAACAATAAAAGCACATTATACACCTTTTATCTCCCACTTAAATATTTCAACAACACAAACACAAATTGATTAACCACTAATTACACCTTATTACTCCACAAAATAATACTTCAAAAATTAATTGCAATTTCCCCCTTTTATTTCCTTCTAAAATAATGGCCAAAATAAAAATTGTTTCCCTTATAACTCCTTAAGTCCAATAGTGCGCACAATAATAAAGCACAACTTAGGCTATTAATTATTTAACATTAATCATTAATAATAAAAAATATTTTTCTTACCACAACTACCGTGGGTGGGAATCGACCATGAAAACTCCTTCCTACTAGCATGCTAGCACTGCTTGGAATGCTGCTATGCCAACCGCCCACATATAACCAATATACACTTATAATGTTTTATCACTTTTGCAAATCCTTCTTGCTTAGAAAAATATCAAACTGTCACCACAGAGTTTTGACCTCAAGACCTATTGCCTACCTTGCACCTTAGTGTTGCCTAGACTGTCGCTAGGCCAACCACCCACTTGGGAATAAACTCCCATGATGACCTCTTTATTCAACCATCTAGTGTCCCTTTTATAAATTTCATAGTTTCTTTTCTTTTTCTCATGAAAATGCTTGAGGGAAATCAAATACCATTATGATTAAAAAAACATCCCATAATGCATAAATTGAATCCATATTTATATGGATTTTTATCTCTATTTCTTGACGTCAGTGATTACTATAAACTTTATTTGAAACCTTCGAAAATGTTGGCACCCAACCCATACTAGGTTTAAATTATTATATAAAATATTATATTAAACTTTTTAATATTTAACTCTTTATCTTCAAACTTTTGTCCTTAATATTATAATGTTATTTATTTTTAATCCTTAGTCACTTACTTTATTCATGGTATTAAACTAGGGCCTTAAACCTTTCAACCAAACACTTAGAGCTTTGTCCCAAACCTCTTTGGCTTATAATAATTAAAGTAAATATTATAACCTTTTCTTTTTATCAATTTTCTTGCATTGGGATGAACTTTGCCTTGCATAATTAACCAACTTATAAACCTTATATTTTTGCCATGCCAAGCTATCTTTAACATCAATGGAAACCAATTTCATCAACCTATGACATCAATCCTTCGACATCAATGGTAAAAATATACTCAAAATTTCTAAAAATATCTCACTTTGTCATTGATGACAACCCTTTCTAAATATTTCTTTTTCTACCACTGGATTCCAAATATGCTCCCCCTAAGAAACTGCTCCTCTAAATGAATGCTCTTCCTCTTTGACATCAATGGCAAAGGTATTACTTTGGGGCTAAATATAATACTCTTAGCTCAGCTCCCTCCACACCTCCTCTCCTTGAGGTGATTAATTTTGGGGTGGGAGTATCTCTACTCCAAGCATACAATGCTCTTTTTCTTTGTCAACCTTTTTTTCCAACATTTATGTAACCATACCCTTATGATACTTTTGAGTGTCCATGTTCTTGCTTAACTATAGAAGTTTTGGAAACTTTTTTCTACATGACTTTGCCATATGCCCAATATTATTGCACCTGTAACACTTAATGATGTATTTATTGGAATATGTAAATGTCTTAAAGTTCCTCTTGGTGAAGCCATAATCATTTTTGTCATGAACCCTGTAGTGGATCGCTTTATGAACAAAGCAATTACAAGAGTAGAAATACCATTGAAATAAATATCCATCTTTGAATGAGTTTAAGTTCCTCTTAGTGAAACCATACTCCTTTTTTCCATGAACCCTGCAATGCATAGCCTTGTGACCAAAATGATTAAACAAAAATCAATGCCATTTGAAAAAATATTATTTTGAAACCTTTGTTCTCTTAGTCCTTTATTTTCCTTCTCTTTGATGATCCATGTTTCTTGTTTGTGCAATGTTTCCTTTATTAGTGAATCTTCTATTCTTCAACTTATCTGCATAAATCTTAATTTCTTCTTCACTATCTTCCTCTGAAACTTCCTCTTCTTTTGAGATTGAGCTTGACCCTTCTTCTTGTTTCCCTTTTCCTTCTTTAAAACCAAATCCTATTTTGATAAATGAAGATATTTGTGCATTGATAATGTTATCCAAATATTTTGAACATTTCCCAAAATGTGCAGCTTATCCTTAGAATCTTTCACTTCCATCCTTACAGAAACCACTTCATATTCTAGTATTTCACACTAGCTTTTTTGCATTTAATTTTTCAGCCATACCTTCTTCAATTTTCCTTGCCTCTTCAACCTTAACGTTCAAGTAAGAGAGATCTTGTAGAAGATTTGTCTTATTTTTCTCATCCTCTTGTATTTGAACCTTCAATTCTAAGTTCTCCCTTTTCAACTCAAAAAGTTCCTTAACTGTGGCTTTCTCCTTTCATTTTTTTGAATCTTTTTCATTTTCCATGTTTTCAATCACAGAAGCATCTTCATTCTATTCACTTCTACCGAACCCATTTGGTGTAAACTCAGCTACAAGAGACCAACAAAATGGACTCCAATCACATAACACAAATGCAATATAATGGAAGAAAACTGCAAATTGATATTCTTCTCATTCCTGAATTCACACCCCTTCTACAAAATATTACAATCCATCATATAGCAACCGAAAACCAAAGAAACCCTAAAAATGTCTTTTTTCTAAAAACTGCTAAAAATAGATCTTTTTTCTAAAAACTGCTAAAAATAGAAATGAGTCGGATTGCGCCCAAATTCGGTGCACACATCCCTCTTACAATAACGAACCTTAATTTAAAATATTAGGTCTCAAATTAAGGTATAACAAAATATAATAAACTTCTAACATCCAAAAAACCCAAAAAACTCGGGAACCTATTCTAAAAGCTAATTTTGGGGCACTAGATGGAGGAGTTAGGTCCCGAAAACATGATTTTTGGAGGGTCAAGAGGATCAAAGATTATCCTGATGCAGAACACACATGCGGAACCACCTATTAAATTTCAAGGCAAACGGGCGTACGGTTCACAAGTTATGGCTCCGACAAGGTGCATCATTCTCCTCTAGTGAAAAAGAACTCAGCTCCTACGAGTTCAGCTGAATTGAAATCCTGTAGCTTCTGGTTATCAATTTTCTTTAGCTCTGACTCTGAAACCCAAGTGTTATCTGACTGTGGTAATCCTTCCCATTGAACCAGGAATTTGTTGTAGCTCCCATGTCTGGTGGTGATCACCTTCTTATCGAGCACCTGTGCAACTCTATATTTTTTCTTCTTAGGCATCTATCATGCCCAATTTATTGTCTCCTATAATTCACCATCCTTGGAAGTACCAGGATACTGAAATAAATCAAAAACATTAAAAATGGGTGAAATATCAAATTCATCGGGCAACTCCACTTTATAGGCATTATCATTGATCTTCTTCAAAATCTTGCATGGCCCAATTTTCTTAAGTTTCAGTTTGTTATACGTCCCCTTAGGAAATATTTCTTTCCTAAGATGAACCATGACCATATCACCCTCTTCAAACACTTTCACCCTTATGTGTGCATCAACAGACTCTTTGTAGTGAGCATTACTACTCTGCAATTTTTCCCTCACTGACTCTTGCACTTTCTGGATATGCTCAACAAATGCTTCTGCATCATCACTAACTTGTTCCCCAATTGGTAACTCAACCAAATCTAATACACCTCTAGGATTTTGACCATAAATAATTTGAAAAGGAGATTTACCTATCGACCTATTCACTGGAACTCGTTGTATGCAAATTTGGCTTGTGACAAGGCTAAATCCCATTGTTTTGGTTTTTCTCCAACTATGCATCGTAAGAGGTTTCCCAAGCTTCTGTTCACTACCTCTATTTTCCCATCGGTCTGTGGGTGGTAAGCACTACTGAACTGCAACCTGGTGTTCAAATTTTTCCACAATATCCTCCAAAAGTGACTCAAGAACTTAGTATCCCGATCAGAAGTAATAGTCTTTGGAACACCATGCAACCGCACAATCTCATCAAAGAATAAGACTGCAGTCCTAGTTGCATCATTAGTTTTTTGGCAAGCAATGAAATGCACCATTTTTGAAAATCTGTCTACCACAACAAAAACTGAATCCTTACCCCTCTATGTCTTGGGCAACCCCAACACGAAATCCATACTCAGATCGGTCCATGGTCCTGTAGGAACTGGCAGTGGCATATACAACCCTATATTTTGTGCATGGCCCTTAGCCATTTGACATACTCTACATCTAGAGACAAACTTGATTATGTCTCTCTTCATTTTTGGCCAATAGTACTTCTCCTCTACAAGAGTGGTAGTTTTGGCTACTCCAAAATGACCAGCCAAACCCCCACTATGTAATTCCCTCAAGATGTTCTCTCTCATAGAGCCATTGGGAATGCATAATCGATTACCCTTAAACAAGTAACCATTATGTAAAAAATACTCTTCAAAAATAGTATGGGACTCACCCCCTACCGCACTTTTGCACTATTGCACAATATTCCCAAAATCCGCATCAGATTCATACAGATCTTTAATCCCCTCAAATCCTACCACTTCATTCTCCATAGTGGTCAACAACAAGACTCTCCTACTCAATGCATCAACAACCTTATTTTGTTTTCCTGACTTGTGTTTCAGGACAAATGTATACTATTGCAAAAATGAAACCCATTTGGCATGCCTACTATTTAACTTTTTTTGAGAATTGACATACCTCAATGCTTCATGATCAGTAAACAACACAAACTCCTTTGAGAGTAAGTAGTGCCTCCAATGTTGCAATGCTTGCACAATTGCATAAAATTCCACATCATATGTAGAATAATTCTTCCTTGCATCATTCAACTTCTCACTAAAAAATGCTACAGGTCGGCCCTCTTGACTTAAGACACCACCAATTCCAACAAATGAGGCATCACAATCAACCTCAAACACCTTACTAAAATATGGTAACACTAGAACAAGGGCTTCTGACACCTTCTTCTTCAAGAGTTCAAAACTCTCTGTTGTTGTCGTAGTCCATACAAACTCTTTCCCCTTCGTGCACTCAGTTATAGGGGCAGCTATACTACTGAAGTTCCTGATGAACTTCCTGTAAAAGGTAGCTAGTCCATGAAAGCTCCTTACTTCTGTTATAGATCGTGGAAGAGGCCATTCCAGAATCGCCTTCACTTTCTCATCATCCATCCTCATGCCATCTCTCGAGATTACAAATCCCAAAAACACTAAACTATCTTGAAGAAATCTACATTTCTTCAGGTTGACATACAATTTCTCCTTCCTGAGCACGTCTAACACTAATTTCAGGTGTAACAAATGCTCTTCTTCACTTTTACTATAAATAAAAATATCATCAAAATACACAACCACAAACTTACCATTATATTCCCATAGTACTCTATTCATCAACCGCATAAATGTATTGGGTGCATTAGACAACCCAAATGGCATCACCATCCACTCGTACAACCCATATTTTGTCTTAAAAGTTGTCTTCCATTCATCCCCTTCTCGAATTTTGATCTGGTAGTAGCCACTCCGTAGATCAATTTTACTGAAGTATTTAGCTCCAGCCAATCCATCCATCATGTCATCCACTCTCGACATAGGATACTGATACTTTATTATGATCTTGTTTATGGCTCTACTATCCACACACATTCACCAGTCACCATATTTCTTTGGGGTCAGCAATGTTGGAGTCGCACATGGACTCATACTCTCCCTAACTAATCCCTTCTTTATCAACTCTGTCACTTGCCTACTCAACTTTGCATTCTATGTTGGGTTCAACCGATAAGCTGCCTGATTTGGGAGTGTTGATCCTGGAATCAAATCCATGTGATGTTGGATATCCCTCTTTGGTGGTAGCCCATCTGGTAACTCCTCTGGTGTGACATCTTTATATTCACTTAGCAACTTAGCTGTTGTTGTAGGCATAACCACTTCCTCTATTTCTAGCTTCCTAGTTGTTAAGGCATAACAGAAGCTAGCGTCCTTGATCTCTGCAAGAAACTCCTTCATCATCAACAAGCTCTCACTCAGCCCATCCTCCTTCAGAGGTACAAGAACTACCTTTACACCATCCTTCCAGAATGTGTAAGTATTCTTTCTCCCATTATGGTTAGTATCCCTATCGTACTGCCAAGGTCTTCCCAATAGAATGTGACATGCATCCATCGAGATCACATCACACCACACTTCATCCTTGTAAGTGCTCCCAATTGAAAATTTAATTAAACACCTCTGATCTACTATTACCTCATTCCCCTTCTTAACCCATGAGATGCGATATGGATAAGGATGCTTTTCACATTTCAGGTGCATTTTATCAACCATGACATTTGACACCATATTCTCACAGCTACCACCATCAATGACAATGTTACATACCTTCCCTCCTGATGTACACCTTGTTCGAAATATGTTCATTCGTAGCCAAGAATCTTCACCATCTATGGTCTGCCCCTTTGCTTTGCTCTGCACCATCTCTTTCTTAGGAGCAATCAATGTCCTCCTTATCATAAGTGCTTCCCCCATGTCAGCAACAACTTCATCCTCATCTCGCTCTTCCATCTCAACCAGATTGACCCTTCCTTGTCCTCCTTGACCCCTTTCTTGGACATCACATTGGGGACACTCAAATGCTCTGTGCCCCTCCTCACCACATCCATAATAGGTATACGACCTCCTTGGATCATTCCCATTTCGTCCACCACCGTAACCTCTACCTCGTTGGTATCCTCTTCCTCTCAGATTCTGCCCATCTTCTTCTTGTTTAGCAGGTATTGAGGATTCTCCCTTGAGAAAATTAGATCCACTTCGACCCCGACCTGAAGAGGGTGTGAATCCCTTCTTACCTCTTCTATTAACCCTTTTCAATTTCTCCTCTACCTTGAGGGCCATTTGATACGCATCCTCCACTGTAAGAGTGTGATGCATGCTCATCTCATCTTGAACAACAAAACTTAGGCCATTTACATACCTGGCAGCCTTTTGGTCCTCCATCTCATTATGCTCCACTCGAATGGATAGCTTGTAGAATTCATTAGTATAGTCCTCAATGCTTTGATCCTTCTATCGGAGATTCTGAAATCTACGAAATAGGGTTTGGGAGTAGTCTACAGGTATAAATTTTTCCTATAACTTCTTCTTCATCTTTGTCCAATCCTTGATCTTTTCCTTTCCATTCCTCTATCATGTAGTCTATAAATGATCCCACCAAATCAATGCATGTCCCTTCAACTTTGTGCATGCGAGCTTAACCTTCTTCTCTTCAGCAAGGTTACTCCATTCAAAATATTTTTCTAGGCTATTGATCCAATCGATCAACTCCTCTAGTTTCAACCCACCAACATACTTGGGAACCTCGATCTTGATCCCATATCGATTCCCCTTAAGGCCCTCTAGAGCTTGTATCATTCGATTTTCAAAATCGTGCCCTTCTTCCTCTAGACCCTCTGTTCTACTTCTATGGACCTCGGATCCACTTCCTCAGTATATTTTCATCTATCCTACATCCCTAGGATCTCTCTCCCATGTATCAATCGTTTTTTTATCCTTTTTATTTTAGGGATTCCACGGGCACATCCCTTTTTTTTTATTCTAAATAAAATATAAAAAAATAAAAACTCTAACCAAAAACCCAAAAACAGAACCTATTCTAAAAGCTAATTTTGGGGCACTAGATGCAGGAGTTAGGTCCCAAAAACATATTTTTGAGAGTCAAATCAAAGATATCCTAATGTAGAACACACACTGGAACCACCTATTAAATTTCAAGGCCACCGGGCGTACGGTTCACAAGTTATGGCTCCGACAAGGTGCATCATTCTCCTCTAGTGAAAAAGAACTCAGCTCCTACGAGTTCAACTGAATTGAAATCGCTCAGTTATCAATTTTCTTTAGACTCTAAAACCCAAGTGTTATCTAACTGTGGTAATCCTTCCCACTGAACCAAGAATCTGTTGTAGCTCCCATGTCTGGTGGTGATCACCTTCTTATCGAGCACCTGTGCAACTCTATATTTTTTCTTCTTAGGCATCTGTCATGCCCAATTTATTGTCTCCTATAATTCACCATCCTTGAAAGTACCAAGATACTGAAATAAATCAAAAACATTAAAAATGGGTGAAATATCAAATTCATCAGGCAACTCCACTTTATAGGCATTATCATTGATCTTCTTCAAAATCCTGCATGGCCCAATTTTCTTAAGTTTCAATTTGTTATACGTCCCCTTAGGAAATATTTCTTTCCTAAGATGAACCATGACCATATCACCCTCTTCAAACACTTTCACCCTTCTATGTGCATCAGCAGACTCTTTGTAGTGAGCATTACTACTCTACAATTTTTCCCTCACTAACTCTTGCACTTTCTGGATATGCTCAGCAAATGCTTCTGCATCATCACTAACTTGTTCCCCAATTGGTAACTCAACCAAATCTAATACACCTCTAGGATTTTGACCATAAATAATTTGAAAAGGAGATTTACCTGTTGACCTGTTCATTGAATTGTTGTATGCAAATTTGGCTTGTGACAAGGCTAAATCCCATTATTTTGGTTTTTCTCCAACTATGCATCGTAAGAGGTTTCCCAAGCTTCTGTTCACTACCTCTATTTTCCCATCGGTCTGTGGGTGGTAAGCACTACTGAACTGCAACCTGGTGTTCAAATTCTTCCACAACATCCTCCAAAAGTGACTCAAGAACTTAGTATCCCGATCAGAAGTAATAGTCTTTGGAACACCATGCAACCACACAATCTCATCAAAGAATAAGACTGCAGTCCTAGTTGCATCATTAGTTTTTTGACAAGCAATGAAATGCACCATTTTTGAAAATCTGTCTACCACAACAAAAACTGAATCCTTACCCCTCTATGTCTTGGGCAACCCCAACACGAAATCCATACTCAGATCGGTCCATGGTCCTGTAGGAACTGGCAGTGGCATATACAACCCTGTATTTTGTGCATGGCCCTTAGCCATTTGACATACTCTACATCTAGAGACAAACTTGATTATGTCTCTCTTCATTTTTGGCCAATAGTACTTCTCCTCTACAAGAGTGGTAGTTTTGGCTACTCCAAAATGACCAGCCAAACCCCCACTATGTAATTCCCTCAAGATGTTCTCTCTCATAGAGCCATTGGGAATGCATAATCGATTACCCTTAAACAAGTAACCATTCTATAAAAAATACTCTTCAAAAATAGTATGGGACTCGCCCCCTACCACACTTTTGCACTATTGCACAATATTCCCAAAATCTACATCAGATTCATACAGATCTTTAATCCCCTCAAATCCTACCACTTCATTCTCCATAGTGGTCAACAACAAGACTCTCCTACTCAATGCATCAACAACCTTATTCTGTTTTCCCGACTTGTGTTTCAGGACAAATGTATACTGTTGCAAAAATGAAACCCATTTGGCATGCCTACTATTTAACTTTTTCTGAGAATTGACATACCTCAATGCTTCATGATCAGTAAACAACACAAACTCCTTTGAGAGTAAGTAGTGCCTCCAATGTTGCAATGCTTGCACAATTGCATAAAATTCCACATCATATGTAGAATAATTCTTCCTTGCATCATTCAGCTTCTCACTAAAAAATGCTACAGGTCGGCCCTCTTGACTTAAGACACCACCAATTCCAACAAATGAGGCATCACAATCAACCTCAAACACCTTACTAAAATATGGTAACACTAGAACAGGGGCTTCCGACACCTTCTTCTTCAAGAGTTCAAAACTCTCTGTTGTTGTCGTAGTCCATACAAACTCTTTCCCCTTCGTGCACTCAGTTATAGGGGCAGCTATACTACTGAAGTTCCTGATGAACTTCCTGTAAAAGGTAGCTAGGCCATGAAAGCTCCTTACTTCTATTATAGATCATGGAAGAGGCCATTCCAGAATCGCCTTCACTTTCTCATCATCCATCCTCATGCCATCTCTTGAGATTACAAATCCCAAAAACACTAAACTATCCTGAAGAAATCTACATTTCTTTAGGTTGACATACAATTTCTCCTTCCTGAGCACGTCTAACACTAATTTCAGGTGTAACAAATGCTCCTCTTCACTTTTACTATAAATCAAAATATCATCAAAATACACAACCACAAACTTACCATTATATTCCCGTAGTACTCTGTTCATCAACCACATAAATGTATTGGGTGCATTAGACAACCCAAATGGCATCACCATCCACTCGTACAATCCATATTTTATCTTAAAAGTTGTCTTCCATTCATCCCCTTCTCTAATTTTGATCTGGTAGTAGCCACTCCATAGATCAATTTTACTGAAGTATTTAGCTCTAGCTAATCCATCCATCATGTCATCCACTCTCGGCATAGGATACCGATACTTTATTATGATCTTGTTTATGGCTCTACTATCCACACACATTCGCCAGTCACCATATTTCTTTGGGGTCAGCAATGTTGGAGTCGCACATGGACTCATACTCTCCCTAACTAATCCCTTCTTTATCAACTCTGTCACTTGCCTACTCAACTCTGCATTCTGTGTTGGGTTCAACCGATAAGCTGCCTGATTTGGGAGCGCTGATCCTAGAATCAAATCCATGTGATGTTGGATATCCCTTTTTGGTGGTAGCCCATCTGGTAACTCCTCTGGTGTGACATCTTTATATTCACTTAGCAACTTAGCTGCTACTATAGGCATAACCACTTCCTCTATTTCTAGCTTCCTAGATGTTAAGGCATAACAGAAGCTAGCGTCCTTGATCTCTGCAAGAAACTCCTTCATCGTCAACAAGCTCTCACTCGACCCATCCTCCTTTAGAGGTACAAGAACTACCTTTACACCATCCTTCCAGAATGTGTAAGTATTCTTTCTCCCATTATGGTTAGTATCCCTATCGTACTGCCAAGGTCTTCCCAATAGAATGTGACATGCATCCATCGAGATCACATCACACCACACTTCATCCTTGTAAGTGCTCCCAATTGAAAATTTAATTAAACACCTCTGATCTACTATTACCTCATTCCCCTTCTTAACCCATGAGATGCGATATGGATAAGGATGTTTTTCACATTTCAGGTGCATTTTATCAACCATGACATTTGACACCATATTCTCACAGCTACCACCATCAATGACAATGTTACATACCTTCCCTCCTGATGTACACCTTGTTCGAAATATGTTCATTCATAGCCAAGAATCTTCACCATCTATGGTCTGCCCCTTTGCTTTGCTCTACACCATCTCTTTCTTAGGAGCAATCAACGTCCTCCTTATCATAAGTGCTTCCCCCATGTCAGCAACAACTTCATCCTCATCCTGCTCTTCCATCTCAACCAGATTGACCCTTCCTTGTCCTCCTTGACCCCTTTCTTGGACATCACATTGGGGACACTCAAATGCTCTGTGCCCCTCCTCACCACATCCATAATAGGTATACGACCTCCTTGGATCATTCCCATTTCTTCCACCACCGTAACCTCTACCTCGTTGGTATCCTCTTCCTCTCAGATTCTGCCCATCTTCTTCTTGTTTAGAAGGTATTGAGGATTCTCCCTTGAGAAAATTAGATCCACTTCGACCCCGACCTGAAGAGGGTGTGAATCCCTTCTTACCTCTTCTATTAACCCTTTTCAATTTCTCCTCCACCTTGAGGGCCATTTGATATGCATCCTCCACTGTAAGAGTGTGATGCATGCTCATCTCATCTTGAACAACAAAACTTAGGCCATTTACATACCTGGTAGCCTTTTGGTCCTCCGTCTCATTATGCTCCACTCGAATGGATAGCTTGTAGAATTCATTAGTATAGTCCTCAATGCTTTGATCCTTCTGTCGAAGATTCTAAAATCTATGAAATAGGGTTTGGGAGTAGTCTACAGGTATAAATTTTTCCTATAACTTCTTCTTCATCTTTGTCCAATCCTTGATCTTTTCCTTTCCATTCCTCTATCGTGTAGTCTATAAATGATCCCACCAAATCAATGCATGTCCCTTCAACTTTGTGCATGCGAGCTTAACCTTCTTCTCTTTAGCAAGGTTACTCCATTCAAAATATTTTTCTAGGCTATTGATCCAATCGATCAACTCCTCTAGTTTCAACCCACCAACATACTCGAGAACCTCGATCTTGATCCCATATCGATTCCCCTTAAGCCCCTCTAGAGCTCATATCAGTCAATTTTCAAAATCATGCCCTTCTTCCTCTAGGCCCTCTAGTTCTACTTCTACGTGGACCTCAGATCCTTGATCTTCATGTGCCCTAGGATGTCTCTCTCCCATGCGATCAATCACACCAATCAACCATGCTATTTCTGCATTCAGATCCTCGATCTGCCTATTCATATGGGCATATCTTCTAGGTGGCATCTTCCCTTCACTAGCGAGATCACACCCGCTCTGATACCAAATGATGTAAACTCAACTACAAGAGACCAACAAAATGGACTCCAATCACATAACACAAATACATATACATGGAAGAACCTAAATTATATTCTTTATCATTCCTGAATTCACCAACTTAAGGTATAACAAAATATAATAAACTTCTAACAACCAAAAAAACCAAAAAACTCGAGAACCTATTCTAAAAGCTAATTTTGGGGCACTAGATGTAGGAGTTAGGTCCCAAAAACATGATTTTTGGAGGGTCAAGAGGATCAAAGATTATCCTAATGCAGAACACGCACGCAGAACCACCTATTAAATTTCAAGGCAAATGGGCGTACGGTTCACAAGTTATGGCTTCGGCAAGGTGCATCATTCTCCTCTAGTGAAAAAGAACTCAGCTCCTACGAGTTTAGCTGAATTGAAATCCTGTAGCTTCTGGTTATCAATTTTCTTTAGCTCTGACTCTAAAACCCAAGTGTTATCTGACTATGGTAATCCTTCCCACTGAACCAAGAATTTGTTGTAGCTCCCATGTCTGGTGGTGATCACCTTCTTATCGAGCACCTGTGCAACTCTATATTTTTTCTTCTTAGGCATCTATCATGCCCAATTTACTATCTCCTATAATTCACCATCCTCGAAAGTACCAAGATACTAAAATAAATCAAAAACATTAAAAATGGGTGAAATATCAAATTCATCAAGCAGCTCCACTTTATAGGCATTATCATTGATCTTCTTCAAAATCCTGCATGGCCCAATTTTCTTAAGTTTTAGTTTGTTATATGTCCCCTTAGGAAATATTTCTTTCCTAAGATGAACCATGACCATATCACCCTCTTCAAACACTTTCACCCTTATGTGTGCATCAATAGACTCTTTGTAGTGAGCATTACTACTCTGCAAATTTTCCCTCACTAACTCTTGCACTTTCTAGATATGCTCAGCAAATGCTTCTGCATCATCACTAACTTGTTCCCCAATTGGTAACTCAACCAAATCTAATACACCTCTAGGATTTTGACCATAAATAATTTGAAAAGGAGATTTACCTGTTGACCTATTCACTGAACTGTTGTATGCAAATTTGGCTTGTGACAAGGCTAAATCCCATTGTTTTGGTTTTTCTCCAACTATGCATCGTAAGAGGTTTCCCAAGCTTCTGTTCACTACCTCTATTTGCCCATCGGTCTGTGGGTGGTAAGCACTATTGAACTGCAACCTGGTATTCAAATTTTTCCACAATGTCCTCCAAAAGTGACTCAAGAACTTAGTATCCCGATCAGAAGTAATAGTCTTTGGAACACCATGCAACCGCACAATCTCATCAAAGAATAAGACTGCAGTCCTAGTTGCATCATTAGTTTTCTGGCAAGCAATGAAATGCACCATTTTTGAAAATCTATCTACCACAACAAAAACTGAATCCTTACCCCTCTATGTCTTGGGCAACCCCAACACGAAATCCATACTCAGATCGGTCCATGGTCCTGTAGGAACTGGCAGTGGCATATACAACCTTGTATTTTGTGCATGGCCCTTAGCCATTTGACATACTCTGCATCTAGAGACAAACTTGATTATATCTCTCTTCATTTTTGGCCAATAGTACTTCTCCTCTACAAGAGTGGTAGTTTTGGCTACTCCAAAATGACCAACCAAACCCCCACTATGTAATTCCCTCAAGATGTTCTCTCTCATAGAGCCATTGGGAATGCATAATCGATTACCCTTAAACAAGTAACCATTCTATAAAAAATACTCTTCAAAAATAGTATGGGACTCGCCCCCTACCGCACTTTTGCACTGTTGCACAATATTCCCAAAATTTGCATCAGATTCATACAGATCTTTAATCCCCTCAAATCCTACCACTTCATTCTCCATAGTGGTCAACAACAAGACTCTCCTACTCAATGCATCAACAACCTTATTTTGTTTTCCCGACTTGTGTTTCAGGACAAATGTATACTGTTGCAAAAATGAAACCCATTTGGCATGCCTGCTATTTAACTTTTTCTGAGAATTGACATACCTCAATGCTTCATGATCAATAAACAACACAAACTCCTTTGAGATTAAGTAGTGCCTCCAATGTTGCAATGCTTGCACAATTGCATAAAATTCCACATCATATGTAGAATAATTCTTCCTTGCATCATTCAGCTTCTCACTAAAAAATGCTACAGGTCGGCCCTCTTGACTTAAGACACCACCAATTCCAACAAATGAGGCATCACAATCAACCTCAAACACCTTACTAAAATATGGTAACACTAGAACAGGGGCTTCCGACACCTTCTTCTTCAAGAGTTCAAAACTCTTTGTTGTTGCCGTAGTCCATACAAACTCTTTCCCCTTCGTGCACTCAGTTATAGGGGCAGCTATACTACTGAAGTTCCTGATGAACTTCCTGTAAAAGGTAGCTAGTCCATGAAAGCTCCTTACTTCTGTTATAGATCATGGAAGAGGCCATTCCAGAATCGCCTTCACTTTCTCATCATCCATCCTCATGCCATCTCTCGAGATTACAAATCCCAAAAACACTAAACTATCTTGAAGAAATCTACATTTCTTCAGGTTGACATACAATTTCTCCTTCTTGAGCACGTCTAACACTAATTTCAGGTGTAACAAATGCTCTTCTTCACTTTTACTATAAATCAAAATATCATCAAAATACACAACCACAAACTTACCATTATATTCCCATAGTACTTTGTTCATCAACCGCATAAATGTATTGGGTGCATTAGACAACCCAAATGGCATCACCATCCACTCGTACAATCCATATTTTGTCTTAAAAGTTGTCTTCCATTCATCCCCTTCTCGAATTTTGATCTGGTAGTAGCCACTCCACAGATCAATTTTACTGAAGTATTTAGCTCCAGCCAATCCATCCATCATGTCATCCACTCTCGGCATAGGATACCGATACTTTATTGTGATCTTGTTTATGGCTCTACTATCCACACACATCCACCAGTCACCATATTTCTTTGGGGTCAGCAATGCTGGAGTCGCACATGGACTCATACTCTCCCTAACTAATCCCTTCTTTATCAACTCTATCACTTGCCTACTCAACTTTGCATTCTGTGTTGGGTTCAACCGATAAGCTGCCTGATTTGGGAGCGTTGATCCTGGAATCAAATCCATGTGATGTTGGATATCCCTTTTTGGTGGTAGCCCATCTAGTAACTCCTCTGGTGTGACATATTTATATTCACTTAGCAACTTAGCTACTGTTGTAGGCATAACCACTTCCTCTATTTCTAGCTTCCTAGTTGTTAAGGCATAACAGAAGCTAGCATCCTTGATCTCTACAAGAAACTCCTTCATCGTCAACAAGCTCTCACTCGGCCCATCCTCCTTTAGAGGTACAAGAACTACCTTTACACCATCCTTCCAGAATGTGTAAGTATTCTTTCTCCCATTATGGTTAGTATCCCTATCGTACTGCCAAGGTCTTCCCAATAGAATGTGACATGCATCCATCGAGATCACATCACACCACACTTCATCCTTGTAAGTGCTCCCAATTGAAAATTTAATTAAACACCTCTGATCTATTGTTACCTCATTCCCCTTCTTAACCCATGAGATGCGATATGGATAAGGATGTTTTTCACATTTCAGGTGCATTTTATCAACCATGACATTTGACACCATATTCTCACAGCTACCACCATCAATGACAATGTTACATACCTTCCCTCCTGATGTACACCTTGTTCGAAATATGTTCATTCGTAGCCAAGAATCTTCACCATCTATGGTCTACCCCTTTGCTTTGCTCTGCACCATCTCTTTCTTAGGAGCAATCAACGTCCTCCTTATCATAAGTGCTTCCCCCATGTCAGCAACAACTTCATCCTCATCTTGCTCTTCCATCTCAACCAGATTGACCCTTCCTTGTCCTCCTTGACCCCTTTCTTGGACATCACATTGGGGACACTCAAATGCTCTATGCCCCTCCTCACCACATCCATAATAGGTATACGACCTCCTTGGATCATTCCCATTTCGTCCACCATCGTAACCTCTACCTTGTTGGTATCCTCTTCCTCTCAGATTCTGCCCATCTTCTTCTTGTTTAGCAGGTATTGAGGATTCTCCCTTGAGAAAATTAGATCCACTTCGACCTCGACCTGAAGAGGGTGTGAATCCCTTCTTACCTCTTCTATTAACCCTTTTCAATTTCTCCTTTGCCTTGAGGGCCATTTGATATGCATCCTCCACTGTAAGAGTGTGATGCATGCTCATATCATCTTGAACAACAAAACTTAGGCCATTTACATACCTGGCAGCCTTTTGGTCCTCCATCTCATTATGCTCCACTCGAATGGATAGCTTGTAGAATTCATTAGTATAGTCCTCAATGCTTTGATCCTTCTGTCGGAGATTCTGAAATCTACGAAATAGGGTTTGGGAGTAGTCTACAGGTATAAATTTTTCCTGTAACTTCTTCTTCATCTTTGTCCAATCCTTGATCTTTTCCTTTCCATTCCTCTATCGTGTAGTCTGTAAATGATCCCACCAAATCAATGCATGTCCCTTCAACTTTGTGCATGTGAGCTTAACCTTCTTCTCTTCAACAAGGTTACTCCATTCAAAATATTTTTCTAGGCTATTGATCCAATCGATCAACTCCTCTAGTTTCAACCCACCAACATACTCGAGAACCTCGATCTTGATCCCATCTCGATTCCCCTTAAGCCCCTCTAGAGCTCGTATCAGTCAATTTTCAAAATCGTGCCCTTCTTCCTCTGGGCCCTCTGGTTCTACTTCTACGTGGACCTCAGATCCATGTTCCTCAGGTATATTTTCATCATCAGATCCTTGATCTGCATGTGCCCTAGGACGTCTCTCTCCCATGCGATCAATCACACCAATCAACCATGCTATTTCTACATTCAGATCCTCGATCTACCTATTCATATGGGCATATCTTCTAGGTGGCATCTTCCCTTCACTAGCGAGATCACACCCGCTTTGATACCAAATGGTGTAAACTCAGCTACAAGAGACCAACAAAATGGACTCCAATCACATAACACAAATGCAATAATGGAAGAAAAATACCAATTGATATTCTTCTCATTCATGAATTCACACCCCTTCTACAAAATATTACAATCCATCATATAGCAACCGAAAACCAAAGAAACCCTAAAAATATCTTTTTTCTAAAACTGCTAAAAATAGATCTTTTTCTAAAAACTGCTAAAAATAGAAATGAGTCGGATTGCACCCAAATTTGGTGCACACATCCCTCTTACAATAATGAACCTTACTTTAAAATATTAGGTCTCAACTTAAGGTATAACAAAATATAATAAACTTCTAACAGCCAAAAAACCCAAAAACCCGAGAACCTATTCTAAAAGCTAATTTTGGGGCACTAGATGGAGGAGTTAGGTCCCGAAAACATGATTTTTGGAGGGTCAAGAGGATCAAAGATCATCCTAATGTAGAACACACACATGAAACCACCTGTTAAATTTCAAGGCAAACGGGCGTACGGTTCACAAGTTATGGCTCCGACAAGGTGCATCACCATTACAATGAGTTGCATTGTGACCAAGGATACCACAATCAAAATATTCTTCTTCTTCTTCACTACTACTATACCCAACTTTTGAACAATGATCTACAAGGTGACCAAAGTTACCACAAATAAAACATTTGAGTATTCTTAGTTCCTTCTTATTCCCTTTTACAAAGTTAGCTTTATTTTCACTGCTTGATTCATCACTTGAATCTATTTCCACTTCTCCTCTTAG
Organism: Wollemia nobilis; assembly: GCA_028583015.1. NCBI lineage: Eukaryota > Viridiplantae > Streptophyta > Pinopsida > Araucariales > Araucariaceae > Wollemia > Wollemia nobilis. The sequence goes on from JAQPPZ010001107.1 coordinate 165,949, forward strand.
AGCAACAATATCTTTGAGAGAAAAATCAAATTTCTTTTCCTCTTTATTGCTACTATACCCATTTTTTGGACAATAAAGTGCCATGTGACCAATTTTACCACATTCAACACATCTCATAAAATTTTCTTCTTCCCTCCTTTTAGTCTCAAGATCAAATTCTTCTTCCTTTTTAGGTCTCATGGTTCTTCTTTTGCCTTTCCTTTCCATGTGTGTTCTTGTAGATATTCCTTCAAGATGTTAGGCTTCCCTGAAGGAACCAACTATGATACCAATTGAAGAACACAAAATTATATTGAGAGGGAGGGTGAATAATGTAAGATCAAATTTTACTTTTCTTTCCCAAACAATATTATCCAATGTTATAAATTTACAATATCAATAACAATAATCAAAATAATACACAAATCATCACACACATGAGAGAAATAAATTTAACGTGGTTCACCCAATGTGGGTTACATCCATGGAGAAAATATTTCTTCTAAATTTTCTCAAAAAAATTCTTTGGAATCAATTTCCTATTACAATGCTTATAGACCTATGTCCAAAGCAGATCTCAATCCCCAATGCTCTAATTTTTGGATCTCTTTCCACATGATAAATCTATCCTCTTTGATTTAGTTTGTGGATCTCTCTCCATAGGAAAACTCTATCCCCTTTTATTTTATTTGTGGATATCTCTCCATAGGATAACTCTATCCCCTTTGCTTTGGTTTGTGGATCTCTCTCCATAGGAGAACTCTATCTCCTCTGCTATGGATTTTGGATCTCTCTCCATAGGAGAACTCTATCCCCTATGCTATTTTTTATGGACCTCTCTCCATAGGAGAACTTTATCCCATCTAATATGGTTTGTGGATCTCTTTCCATAAGATAAATCTATCCACTCTACTCTGGTTTGTAGATCTCTCTCCATAGGAGAACTCTATTCCTTCTACTTTGGTTTGTGGATCTATCTCCATAGGATAACTCTATCCCATATTCTATGGTTTGTGCATCTCTCTCCATAGGATAACTCTATCCTCTCTGCTATGGTCTGCTCCAAATCCTACTCTCAACTCTATCTCAAATATACACCAAACCTCATCACAAGGCTAGCACAAATATTCTCTAACTCTACTCACAAATATGTCTCAATGTTGTTTCAAGTCCTCCATAAGACTTGCTCAAATCTACCTCAATGCTACTTAAAGTCTTCTTATAAGACTTACTCAAATATTCCTCACTACTGTTTCAAGTCTTCTTACAAGACTTGCTGAAATCTACCTCAATACTAATTTAGGTCTTCTCACAAGACTTGCTCAACTCTACCTCAATACTGCTTCAAGTATTCTCACAAGACTTACTCAAATCTCCCTCACTACTGGTTCAAGTCTTCTTAAAATACTTTCTCAAATCTGCCTTAATACTGCTTCAAGTCTTCTCACAAGAATTCCTCAACTCTGCCTCAATACTTCTCATAGAACCTGCTCAAATATTTCCAAATATTGCATACAAATAAAACTTATCTCTTTCAGAAATGCTTTCTTCAACTAGGCATTTCAAAAATATTATATTTACAATTTATTTAACCTTTGGAACATATAGATAATGATATGCACTATAAAAAAACCAATATATTTTTCACATTCACAAGTTTTGCATTCAACTAATCCAAACTCTACCTCTTCCAAAATCCCTTTCAAATCAAATCAAACTAATGTATAACTTTGCTTTACAAAAATGGTCTATATTTCTTGCAAATTTGCTCTCAAGGATCAAACACACTAATGCACAAATTTTCTTCACAAGATTGATCTCAAACACTTCACAATGACGTTCAATATCTTTCAAACCACTGATCAAAATGTTTCACAATGATGTACAAAATTGGTCTCAACCCTAACACAAGTATCTCAAATTTCTTTCAACAATAAAGCACATGTAGTGTTAGAGGAAAAGTGCGCAATGGATAGGAGTTTAGGTTGAGCAAGGTGAGGAAAGAGGAAGCAAAAGAAGGCACAAGAAGAACAAAACAAAAGAAAACAAAAAAGACCCAAAACAAAAAAAAAAAAAGGCGCCAAAGCGAGGACGAAGGTGGAAGAAGAGTTTAGCCAACAAAGAAAAACTAGGCCCGACGGAGGCCCGACAACTAGGCACGGCGGGGGGTGGGGGGGGGCGACGCGCTCCCGGCCCACCCATTTAAAAGCAAGGGTTCTTTGAGTTAAAAGGAATAAAAAGTAGTAAAGAAAAAGGGCGAGAGGAAGGAAAGAAGGAGAAGGGGAAAGGCGAAACAAAAGCGGAAAGAACCCAAGGAGGAAAGAGTGCGATGAAAAGAGGGCCGTTACAACATGTAGGTCTCAAACCCTAATACAATTATTTCCACTTTCTTTCAATAATAATACACATGTAGGTCTCAAATCCTAATACAATTGTTTCCACTTTATTTCAACAATAATGCACATGTAGGTCTCAAACCCTAATACAAATATTTCCAACAATACATACCAATCAACCCTTTTAACTCCACCTCAAAACTACTTTCTCAAAACACAACTACATAGATAAAAAATTGAACCACCATACCTCAAATGCTTTATGAAGATTTGCCCTCAAATACCTATCTCAAAAATAATATATTTTGCAACTTCAAAAGGATTAGGACAACACATTTTCATATATTGGAAAACCTTCTCAAAATGTGTGAACAATTATGTTCTAAAGCAATGCTCAATAACTCTCTTGGTTTCTTAAAATAAAACATCAAATCAAGAACCAAACCCTTCAATATTAAAACAAATATTAAAAACAATAAAAATACATTATACACCTTTTATCTCCCACTTAAATATTTCAACAACACAAACACAAATTGATTAACCACTAATTACACCTTATTACTCCAAAAAATAATACTTTAAATTTTAATTGTAATTTCCCCCATTTATTTTCTTCTAAAACAATGGCCAAAATAAAAAATGATTTCCCTTATAACTCCCTATGTCCAATAGTGTGCACAATAATAAAGCACAACTTAGGCCATTAATTATTCAGATTTAATCACTAATAATAAAGAAATATTTTTCTTACCACAACTATCGTGGGAAGGAATTGACCATGAAACCTCCTGCCTACCAGCGTGCTAGCATCGCTTCGGCTGCCACTAGGCCAACTGCCCACATAGTACCAATATACATGTTTTATGTTTTATCACTTTCATGAATCCTCCTTGCTTAGCAAAACATCAAAACTATCACCGTCGAGTTTTGAAATCAAGACTTGCTGCCTACCCTACGCATTAGCACTACTTAGACTATCGTTAGGCCAGCCACTTGCTTGAGAATAAACTCCCACAATGTTCTCTTTATTCAAAAATCCAATGTCCCTTTTTATATTTTGTCTTTTATTTTCTTTTTCTCATGAACACGCACGAGGGAAATCGAATACCATTGCAATTTAAAAAAACCATACCATAGTGCATAAATTTAATCCATATTTATATGGATTTTATCCCCCTTTCTTGACGTTGGTGCTTATTATAAAATTTATTTGAAACCTTCAAAAATGTTGGTGCCAAACCCATCTTGGGTTTAAATTATAATTTAAAATATTATAGTAATTTTTTTAATATTTAACCCTTTGTCTTCAAAATTTGTCCTCAATATTATAATATTATTTCTTTTTAAGCCCTAGTCACTTGCTTTCTTCATGGTCTTAAAATAGGGCCTTCAACATTTTAACCAAACACTTAGAGCTTTGTCCCAAACCTATTTGGCTTATAATATTTAAAGTAAATATTATAACCTTTTCTTTTTATCAAATTCCTTGCATTAGGATGAAATTTGCCTTGCATAATTAACTAACTTATAAACCTTATCTTTTTTCCATGCCAAGCTATATTTGACATCAATGACAACCAATGCCATCAACCTATGACATCAATCCTTTGACATTAATGACAACAATATACTCAAAATTTCCAACATTGCTTATGAAAATTTAGGGAATTTTTTTAATACAGAGATAGACTATATAAATAGTAAATTTTGTAACTCAGTTGAAGGGGAAGAATTTTATTTTTATGCCTACTATTTAGCCTTAAAGGTTTTTCCTAATCTCTCTAGTGTATTTACCTAGACTTGGGCCTTGGATAAATTCATGTATAGGCCCTTTAATCATTTTTAATTATGGTATATGTATTTGAACATTTTTAATATATATATATATAGAAGATATATATATATATATATATATATAAGTTGTGACTACCTGCTTCTTATCATGGTCTTTGTATATGTGTAAATTTGTATGGGGAGTTGGGAATAGTATCTATCCTAGTATTTGTGTGATTTTCATAAGAAACAAATATACCATTCTAGAATCATGTTCACTTTCCATGGCATGATTTATACTTGTGTTCACACATCCCATCAATACATGGAGAATATTTGTAATTCTTGGTGGATTGCCCTCATAGTCTAGGCTAGTTAGTTTTATTGCTTTCTTTACTACTTTCTCTCATATATTTTTGTAGACAAGAATCTGGTGGAAGAGGCTAGCTTAGAAAATAGTGTGTCAAGATCATATTGAGACAAGGATTTGACGTTAACAAAATCCTAGAGGTCATCCAATGGAGGTACATCCCATGCTCCCCAAACTTCTTGAACTATACACTCCATGCAAGGTGTAGATATCAGGCACACTCGACAACCATAATAAAATGGTAATTGTGCTTGGAAAATGAATAAAATTCAATTTCTAGTAGAATAAATTTGGGATAATATACAAAATACATGTGATAGAGAAATCTAGTAATGATTAATGATAAGTAGCAATGTAATAAATATAGATCCATTTGGTTTTATCTAATGTGTAATAGTCCTAAAATTTCATAAGCTACTAAATATAACTATCATACATATGGTGCATAGAGAAAATAAAATAGTAAAATGTATCCAAAGGTATTAAATAATTTTGTAAAAATTTCATACATACTTGAGTGTCATTAAGCTATATGAATTGGGAATTTTTTTTTTTTTAGATCAATCACTCAGATCTTGTAACTTTCAAAACAAGGATACTTATAGGGGATAAAACAAAATAATATTTTAGTGTTTAGAGGCCTACCAGAATAGAAAGGAATAAATGGCCTTCCTTGATTATGGGTTGGTCTCCAATTCTTCTTTCAAAAGTATATAAAATGCAACCGAACGAAAGGTATAAGCATATATATGTTTCAATAACATGACAACAAAAAAGAATATAGAAAGTAAATGTCAAAGAAATAAAAGTTGTTGATATCAAATAAGATGACTATTAGGAACCTTACAATAAAATAAAAGAACATCCACATAGTATTGTAATAATAATAGAAAATAATCAATTGGCATTAGCTCAACCGGTTAGATTTCTCAACATTTAAGGAGACCAAGGTTCAAATATTTCCAAGTGATACATGGATAATATCCAAGCTTTGTTGTAATACCACAATATGGTGATGATGTAATATGGTTGGATCTCATTTCAATCCCATATAAACAATTGAAGATGATAATAATAATAATAATAGAAAATAATATTGAAATTAACAATATTACAATATGAATAGACATGCAACAAATTATATTGTAGAAATTGATGAGCACCAGAATGCTCATTTTATTCATGTCTATATGGGTATTGCATTGAAATATTTAACACTAGACATGTGTTTTGTATTATTATTGCATATATTTAATAGAAAATGAAGTACTTATACTTGATTGATATTTTTAGTTGAATATGTGTGTAGCCGCAGATTTTTGTTAATTCTTTCATATTTTTTAGTCAAGGTTCCACATGGACTTGGTATTGTGTGAAAAGAATAATACTTTTGAAGTAAAAATATGTCTCAAAGGTGATCGCAAAAAATGTAGGAGGTGCCTACATCCTACTAAGGGTAGGGTGACTACCTCCTACAAGGAGGAAGACACCTACATCCTAGACATAGGAAGGCACCTACATCCTAGACACATTATGATACCTATATTCAATGAGAATATAGCACCTATATTTAGAATATTGACTATTTATTGAGAAAATACATTTTTTTTTAGAAATAAGCCATTGTGAAATACAAGGGATCATCATTCTCATCCATTGATGATCAAATTTGAGGAACGACCAATACCACCCTTTTAATGGCAAAAATTGCATCTACTCATGCATTTGTCATAGTGAATCATGATCTATGTTTAAATTAGAGATTATAAATATTAAATTATTGTAATATAAATCTCTTATGTTCTATATAAGAACATAGAGCATTTCTAAAAGGAGATCCATGAACTTTTAATAAAATTATTCTGTACTATATTTCCATCAATTGATTTTTGAGCATTTCTATTCCACATGGGCTAAGAGATTAATTTCTAAGTAACAAGTTGGGTGGACCAATTGTGAGAGCTCGGTCCCACTCTAGGCAATAATCCTCCCCTATTTCTCTTTATTTCTATTATTCCCTATTATTTCCAGTTTTCGAAGTGTGTGTGTGTGTAATATATTTGTTTCATGCAATCTATTTTTTGTTGTGTTTTTATTTATTTACCTTATAAAATTTTAATTTATTTTTATTTCAGTTATTTTAATTTTGCAAGTGTGGATTTTTTTTTATTTTGCATACGTATTTATTTTCCTACACTTTTATTTATCTACTTTATTTGAATATTTAGTTTTTATTGGGCTTGGGTTAAATGGAAAATACATGAACAATTCAATCCCCCACCAAACCATCAGACATAGAGGAACTCATCTCCCATAATATAGACATATATTGTGCATAGGTACTCATAATTTTATGGACTCTTGGATTGACATGAGCGGATAAACTTAGTCCTTTTCTAGAACTCCATTTTTATTGACCATTTTGGCACCATTATCTAGGAGTGCCAAATATAGTGTTTATGATTTTTAGGTTAGTTAGCCAAGGATACCCTTAGATACCCTACCTAAAAATTCATGAGTGCATCAAGGCCAAGAGGACATGACAAACATTTTATTAGGAGAATAGAAGTGACCTTGGAATTACCAACATGAGCTATTCTGGAAATACATTTAGAAGAATCCAAAACACTTCATAAAAGAGGACAATCATATCCAACTAATTCACCATAGCTTGTTAACCTAATTTACATGATAATGAGTATGTCAAACTAAAACTGTAGCCAACTTAAATATTTACTGAATACCAAAATGTGGAAAGCACATGAAGAGAGGGGTATTTTAGATTTTGATTTAGGAATATTATTGGAAGACAAGAAAAATGAGTGTGATGCTTTGCTAGCTACATTAAAATTAGAAAAATTAGAATCTACATCACCTGTAACCATGACTAGAAATGATGAAGCTTCCACAAGTTTTGAATTCCTAATTAAAGAATCCATAGGAGACACCAAAATGAAAATTATTTCTCCTACACACCTCCCTACATTTAGAGGACTACCAACAAATGATCCTGATCTATTTATTTTTAAATTTTACATTTTTTGTAGATCAGTTGATTACATAATACATGCCCAAAAATTAAAGCTTTTCCCTCCACATTAGATGATGCAACATTGCATTGGTTTATCGGTTTAGGGAATAATCAAATATACATCTAGGAAGACACAATGATACTATTTTTAAAAAAATAACAAGATTTTGGAAGGGCAAAAGATGCTCAAGAATAAGTCCTAGATATGTCATATAGGGAGGAAGAATCATTAGAGGATTATTGGGGTAGATTCAATTTTTGTCTCCAATGCTCACCCCACACAAAATTGGAAGAAAGATCATTAAAGAGAATACTCTTAAGGGGTCTTACAAATGAATCATTGGAAGCCTTAAAATTATTAATGGGAGGTGATATTTACCAAGCCTAAATATCATATATATAACAAATATGTTAGAATTATCTTAAGAGAAAACGGTAAACCCATAACCCGAGGAATAAAAACAACAACCTTAGTAACTAGAGTTGAAATAGGTACATTGTTGGAAGATATGAAGAGTGATATTTTATCATCTCTTTTAGTCTAATTAGATACATTCTAGCTTCAAAAAAATGAGGAAATCTAGGCAACATTGGCCTTTTTTTGCCCAAGGTGTAGGAAGAAGCACCCAAAAAATGAATGTCTAAAATAGAAGGTAAGAGTTTTGCATGATTTGCCAAATGGACCATAAAATGAAGTTGTACCCAAAATTAGCAACCATAAAAGAGGACCCAAAAGTAGCTAAAATATATTTCATGGGTAGTAGGAAGAATTGGAAACAACTTTCAGTGGGAGGTAGAATGCTAGGAGTAGCACCACCATACAATGGGACTAATTTCATGAACCAAGGATAGGCCCAAACACCCAATATGGGTTTGTGGGTTGAGTCACCTTGGATGATCACCACCCAAGGTCCTACTCCCTATGCACCATACCCATGGATGACACATCAATAATCTGAAATATAGTAGAAAAATTTTAATACGTGGACTTCACCTCCACAAATAACAACACAACCCCCATTGCAACCCAATTTATTAGCACCACCTACTTCTAGGCCACAACAACTACTAGCACAACCAACCAAAAATCATAACAATAATAAAACCAATCAAATAGTGTATCAGGTAGACACGAGTGTGTATCCTATGTATCATATTAGTGTGGTACATGTAGATTGTAGTCCAATCCATCTTAGATTAGGTATAAAAGTAGAAATAGATCAAAAATATTTGTTTGTGGAGGAAGTAGAAGTGGGAATAGAATAAACACCTTCGATAGAGGAGGTATAAGAAAACCTAATTTTTGAACAATTAAACAATGAAGGGATCCCACATTTTCCTAAAATCCTACAAGAAACCAAAAAAGGAGATGCAACCAGAACTAAACACAATGGAAGGGTTGAAAAACCTTATTATCATAATTCATCTATATCAGGCTATTAGACATGTAGCTATTTATATGAAATACATTAGAAAACTATGTCTCAAAAGACCAGGATGAAGACAACAACCAAAATTAGTACAAATTTTTGAACAACTAGCTGACTTGATGTTAGGAAACACCTACCACCCAAAATATTCTAATCTAGAAAGCTTGATCTTAATAGTTTGAATCGTAGGCTTAATGCTCCCTAATAATTTGGTGCATCTAGGTGCAACCATAAATGTAATACCTAAATAAACTATGCATAAACTATAGTTAACTAACATGAGGTCAATAAAAATAGTGTTACAACTGGCATATAGGTCCATATTACTCCCAAAGGAAATGCTGGAAGATGTGATCGTAATTGTAGATACATGGGAATACCCAATAGATTTTCTAGTCCTGAAATGAAGGTTAGGATTGGGTGGTTATCCACTCATATTAGTATGTCCTTGGCTTGCAATGGCTAATAAATACATTAGTTGTAGGACTAGAAAGATGATATCTGATGAAAGGAATGTAAAAAATCTAGTCGTTTATCTACCTATGCAATCCACCGATGAATTAGAGGAGCCCAATTCAAAAGTTATAAATCATGATGCTCTTCCTATATTACAAAAAATGATGGTTCTTGATGAAGTAGGAGATAAAATAGATGAGGATTTAATATTAATGAATTTTCTACAAGGAGAATTGTCACATCCTCCCATGGAATCCCCACTTGTTGGTAGAAGGGAGCATCACATTAAGAAAATTGAAATAGAGCATGGTAAGGTATTAAACATTGAAAATGCACTAATGACTATTAAAGAGAAAAAATTGAAGGAGATATTAAAAAATTAGAAAATTACTTTTTCCTAGGAATATAGAGACATGAGGGATACTGCACTTGAAGTATGCACTCATATAATTTACTTGGAAGATAATGTGAGACCATCTAGGCAACCCCAAAGGTGGATGAACCTAGCCATGAAGGAGATAGTGAAATATTAGCTACAAAAACTCTTATCTCTTAGATTCATCTATCCCATTTTAGATAGCCAATGGGTATCACCTTTGGTGGTAGTACCCAAGAAAAATGAAAAATGGATGATCTATGTTGATTATAGGATGTTTAATAAGGCCACCAAAAAAGACCATTTCTCCTTACCTTTCGTAGATCAAGTCCTAGATACCCTAGCAAGATGAAAGTATTTTTCGTTCCTGAATCGATACAATGGATACAATCATATCCAAATAGGGTAAGAGGACTAGGAAAAGACCACATTTACCTATCCTTGGGGAACCTTTGCCTATAATATTTTACCTTTTGGGTTGTGTAATGCACCTCCAAATTTCCATAGAGTAGTCTTTGGTATCTTTTTGGAAATGGTATGAGAAACTGTAGAGGTTTACATAGATGACTTCACCATTTATGATGAAAGTTTTAAAGAAGCTACAACAAGTTTGGAAAGAGTACTCCAGTTCTATGAGGAGACTAATATATCCTTGAGTAATGAAAAGTGCTTCATGTTAATGATAAAAGAGATAGTATTAGGATATCACATCTCTACTAAGAGGATAAAGGTAAATAAAAGAAAGAATCTATCAAAGAACTACCTACCCCCAAAATATAGAGAGATGTCCAAAGTTTCCTAGGCTCATATGGGTTCTACTAGCATTTCATTAAATATTTTAGTAATATTTCCAAACCACAACACATGTTATTAACCAGATAAGTTGAGTTTGTTTGGACAAATGAGTCTAAAAAAACATTCCAAATATTAAAATAAAAACTGACAACTACTCTCATGCTTAGAGGTCCAAACTGGGATCTCCCTTTTCACATCTATGTAGATGCATCTAACAATGCTATAGGGGTAGCACTAGGATAGAAGGAAGAAAATGAATCATATGCCATTTATTATGTTAGTAAAAACCTTATGGGCACTTAATTAAATTACACTATCACAAAAAAAGAGTTCATCGCAGTTATACATGATATAAAAAATTCTGCCATTATATCACAAGCTATAAAATTTTTGTGCATAATGATCATGCAACCATCATATATATGATGAACAAGCCTATAGTAAGTGGTAGGGTTATTAGGTGGCATTTACTCATGCAATAATTTTATGTTACTATTGTAGACAAGTCCAAAAGGGATAATGTAGTTGTAGATTTTCTATCCAAATTGATTTCTCAAGATAACACTACAATTGAGAACACATTCTTGGATGAGCATGTCTTTAATATAGATAACCATATGCCATGGTATGCTCATATGGCTAATTATCTAGAAACTAGTAAAGTATTACTTGCACTTACCCCCCAATAAGCTCAAAAAATAATTGAAAAGAGTGAAGTCTTTTCATTGATTGATGATTGCTTGTTTAAAATTGGTCCTGACTAGATTATGCAAAGATGTGTGGTAGAGAATGAAATTCTAGAGGTTTTAAAAGTCTATCATGATGAACTATGCAGTGGGTATTTTACAAGAGAAAAATAACTACATTTAAAATCTTACAAATAGGGTATTACTAGCCCTCACTATTTAAATATGTAGTTAAACAAACCAACCATTGTGATCAATGCCAAAGAATGGGTTGACCAACTGTACAAGATGAAATGCCCCTCCAAACAAATTTGTACATTGAACCATTTAACAAATGAAGGATAGATTTTTTTGGACCTATCAATCCGTAATCTAGTTGTAATAGGTATATTTTAGCTTTCACTAATTATTTTACCAAGTGGGTTGAATTGTAGGTATTGCAAAATACCAAGGAGGATAATGTGGTGCACTTCCTATGTGAGTTTATTTTCTCCAATTTTGGTGTTCCCAAGGAGATTACTACTGATACAAAAGCTTAGTTCACTTTGAATATGATACAAGAAATTATGAAGTTCTATATCTAACACAACAAAACCACCTTGTATCATCTACAAGCTAATGGCTAGGTGGAGGTTACCAACCATGAGTTGGAAAACATTCTAACAAAGATAGTGTAGAAATACAAGAAGAATTGGAAAAAATATGTTTTAGAAGTGGTATGAGCATATCAGACTACATGGCAAACAACCATGGGATTCACACAATTCTAATTGGTGTACATGAAAAATGTGATGATGTCCATCAAATTCGATATTAAAATAATGTAGATTACTAAAAATATTAATTTAAATCTAGACACTGCACAACAAGAGTGTATTTACCAACTGAATCAGTTGGACAAATATAGGCAAGACACATCGCAACACACAAAGGAAATTCAAAAATAGAGAGAAATATGGTATGACCACAACATTAAGCCAAAACAATTTAAATAAGGAGAATGGATGTTATTGTACGAATACCAGTTATAAGAGAGGAAGGGGAAGCTGACATGGAGGTGGTTGGGCCTATATGAGGTAATTGAAATAATTAATAATGGAGTTATCCGTATTAAAACAATTGATGGCAATGGAATAATTTTTACCATCAACGGTTATCAATTATGACCTTACCACATGCCTCAAATTCATGAAACTAGCTCAAACACAGGAATAGGGGAGATCCTATTTAAAAAAATATTTTTAGTAGTTTTATGAAAACTCACACATTCATTGTTAAAAAAATAGATGTATATATGTTTTTTTAAATGTTATAGAACAAGTTTTCTTTTGTTTTCATTTTTTTATAGGGCCACATGGAACCAATTACAAAATTTAGGTCATCGTACCTATCAGGAAAGAGCTACACTACCTTATTTTTCTTTCCTTCTAGGCATGTAGTGATAAAAAGATGGCACCTACTTCCCACTAGGAGGGTGATACCTATATTCGAGCTAGTATACTAGAACGTACTTCCCACAAAGAGGATGACACATATATTCAAGCCAGTACATAGGCACCTACTTCCCACCAAGAGGGTAATGCCTATATCCAAACCAACATAGAGGTACCTACTTACCACTAGGAGGGTGACATCTATATACAAGTCAGAGTAGAGGTACCTACTTCCCACCAAGAGGGAAGTACCAATATCTAGAAGTAGTATGAAAAGTGCCTAATCCCTAATAGGAGAGCAACACCTACTTTCACTTTAGAACCATAACCATAGATATCTACTTCCCATCAGGGATGCAACACTTATATCCATGCGAGCACAAAGACACCTACTTTTTGATGAATAGAGTATACCTACTTCTCAATTACTGATGATGGAATATGCCTACTTCATAGCTTTCATCGATAGAGTATGTATTTTCCTCTTTACTGCTACTACACCAATGTTTTGGACAATAAAGTGCCATGTGATCAATTTTACCACATTCAACACATCTCATAAAATTTTCTTCTTCTCTCCTTTTAGTCTCAAGATCAAATTCTTCTTACTTTTTAGGTCTCATGGTTCTTCTTTTGCCTTTCCTTTCCATGTGTGTTCTTGTAGATCTTCCTTCAAGCTGTTAGGATTCCCTTAAGAAACTAGCTCTGATACCAATTGAAGAACACAAGCTTATACTGAGAGGGGGGGTGAAAAATGTAAGATCAACTTTTACTTTTCTTTCCCAAACAATATTATCCAATGTTATAACTTTACAATATCAATAGCAATAATCAAAATAATACACAAATCATCACACACATGAGAGAAATAAATTTAACGTGGTTCACCCAATGTGGGTTACATCCATGGAAAATATTTCTTCTAAATTTTCTCAAAAAATTTCTTTGGAATCAATTTCCTATTACAATGTTTATAGACCTATGTCCAAAGGAGATCTCAATCCCTAATGCTCTTGATTTGTGGATCTCTTTCCACATGACAAATCTACCCCCTTTGATTTGGTTTGTGGATCTCTCTCCATAGGAGAACTCTATCCCCTTTTATTTGGTTTGTGGATATCTCTCCATAGGAGAACTCTATCCCCTTTGCTCTAGTTTGTGGATCTCTCTCCATAGGAGAACTCTATCTCCTCTGCTATGGTTTTTGGATCTCTCTCCATAGGAGAACTCTATCCCATCTACTCTTGTTTATGGATCTCTCTCCATAGGAGAAATTTATCCCATATAATATAGTTTGTGGATCTCTTTCCACAAGATAACTCTATCCACTCTACTATGCTTTGTAGATCTCTCTCCATAGGATAACTCTATCCCTTCTACTTTGGTTTGTGGATCTATCTCCATAGGATAAATCTATCCCATATTCTATAGTTTGTGGATCTCTCTCCATAGGATAACTCTATCCCCTCTGCTATGGTCTGCTCCAAAGCCTACTCTCAACTCTATCTCAAATATACACCAAACCTCATCACAAGGCTAGCACAAATATTCTCTAACTCTGCTCACAAATCTATCTCAATGTTGTTTCAAGTCTTCTCATAAGACTTGCTCAAATCTATCTCAATGCTACTTCAAGTCTTCTCACAAGAATTACTCAAATATTCCTCACTACTTCTTCAAGTCTTCTTACAAGACTTGCTGAAATCTACCTCAATACTAATTTAGGTCTTCTCACAAGACTTGCTCAACTCTACCTCAATACTCCTTCAAGTATTTTCACAAGACTTACTCAAATTTGCCTTCCTACTGCTTCAAGTCTTCTTACAATACTTGGTCAAATCTGCCTTAATACTATTTCAAGTATTCTCACAAGACTTCCTCAACTCTGCCCCAATATAAATCATAGAACCTGCTCAAATATTTCCAAATATTGCATACAAATAAAGCTTATATATCTTTCAGAAATGCTTTCTTCAACTAGGCAATTCAAACATATTCTATTTAGAATTTGTTTAACCTCTGGAACGTATAGATAATGATATGCACTATAAAAAAAATTAATATATTTTTCACATTCACAAGTCTTGCATTCAACTAATTGAAACTCTACCTCTTCCAAAATCCCTTTCAAATCAAATCAAACTAATGTATAACTTTGCTTTACAAAACTGGTCTATCTTTCTTGCAAATTTGCTCTCAAGGATCAAACACACTAATGCACAAATTTCCTTCACAAGATTGATCTCAAACACTTCAAAATTACTTTCAATATCTTTCAAACCACTAATCAAAATGTTTCACAATGATGTACAAACATGGTCTCAACCCTAACACAAGTATCTCTAATTTCTTTCAACAATAGAGCACATGTAGTTCTCAAACGCTAATACAATTGTTTCCACTTTCTTTCAATAATAATACACATGTAGGTCTCAAATCCTAATACAATTGTTTCCACTTTCTTTCAACAATAATGCACATGTAGGTCTCAAAACCTAATACAAATATTTCCAACAATGCATACCAATCAACCCTTTTAACTCCACCTCAAAACTACTTTCTCAAAACACAACTACCTAGATAAAAAATTGAACCACCATACCTCAAATGCTTGATGAAGATGTGCCTCAAATACTTGTCTTAAAAAAAATATATTTTGCAACTTCAAAAGGATTAGAACAACACCTTTTCATATATTGGAAAACCTTCTCAAAATGTGTGCACAATTATGTTCCAAACCAATGCTCTATAACTCTCTTGGTTTCTCAAAATAAAACATCAAATCAAGAACCAAGCCCTTCAATATTAAAGAAAATATTAAAAACAATAAAAGCACATTATACACCTTTTATCTCCCACTTAAATATTTCAACAACACAAACACAAATTGATTAACCACTAATTACACCTTATTACTCCAAAAAATAATACTTTAAAGTTTAATTGTAATTTTCCCCTTTTATTTTCTTCTAAAACAATGGTCAAAATAAAAATGATTTCCCTTATAACTCCCTAAGTCCAATAGTGTGCACAATAATCAAGCACAACTTAGGCCCTTAATTATTCAACCTTAATCACTAATAATAAAAAATATTTTTCTTACCACAACTATCGCGAGAGGGAATTGACCATGAAACCTCCTACCTACCAGCATGCTAGCATTGCTTTGGCTGCCACTAGGCCAACTTCCCACATAGAACCAATATGCATGTTTTATGTTTTATCACTTTCATGAATCCTCCTTGCTTAGAAAAATATCAAAACTATCACCGTCGAGTTTCGACCTCAAGACCTACTGCCTACCCTACGCTTTAGCACTACTTAGACTATCACTAGGCCACCCACCCGCTTGAGAATAAATTCCCACAATGCTCTCTTTATTCAACCATCTAGTGTCCCTTTTTTATATTTTATCTTTTATTTTCTTTTTCTCATTAACACGCACGAGGAAAATCGAATACCATTGCAATTTAAAAAAAACATCCCATAGTGCATACATTTAATCTATATTTATATGGATTTTATCCCCCTTTCTTGATGTTTGTGCTTACTATAAAATTTATTTGAAACATTCAAAAATGTTGGCACCAAACCCATCTTGGGTTTAAATTATAATTTAAAATATTATAATAAATTTTTTAATATTTAACCCTTTGTCTTCAAAAATTGTCCTCAATATTATAATATTATTTCTTTTTAAGCCTTAGTCACTTGCTTTCTTCATGGTCTTAAACTAGGGCCTTCAAAATTTTTAACCAAACACTTAGAGCTTTGTCCCAAACCTATTTGGCTTATAATATTTAAAGTAAATATTATAACCTTTTCTTTTTATCAATTTCCTTGCATTAGGATGAAATTTGCCTTGCATAATTAACTAACTTATAAACCTTATATTTTTTCCATGCCAAGCTATATTTGACATCAATGACAACCAATATCATCAACCTATGACATCAATCCTTTGACATCAATGACAACAATATACTCAAAATTTCCAACATTGCTTATGAAAATTTAGGGAAATTTTTTAATACAGAGATAGACTATATAAATAGTCAATTTTGTAACTCAGTTGAAGAGGAAGAATTTTATTTTTATTTCTAGTATTTAGCCTTAAAGGTTTTTTCCTAATATCTCTAGTGTATTGACCTAGACTTGAGTCTTGGATCAATTCATGTATAGGCCCTTTAATCATTTTTAATTATGGTATATGTATTTGAACATTTTTAATATATATATATATAAGAGTTGTGACTACCTGCTTCTTATCATGGTCTTTGTATATGTTTAAATTTGTATGGGGAGTTGAGAATAGTATCTATCCTAGTCTTTGTATGATTTTCATAAGAAATAAATATACCATTCTAGAATCATGTTCACTTTCCATGGCATGATTTATACTTGTGTTCACACATCCCATCAATACATGGAGAATATTTGTAAGTCTTGGTGCATTGCCCTCATAGTCTAGGCTAGTTAGTTTTATTTCTTTCTTAACTACTTTCTCTCATATATTTTTGTAGACAAGAATATGGTGGGAGAGGCTATCTTAGAAAAATAGTGTGTCAAGATCATATTGAGACAAGGATTTGATGTTAACAAAATCCTAGAGGCCATCCAATGGAGCTACATCCCATGCTCCCCAAAATTCTTGAACTA
This sequence comes from Wollemia nobilis, assembly GCA_028583015.1. Taxonomy (NCBI): domain Eukaryota; kingdom Viridiplantae; phylum Streptophyta; class Pinopsida; order Araucariales; family Araucariaceae; genus Wollemia; species Wollemia nobilis. The sequence continues at coordinate 183,276 of JAQPPZ010001107.1, forward strand.
TACACTCCATGCAATATGTAGACATCAGGCACACTCGAAAAACATAAGAAAATGGTCATTGTGCTTGGAACATGAATCAAATTCAATTTCCAATAGAATAAATTTGGTATAAGATACAAAATACATGTGATAGAGAAATCCAATAATGATTAATGATAAGTAGCAATGCAACAAACATAGATCCATTTGGATTATCTAAGATGTAATAGTCCTAAAATTTCATAAGCTACTAAATATAACTATCATACATATGGTTCATAGGGAAAATAAAATAGTAAAAGGTATCCAAAGGTATTCAATAATTTTGTAAAAATTTCATACATACTTGAGTGTCATTAAGCTCTATGAATTGGTAAAACAAATTGTTTTTAGATCAATCACTCAGATCTTGTAACTTTATAAACAAGGATACTTATAGGGGACAAAATAAAACAAGATTTTAGTGTTTAGAGGCCTACTAGAATAGAAAGGAATAAATGACCTTCCTTGATGATGGGTTGGTCTCCAATTCTTCTTTCAAAAGTATGTTAAATGCAACCAAACGCAAGGTATAAGCATATATATGTTTCAATAACGTGACAAAAAAAAAGAAGATAGAAATTAAATGACAAAGAAATAAAAGTTGTTGATATCAAATAAGATGACTATTAGGAACCTTAAAATAAAATAAAAGCACATCCACATAGTATTGTAATAATAATAGAAAATAATCAATTGGCATTAGCTCAACCGATTAGATTCCTCAACATTTAAGGAGACCAAGGTGCAAATCTTACCAAGTGCTACATGGATAATATCCAAGCTTTGTTGTAATACCACAATATGGTGATGACGTCATATGGTTGGATATCATTTCAATCCCATATAAACAATTGAAGATGATGATAATAATAATAATAGAAAATAAGATTGAAATTAACAATATTGCAATATGAATAGACATGCAACAAATTATATTGTAGAAATTGATGAGCACCATAATTCTCATTTTATTCATGTCTATAAGGGTATTGCATTGACATATTTAACACTAGACATGTGTTTTGTATGATTATTGCATATATTTAATAGAAAACGAAGTACTTATACTTGATTGATATTTTTAGTTGAATATGTGTGTAGCCGCAGATTTTTGTTAATTCTTTCATATTTTTTAGTCAAGGTTCCACATGGACTTGGTATTGTATGAAAATAATAATAATTTTGAAGTACAAATATGTCTTAAAGGTGATTACAAAAAATGGAGGAGGTGCCTACATTCTACTAAGGGCAGGGTGACTACCTCCTACAAGGAGGAAGACACATACATCCTAGACATAGGAAGGCACCTATATCCTAGATACATTACGATACCTATATTCAATGAGAATATAGCACCTATATTTAGAATATTGACTATTTATTGAGAAAATACATTTTTTTTTAGAAATAAGCCATTGTGAAATACAAGGGATCATCATTCTCATCCATTGATGATCAAATTTGAGGAACGACCAGTACCACCCTTTTAATGGAAAAAATCGCATCTCCTCATGCAATTGTCATGGTGAATCATGATCTATGTTTAAATTAGAGATTATAAATATTAAATTATTGTAATATAAATCTCTTATGTTCTATATAAGAACGTAGAGCATTTCTAAAAGGAGATCCATGAAATTTTAATATATTTATTTTGTACTACATTTCCATCAATTGATTTTTGAGCATTTCTATTCCACATGGGCTAAGAGATTAATTTCTAAGTAACAAGTTGGGTGGACCAATTGTGAGAGCTCGGGCCCACTCTAGGAAATAATCCTCACCTATTTCTCTTTATTTCTATTATTCCCTATTATTCCAGTTTTTGAAGTGTGTGTGTGTGTGTTATATATTTATTTCATGTAATTTATTTTTTATTGTGTTTTGATTTATTTACCTTATAAAATTTTAATTTAATTTTCTTTCAGTTATTTTAATTCTACAAGTGTGGATTTTTTTTTATTTTGCATACGTATTTCTTTTCCTACACTTTTATTTATCTACTTTATTTGAATATTTAGTTTCTATTGGGCTTGGGTTAAATGGAAAATACGTGAACAAGTCAATCCCCGACCAAACCATCAGACATAGAGGAACTCATCTCCCATAATATAGACATATATTTTGCATAGGTAGTCATAAGTTTATGGACTCCTGGATTGACATGAGCGAAAAAACTTAGTCCTTTTCTAGAACACCATTTTTATCGACCATTTTGGCATCATTATCAAGGAGTGCCAACTATAGTGTTTATTATTTTTAGGTTAGTTAGCCAAGGATACCCTTAGATACCCTACCTAAAAATTCATGAGTGCACCAAGGCCAAGAGGACTTGACAAACATTTTATTAGGAGAATAGAAGTGACCTTGGAATTACCAACACGAGCTATTCTAGAAATATCTTTAGAAGAATCCAAAACACTTCATAAAAGAGGACAACCATCTCCAACTAATTCACCATAGCTTTTAAACCTAATTTACATGATAATGAGTATGTCAAACTGAAACTGTAGCCAACTTAAATATTTACTGAATGCCAAAATGTGGAAAGCACATGAAGAGAGGGGTATTTTAGATTTAGATTTAGGAATATTATTGGAAGACAAGAAAAATGAGTGTGATGCTTTGCTAGCTACATTAAAATTAGCAAACTTAGAATTTACATCACCTGTAACCATGATTAGAAATAATGAAGCTTCCACTAGTTTTGAATTCCTGATTAAATAATCCATTGGAGACACCAAAATGAAAATATTTCTCCTACACACCTCCCTACATTTAGAGGACTACCAATAGACGATCCTGGTCTATTTATTTTTTACTTTTACATTCTTTTTAGATCAGTTGATTACATAATATATGCCCAAAAATTAAAGCTTTTTCCCTCCACATTAGATGATGCAACATTGCATTGGTTTATCGGTTTAGGGAATAATCAAATATACATCTAGGAAGACACAATGATACTATTTTTAAAAAAATAACAAGATTTTGGAAGGGCAAAAGATGCTCAAGAATAAGTCCTAGATATGTCATATAGGGAGGAAGAATCATTAGAGGATTATTGGGGTAGATTCAATTTTTGTCTCCAATGCTCACCCCACACAAAATTGGAAGAAAGATCATTAATGAGAATACTCTTAAGGGGTCTTACAAATGAATCATTGGAAGCCTTAAACTTATTGATGGGAGGTGATATTTACCAAGCCTAAATATCATATATCTAATAGATATGTTAGAATTATCTTAGGAGAAAAATGTAAACCCATAACCCGAGGAATAAAAACAACAACCTTAGTAACTAAAGTTGAAATAGGTACATTTTTGGAAGAAATGAAGAGTGATATTTTATCATCTCTTTTAGTCTAATTAGATACATTCTAGCTTAAAAAAATGAGGAAATCTAGGCAACATTGGTATTTTTTTGCCCAAGGTGTAGGAAGAATCACCCAAAAAATGAATGTCTAAAATAGAAGGTAAGAGTTTTGCATGAATTTCCAAATGGACCATAAAATGAAGTACCAAAAATTAGCAACCATAAAAGAGGACCCAAAAGTATCTAAAACAAATTTCATGGGTAGTAGGAAGAACTGGAAACAACTTCAGTGTGAGGTAGAATGCTAGGAGTAGCACCACCATACAATGGGACTAATTTCATGAACCAATGATTGGCCCAAACACTCAATATGGGTTTGTGGGTTCAGTCACCTTGGATGATCACCACCCAAGGTCCTACTCCCTATGAACCATACCCATGGATGACACATCAATAATCTAAAATATAGTGGACAAATTTTAACATGTGGACTTCTCCTCCACAAATAACAACACAACCCCCATTGCAACCCAATTTATTAGCACCACCTACTTCTAGGCTACAACAACTACCAGCACAACCAATCCCAAATCCTAAAAATAATAAACCCAATCAAATAGTGTATCACGTAGTCATGAGTGTGTATCCTATGTATCATATTAGTGTAGTACATGTAGATTGTAGTCCAATCCATATTAGTTTAGGTATAAAAGTAGAAATAGATCAAAAAAATCTGTTTGTGGAGGAAATATAAGTGGGAATAAAATAAACACCTTCGATATATGAGGTATAAGAAAACCTAATTTTTGAAAAATTAAACAATGAAGGGATCCCACCTTTTCCTAAAATCCTACAAGAAACTAAAAAGAAGATGCAACCAGAATTAAACATAATGGAAGGGTTGAAAAACCTTATTATCATAATTCATCTATATCAAGCTATTAGACATGTAGCTATTTATATGAAATACATTAGAAAACTATGTCTCAAAAGACCAGGATGAAGACAACAACCAAAATTAGTATAAATGGTTGGATAACTAGTTGACTTAATGTTAGGAAACACCTGCCACCCAAAATATTCTAATCTAGAAAGCTTGATATTAATAGTTTGAATCACAGGATTAATACTCCCTAATACTTTGGTGCATCTAGGTGCAACCATAAATGTAATACCTAAATAAACTATGCATAAACTATAGTTAGCTGACATGAGGCCAATAAAAATAGTGTTACAACTGTCAGATAGATCCATAGTACTCCCAAAGGTAATTCTGGAAGATGTGATCATAATTATAGATACATGGGAATACTCAATATATTTTCTAGTCCTGAAATGAAGGTTAGGATTGGGTGGTTATCCACTCATATTAGTGTCCTTGGCTTGCAATGGATGATATATACATTAGTTGTAGGACTAGAAAGATGATGATATCTGAAGAAAGGAATGTAAAAAATCTAGTCATTTATCTACCTATGCAATTCACCGATGAATTAGAGGAGTCCAATTCAAAAGTTATAAATGATGAAGCTCTTCTTATCTTACAACAAGTGATAGTTCTTGATGAAGTAGGAGATAAAATAGATGAGGATTTAATATTAATGAATTTTCTACAAGGATAATTGTCCCATCCTCCCATGGAATCCCCACTTGTTGGTCGAAGGTAGCATCACATTAAGCAAATTGAAATAAAGCCTGGTAAGGTATTAAACATTGACAATGCACTAATGACTATTAAAGACAAAAAATTGAAGGAGATATTAAACAATCAAAAATTTACTTTTTCCTGAGAATATAGAGACATGAGGGATACTGCACTTGAAGTATGCACTCATATAATTTACTTGGAAGATAATGTGAGACCATCTAGGCAACCCCAAAGGTGGATGAACCTAGGCATGAAGGAGATAGTGAAAGATTAGCTACAAAAACTCTTATCTATTAGATTCATCTATCCCATTTTAGATAGCCAATGGGTATCACCTTTGGTGGTAGTACCTAATAAAAATGACAAATGGATGATCTATGTTGATTATAGGATGTTGAATAAGGCCACCAAAAAATACCATTTCTCCTTACCTTTCGTAGATCAAGTCCTAGATACACTAGCAAGATGAAAATATTTTTCATTCCTGAATCGATACAATGGATACAATCATATACAAATAGGGTAAGAGGACCACGGAAATACCACATTTACCTATCCTTGGGGAATTTTTTCCTATCATATTTTCCCTTTGGGGTTGTGTAATGCACCTCCAAATTTCCAACGAGAAGTCTTTGGTATATTTTTGGAAATGGTATGAGAAACTGTAGAGGTTTACATATATGACTTCACCATTTATGATGAAAGTTTTAAAGAAGCTACAATTTTGGAAAGATTACTCCAGTGCTATGAGGAGACTAATATTACCTTGAGTAATAAAAAGTGCTTCATGTTAATGATAGAAGAGATAGTATTAGGATATCACATCTCTACTAAGAGGATAAAGGTAAATTAAAGAAAGAAGCTATCAAAGAACTGCCTACCCCCAAAATATAGAGAGATGTCCAAATTTTCCTAGGCTCAGATGGGTTCTACTAGCATTTCATTAAAGCTTTTAGTAATATTTCCAAACCACAACAGATGTTATTAACCAGAGAAGTTGAGTTTGATTGGACAAATGAGTCTAATAAAACATTCCAAATATTAAAAGAAAAACTGACAACTGCTCTCATGCTTAGAGGTCCAAATTGCGATCTCCCTTTTCACATCTATGTAGATGCATATAAAAATTCTATAGGAGTAGAACTAGGATAGAAGGAATAAAATGAATCATATGCCATTTATTATGTTAGTAAAAACCTTATGGGCACTTAATTAAATTACACTATCACAAAAAAAAAGTTCATCACAGTTATACATGATATAAATAAATTATGCCATTATATCACAAGCTATAAAAATTTTGTCCATAATGGTCATGCAACCATCATATATCTGATGAACGAGCCTATAGTAATTGGTAGGGTTATTTGGTGGCCTTTAATCATGTAATAATTTGATGTTACTATTGTAGACAAGTCCAAAAGGGATAATGTAGTTGTATATTTTCTATTCAGATTGATTTCTCAAGATAACACTACAATTGAGAACACATTCTTGGATGAGCATGTCTTTAATCTAGATAACCATATGCCATGGTATGCTCATATGGCTAATTATCTAGAAACTGGTAAAGTATTACCCACACTTACCCCCCAATAAGCTCAAAAAATAATTGAAAATAGTGGAGTCTTTTCATTGATTGATGATTGCTTGTTTAAAATTGGTCCTGACCAGATTATGCAAAGATGTGTGGTAGATAATGAAATTCTAGATGTTTTAAAAGTATATCATGATGAACTGTGCAGTGGGTATTTTACAAGAGAAAAATAACTGCATTTAAAATATTACAAATAGGGTATTACTAGCCCTCACTATTTAAAAACATAGTTAAACACACCAACCATTGTGATCAATGTCAAAGAATGGGTTGATCAATTGCACAAGATGAAATGCCCCTCCAACCACATTTACACATTGAACCATTTAACAAATGAAGGATATATTTTTTTGGACCTATCAATCCGTAATATAGTGGTAATAGGTATATTTTAGCTTTCACTAATTATGTTACCAAGTGGGTTGAATTGTAGGTATTGCAAAATACCAAGAAGGAGAGTGTGGTGCACTTCCTATGTGAGTTTATTTTCTCCAATTTCGGTGTTCCCAAGGAGATTACTACTGATCCAAAAGCTCAGTTCACTTTGAAGATGATACAAGAACTTATGAAGAAGTTATAGATCTAACACAACAAAACCACCTTGTATCATCTACAAGCTAATGGCTAGGTGGAAGTTACCAACCATGAGTTGGAAAATATTATGACAAAGACAGTGTAGCAACACAAGAAGGATTGGAAAAAATATGTTTTAGAAATGGTATGAGCATATCAGACTACATGGAAAACAACCATGGGATTCACACAATTCTAGTTAGTGTACAAGAAAAATGTGATGATGTCCATCGAATTTGATATTAAAATAATGTAGATTGCTACAAATATTAATTTAAATATAGACACTGCACAACAAGAGTGTATTTGCCAACTGAATCATTTGGAAAAATATAGGAAATACACATCGCAACACACAAAAGAAATTCAAAAATAGAGAGAAATATGGTATGACCACAACATTAAGCTAAAATAATTTAAATAAGGATAATGGATGTTATTGTATGAATACCAATTACAAGATATGAAGGGGAATTTGACATGGAGGTGGTTGGGCCTATATGAGGTAATTGAAATAATTAATAATGGATTTATCTGTATTAAAATAATTGATGGCAATGGAATAATTTTTACCCTCAATGGACATCGATTATGACATTACCACATGCCTCAAATTCATGAAACCAACTCAAACACAAGAATAGGGGAGACCCTATTTTAAAAAATATTTTTAGTAGTTTGAGAAAAACTCACACATTCATTGTTAAAAAAATAGATGTATATATGTTTTTTAAATGTTATAGAACAAGTTTTATTTTGTTTCTATTTTTTTATAGGGCCGCATGGAACCAATTACAAAATGTAGGTCATCGTACCTATCAAGAAAGAGCTACACTACCTTATTTTTCTTGCCTTCTAGGAGTGTAGCGATACGAAGATGGCACCTACTTCCCACTAGGAGGGTGATACCTATATTCAAGCTAGTATACTAGTATGTACTTCCCACAAAGAGGATGACACATATATTCAAGCTAGTACATAGGCACCTACTTCCCACCAAGAGGGTAATGCCTATATCCAAACCAACATAGAGGTACCTACTTACCACTAGGATGGTGACATCTA
>JAQPPZ010001109.1:0-178090 GCA_028583015.1 Wollemia nobilis
AAAAATAAAATAAAAATAAAAAATAAAAACACCATGCATTGCATTTACCACACTAGAGTCAGTGGTCTGTTAATGTATCAAGAGTTTTCGTGATTCAGTCATCATTTTGCTCTTTAGCCATGTAATGTATCAAGTCAGACAGATTTTACGAAGGTAGAGTCATACTTGAAATAAACCTTGTTACGTAACATCCCAACACATATCAAGACACATAAAACAATTCCCAAGTTGTGTGAACGAAAGATGAAACCTGCAAAGTAATCCAGGTCACCACAAGCGAAACGGTTATCTTGCTCATCCCCCTATGCGAATGACCCCAAGAATGCTAAGAGTTGGCAAAAGGACAAGCATCCTCCCTACCCAATTCCCTAAGAATCCCTAAAGTTCTCAATAATTGCAAAACATCAAAAAATTTGCAAAACGTCAAAACTCCAAAATTTGACATCCTACAGTGCACACATCAAAAGGCACAAGCAATAGTGATTTTCTTCACTTCACATCCCCAATCCCTTGCTCAAAAGAAAAACAAATCAAAATAAACAGTGATCTTATCACTACAAACGAGCAAGTATCCCAATACAATTGAAGAAAATAAGGGAGTGAACTTGAATCCCTGGAACTCTCAGTATTCTAACAGGTCATGAGGCAAGCCTTAGTACCGGTTTGGTTGATAGCCTATCGGTAACTGGCGGTAAACTTCTCGCATGACGATATATCTGTCACATTAACTTGTGTACAGATCAATGTTTGCATGTGGATGAGCTAGCTTATGGCATCCTGGATAACACCGTAGATTAATCTAACTAAATACACCAAAGGAGTTAGTGGAGCTAATTCGGTGATCCTCAGTACAGGTTCGGTTGAAAGCCCATCTGGAACTGGCGGTATCCTGACAAATACCACATAAATGAACTCAATTGCACACACAGGGATGTGAAATAGCTCGGTCAAAAACAAGTTCGATTCATACCTTGTTCAAAAGTCTTGTAAGATAAAGTACAGTCATGGCTAGTGAGTTAAAACCGTCTAAGTCTTAGAAAACCTTAGCTACATTTCTAAACCAACTGCGCTACTTTTCATCCTTACAATACCATCAAAAAAATATAAAAAATAAAAACCACATGTATACATACAAAGTCATGCATCACAACAATCGCCTAAAAACAAAATAACAGAGTTCTAAACAAGTCCTTGGTGCCATAGCCAAACATCACAAACCCCATTCATCCATTTCATATCTGCATATCACATATAAATCAAAACCATTTGCATTCATCATAGCATATGCATCCATCAAAATAAATCAACATGCATACATCCATATTCATCAACCATCATGCACAAGATCAAAGAAAATCAAAACAACAAAAACAACAAATAAATGCAACACAAAAACAAAAAGCAATAAACATTGCCAGACACAAGTGCTCTTGCACTTAACCTCTTGGCATAGAAAAACTGATGTCGGGGTCTACATTGTCACTATCCTACTCCCTAAGAAGGCTACCATAGCCGGACCGCTCCACGGGAAGATGGATTTTCGACAATTTCATCCCCAAACAATGTCACAAAAGGGTCAAAGCCCACTCAAAAACAACAAGAAAATCAAAACAACACAAAAGGCAATAAACATTGCCAGACACAAGTGCTCTTGCACTTAAACTCTTGGCATGGCAAATCGACATCAGGGTCACAAATTATCACTATCCTACTCCCTAAGAAGGCTACCATAGCCGGACCGCTCCACGGGAGATGGATTTTCAAAAATTTAATCCCCAAATGGTGTCACAAAAAAAAAAACAACAAAAACAATAGAACATGCAACATAAAAACAAAGCAATAAGCATTGTCGGACACAAGTGCTCTCGCACTTAACCTCTTGGCATAGAAAATCGATGTCGGGGTTCAAATTGTCACTCTCCTACTTCCCCAAGAAGGCTATCATAGCCGGACCGCTCCACGGGAAGATGGGTTGTCGACGATTTCACCCCATTATGGCATCACAAAAAGGGTTAACACCCACCAAAAACAGGTCCAGATGTTGGAAAAATTGCACATGCTTAATGATAAACCATCTAAAGGCACCCTTGCACAAGTCATCTTGGGTCAAGCGACTCGTCACTTTTCTCATGAAGGTCATTCCCTCATCGATTCGTCACTTGAGGGGGTAGTCACACTTAGTCACCAATCAATAATCACACACCCAATTAAGGAAAACGACATGCATTCAAAGAATCATTGACAAATACAATCATGCTCCTGCTTGGGGTAGTAAACAAGCAACAATCAAATCAATCAAACACTTGGCATTTCGTGAATCATGAACACAAGGTTCCCCTGTGGATAAAACACCCTTCGCCTATTCATGACTGATCAATGTCTAAGTTCAAGTCACACCTCACCAAAACAGGTTAACACTTGAAATCAAACTCCTTAGCTCATCAGAAGCAAGGATTCAAGAATGCATGCCCTTTCCATGCTTGGGGCATCAAAAGTTGGTTAGGTTACCAAGAAACCCTAATAATTAGTGCTTTGGTTATCTATTTTTGCTCGATGTTGTGCCATGCACAGCGCATCCCAAAAAGGGGCATATGTAGACACCAAAACAGCACCAATCCGATTATGTGACTGCAAATACTGATCGCTTTGACAAACACAGCCCCCAGGTCAGCCCTCAGAGGTCAAACAGTGGTCCTAACCACTTTCATAGCAATTTTGTAAGGTTAGGAAGCAATTTGGCACATTTAGACACTTTGCTCAGTATTGGTCTCACCCAGGGACGAATACTAACTAGAATTCGTCTCACCCAGGGACGAATTCTGAAATCGTCTCACCCAGGGACGAATTCCAAGTTTAACGGGCAAAAATAAGAATGGTGCCAAGTTGCAGCCCAGGACAGTCAGTTGATGACTCCTACCTCACACACATGTGTGGGTGGATAGATAAGCCATTAGAAGACTGTCACAAGGGCAGTTATGAGAGCCCAAGTCAATGGAGGACTCCCCTCCCTCATGGGAAGACATGACTGCCACATGGCACCTATGACCAACACATGGCATTTGTGCTTCCCTCTCAAAAGAGACCCCATGGGTCTATAAAAGGTGGGACTTTTCTCACCCAAAAGGAGACAGACAGAAGGAGATTTCAAGCAACGAAGTGTTGCCGAGTTGAACACCCACTTGCATCCCCTTTGATTCACCTTCTCACATCCACCAATCTCTTTTGCAAGGGAGGTTGTTGGGTGGCTTTTAGAAGCTTGAATCTGACCCAAATACAACATATGGACACCTGAATCAACCAATTTGCATACATCCCAATCCTAAGAGGTTTTGGGCCCATCCCTAGTGGATTGGCGTCGGAATCAAGTGCCAACGGTGGGAGGCCCACTTGGGCGCCCCCGCACTTTCTGAGTTTTAAAGAATTCTAGATTATTGTTTCATTTTGCATATCGTTTTATTCTGTTTGGTTAACTCATAGCTTCAATTTCGTAACATTTTGATCAGATTTTATCACGTTTTGTGTCGCTTTGTTGTTTCACTAACTTGCAGGTGGCGATATCGAATTCTCGAGGATAGAGGCCAAATTGGGAGAATCCGACCATCTGGGTCGTCCCAAAATGGCCCCAATTACATAACACCCATGTTTGCAAGCATTTTGCAGGTCCCGAGATCCGACATTGGAGTAGCAGCAGGTCGGCTTTTCCAACATAGCAGAATTTGTCCCACCCAGGGACGAATAGCAGTCAGAATTCGTCCTGCCCAGGGACGAATTCCAGTTGAAGGTATATTGGCCAACTGTTTCAATGGCAGTGGTCCTCTGGTGATGTCTTCTGTCCTCTGTCAGATTTTTAGGTCATTTAGAGTCATTTTGTCTATCGATTTGGCTAATTATTTACATACATCTTTTGGCGATTTTAGAGAACAAACACTTACTATTTGCAACAGGTGCTACTGACATATTCATTGTTTCTTTGTTCGCAGGAGGAGAAGCAGAGGTCAAAGACTCATCGACATCAGCAACGACATCATCTTGGCCCGTCCATTTCAAGTGTGGGCATGCGGAAAGAGGAACCTTAGGTCTCGATTGTAGTCAAATTCTTTTAACGCTCCTAGCACATAAAAAGGGAGGAGGTGTATTTGTAACAGATATCAAGAAAGTTTAATGAAAGGGCTATGTTTTCTCCATTTGCTTGTGTCTCTTCCAATGCGTTTCTTTCATTTCATGCAATTTACATTTCTAGGACTTAAGCGTATTTGATTTTGAATGCATCGCAATTAGTGTTTCCTTCACCCGGAATCTCGTGCTTTCAGTATTTTAGGGGCTAGGAGCGTTAAACGGATCCGGTTACAATTTTGGTAAGTGTTCTCCTTCCGCATGCCCACATGCAAAATGGGCGGGCCAAAGTGTTGTCGCCACTGTTGTTGGTAAATCCTCACTTCTTGTTGTTCCTCCTACAATCAAAGAGACAGACAAAGCGTTAGTAGCACCTGTGAGAAGAAATAGAATTCATGCTTTGAAATTGGTAAAAGATGCATACGAACAACTATCTGAAACAATAAATAAAGTAAGCCTAAATGACCTAAAAACTTGACAACAGATAGAGTACATCACTAGAGGGCCACTGCCATTGAAACAGTTGGCCAATCTGCCTTCAAATGGAATTCGTCCCTGGGAAGGACGAACTTTTGACTGCTATTCGTCCCTGGGTGGGATGAATTCTGACTGCTATTCGTCCCTGGGTGGGACGAATTCTTCTGTGTTGAAAAATCCGACCTACTGCTGCTCCAATGTCGAATCCCAGGAATTGCAAAATGCTTGCAAATAGGGGTGTTATCTGTAGACACCAAAATAGCACCAATCCAATTATGTGACTGCAAACACTGAATCCTTTGACAAACACAGCCCTCAGAGGTCAAACAGTGGTCCTAACCACTTTCATAGCAATTTTGTAAGGTCAAGAAGCAATTTGGCACATTTAGACACTTTGCTCAGTATTGGTCTCACCCAGGGACGAATACTAACCGGAATTCGTCTCACCCAGGGACAAATTCTGAAATCGTCTCACCCAGGGACGAATTCCAAGTTTAACGGGCAAAAAGAAGAATGGTGCCAAGTGGTAGCCCAGGACAGTCAGTTGATGACTCCTGCCTCGCACACGTGTGTGGGTGGATAGATGGGTCGTTAGAAGAGCTGTCACAAGGGCGATTATGAGAGCCCAAGTCAATGGAGGACTCCCCTCCCTCATGGGAAGACATGACTGCCACATGGCACCTATGACCAACACATGGCATTTGTGCTTCCCTCTCAAAAGAGACCCCATGGGTCTATAAAAGGTGGGACTTTTCTCACCCAAAATGATGGATAGAAGGAGATTTCAATCAACGAAGTGCTACCGAGTTGAACACCCACTTGCATCCCCTTTGATTCACCTTCTCACATCCACCAATCTCTTTTGCAAGGGAGGTTGTTGGGTGGCTTTTGGAAGCTTGAATCTGACCCAAATCCAACATATGGACACTTGAATCAACCAATTTGCAGACATTCCAATCCTAAGAGGTTTTGGGCCCATCCCTAGTGGATTGGCGTCGGAATCAAGTGCCAACGGTGGGAGGCCCACTTGGGCGCCCCCGCACTTTCTGAGTTTTAAAGCATTCTAGATTATTGTTTCAGTTTGCATATCATGTTATTCTATTTGGTTAACTCATAGCTTCAATTTAGTAACATTTTGATCAGATTTTATCACGTTTTGTGTCGCTTTGTTGTTTCACTAACTTACAGGTGGCGATATCGAATTCTCGAGGATAGAGGCCAAATTGGGAGAATCTGACCATCTGGGTCGTCCCAAAATGGCCCCAATTACATAACCCCCCTGTTTGCAGGCGTTTTGCAGGTCCCGGGATTCGACATTGGAGTAGCAGTAGGTCAGCTTTTTCAACACAGAAGAATTTTTCCCACCTAAGGACGAATAGCAGTCAGAATTCGTCCCACCCAGGGATGAATAGCAGTCAGAAGTTCGTCCTGCCCAGGGACAAATTCCAGTTGAAGGCAGATTGGCCAACTATTTCAATGGCAGTGGCCCTCTGGTGATGTACTCTGTCTGTTGTCAAGTTTTTAGGTCATTTAGGCTTACTTTATTTACTGTTTCAGATAGTTGTTCGTATGCATATTTTACCAATTTCAAAGCATGAATTCTATTTCTTCTCACAGGTGCTACTAACGCTTTGTTTTTCTCTTTGATTGCAGGAGGAATAGCAAGAAGTGAGGATTTACCAACAACAACGACGGCAACACTTTGGCCTGCCCATTTTGCATGTGGGCATGCGGAAGGAGAACACTTATCAAAATTGTAATCGGATCCGTTTAACGCTCTTAGCCCCCTAAAAATGGAGGAGTTGATTTTGTAACTATGTTGGATAAGTTTAATAAAAGTGTTGTGACTTCTCTTTAAATCTTTTGTAACTCATTTCAGTCTATTTGCCTCTTTCATTTTAATGCATTTCTTGTTTTAGGGCTTAGGCACTGTTTCAATTCGAATGCATCTAAGTAGTTGTTCTTTCTGAAAAGCTTCCAGAATCTCATGCTTTCAGTGGTGATCAAACAATTCCTAAGTTGTGTGAATGAAAGATGAAACCTGCACAGTAATCTAGGTCACCAAAAGCGAAACGATTATCTTGCTCATCCCCCTGTGCGAATGACCCCAAGAATGCTGAGAGTTGGCAAAAGGACAAGCATCCTCCCTACCCAATTCCCTAAGAATCCCTAGTTCTCAATAGTTGCAAAACATCAAAAATTTGCAAAATGTCAAAAATCAAATACTTGACATCTTACAGTGTAAAAATCAAAGGGCACAAACGATAGTGATTTTCATCACTACATATCCCCAATCCCTTGCTCAAAAGAAAAACAAATCAAAATAAACAGTGATCTTATCACTACAAACGAGCAAGTATCCCAATACAATTGAAGAAAATAAGGGAGTAGAACTTGAATCCTTGGAACTCTCAAGCATTCTAAAAGGTCATAAGGCAAGCCTCAATACCGATTTGGTTGATAGCCTATCGATAACTGGCGGTAAACCTCTCGCATGATGATATATCTGTCACATTAACTTGCGTACAGATCAATGTTTGCATGTGGATGAGCTAGCTTATGGCATCCTGGATAACACCGCAGACTAATATAACTACATACAACGAAGGAGTTAGTGGAGCTAATTAGGTGATCCTCAGTACAGGTCCGTTTGAAAGCCCATCTGGCACTGGCGGTATCCTGATAAATACCACAATAATGAACTCATTTGCACACACAGGGATGTGAAATAGCTTTGTCAAAAATAGGTCTGATTCATACCTTGTTTAAAAGTCTTGTAAGATAAAGTACAGTCGTGGCTAGTGAGTTAAAACTGTCTGAGTCTAAGAAAACCTTAGCTACATTTATAAACCAACTGCGCTACTTTTCATCCTTACAATACCATCAAAAAATACAAAAAGAGAAAACAACATGTATACATACAAGAGCCATACATCATAGCAATCGCAAAAAAAAAAAAAAAATAAATAAATAAAATGAATTAAAGAGCGTCTTAAATAGCCTATGGTGCCGTAACCAATCACCACAAATATCATTCATCAATTTCACCTTGCATATCAAAAAGAAATAAAAAACATTTGCATTCATCATAACATAAGCATTCATCAAAATAAATAAATATGCATAAATCCATAGTCATTAGCCATCATGCATAACAAAAATAAAATCATCACATGTAAAAAACCAAATAAAACCGGTATATATATATATATCATCAAAAAAATGCCCGAGGCTACAAAATCGATCCTCAGACCCTGCAATCATATCCAAAAACCCAACCTAAAGCGTCGACCACCATAATCACACAGGATCGGTGCGACGGGAACTACCCCCCGTGGTGTGGGTCCTATGGGACCCTGCAGGGCGGCTACTGCCAGCCCCCGCATCTAATCGTCGATGACGAGATGATGCTGACTGCTCAGTCGCACTATCCCTCGTCCACCACGAAGATCCACTGACCGAGGGCTCAAGTAGCCGCCCACCAAGGCGGATGACCTCCCTCTCCAAGTCTATTCGATGCCGACACCAATCTGCCTCTCGCCGATGATAATATGACACCGCATCGTTGTGCTGTGCCAGAACCCTATCCTGCTCTGCCAGCTCAGCCCATAGGAGATCCCTCTCCCGCAGCGCATCCCCCAGCTCCCGCCTCACATCCCCCAACTCCAGATCCTGTATCCGCAGCAGCTTTGTCAATCGTGCATTTTTAGCACATATCTCAGACTCCAACTCCTCTGTTTCTGCCTGACGAACAAGACACTCTGGAACAGCAGCTTGCTCTGGCTCCCACTGCTCCTCCACGTCCTGCATGTCTGGCTGATCCGAAGTGCCCAAGTCTACATCCTCATCCCCCACATCCAACATGTCCGCATCATCTAGCGGACCGCCCCAATCATCCCCTACTGCCTCAGCACCCTCCACTACCGCCTCCGCGCCTCCCAGTGGCCCCTCTCCTCTCCATCATCGTAGTACCCACCACGAGTCATACTCAGTAGTAGTCCTGACATCATCTACGTCTGGGACGTCAATAATCGCATCTGACTCCTCGCTTAATGGCGCGGTGGCTGGTGGATCTAGATCCCTCTCATCTCCCCACCGTCGATAGACCACAGGCTCACCAGGCAACCCCTGTCGCACCCCAAACTGTTGTGTAACTCGGATGTATGAAAAGAACTCATGCTCCATCCCATGCCTCCCAGTCAACCACCGCTCCCTACGTACCCGATGGAGCCACTCTCCAGCCTCTGGCCAAGCTGGACAGTCCCGATAAGGGCGCCAAAACAACTCCCCTGGAGTGAGCCAAGAAAAGGCATCAGTATAGTGCTCTACAGCACCTGCCCATCGCCGACTCTGCCCCTGCTCCGTAGACCACCGCCACAAAACCGCATAGCCTATCTCCGTGTCATCCATCGCCACCCGAGTCGTCCACGGTAACCCGGTCGGCCTCTCCACTGCTATGTGCTGCCAACCCCAGCACTGTAGCAGATAACTGCAACTGACACCCTTCCGCTGCCGACAGCGGACCGCATACAACTCCCCGTAGAGCTGTGCCAACAATGTTTATCTCCATCTCAAAATCAGTGGTGCTTCTATTGGGCACTCTACCAACTACCATACCAAATCCAGCAGGTTCCACGGGACCTCGCGCCTGACGAATCAGGGAGAGGCATGTTAGAAATAAGGCCCATCAAGAATGCGTGCCTCACTCCTAACACCCCCCTCTCCTGCCACAAACCAACCAAAATCCTGCCAGTCTGGCAGTCCACCTCAGTTGTCTCCACTGGGTTCGTTACACCCAGTCGCTCCCCATGCCCAAAGCATTTCGTAAGTACAGCAGTCCGCTGATCACGTGGTGATGTCCTAATAGGCAGTCCGTCTATCAGAATCCGAAGCAACCGATAGACATCCTCCAAAGTTACAGTCATTTCCCCTATCGAAAGATGGAACGTGTTGGTCCGAAGATCCCAAAGTCTGATCAGGGCCTTCAGATAGGCCCGATCCGGGACCACGAGCTCCGGTCGAGACACCTTCTTGAGCCCAAGGGCATCAAGCCATTCCCAATCACCATCAGTCAGTGCACCCCACGCCTCAGTAAAGGCGGTAGGTACACGATACCGACTCCGAACCTGCAAAAGAAAACAATTAAACAAAAAACAAAAAAAAAAAATTAAAAAAACATGGAAAAGAACTATACAGCATAAAAATAAATACAAGTAGTTGTCTTCAATCCAGTTTCAGGATTTAAGTTTTAAAACACATTTCGAAAAACAGCATCACAAAAACAATTAAATAAAACAAGTGCAAATTTAAACAAAAATAAGCTCTAGAGGACACTTACGAGTTTCGCCTCGGCTCCGCCGCTCGAACCGGTTTGTGTACTCATGATGGCGAGAGAGAATTCCAAGCAGCGCTTCGCTGCGCAATTACCTCCTCCTCCCAGAGCTCCAAAATCGCAAGAAAAAAATGACACAAATGAGCCCAAATGCAAGTTTTGGCCCTTAAATAGGCCTTTTGAGCTGGAATTTGTCCTTGACTGGGATGAATGCTCAGGTTAGCACTCGTCCCACCCAGGGAAGAATTCTACAGCTGGAATTCGTCCCACCCAAGGACGAATTCAAACCAGCACTTCAAAAACATCAAAAAATGATCAAAAATGCACTAAAAACAGACAATAAATTTGCCCGATAAGAGTGCTACTGCACCTGACATCCAAGCCATAAAAAATAGACATTGGAGTCACAAATTATCACTATCCTACTCCCTAAGAAGGCTAAAATAGCCGGACCGCTCCACGGGAGACGGATTTTTGACAATTTAATCCCCAAATGGTGTCACAAAAAAACAAAAACAACAAATAAACGCAACACAAAAACACAGCAATAAGCATTGCCGGACACAAGTGCTCTTGCACTTAACCTCTAGGCAAAGAAATACGATGTCGGGGTTCAAATTGTCACTCTCTTACTTCCCCAAGAAGGCTACCATAGCCGGACCGCTCCACGGGAAGATGGGTTTTTGATGATTTCACCCCATTATGGCATCACCAAAAGGGTTAACACCCACCAAAAATAGGTCCAAATGTTGGAAAAATTGCACATGCTAAACGGTAAACCCTCTAAAGGCCCCATTACACAAGTCATCTTGGGTCAAGCGACTCGTCGCTTTTCTCATGAAGGTCATTCTCTCATCGATTCGTCGCTTGAGGGGGTAGTCACACTTAGTCACCAATCAACAATCACACACCCAATTAAGGAAAATGACATGCATTCAAAGAATCATTGACAAAGACAATTACGCTCCTGCTTGGGGCAGTAAACAATCAATAATCAAATCAATCAAACACTTGGCATTTCATGAATCATGAACACAAGGTTCCCCTGTGGATAATGTAGACACCAAAACAGCACCAATCCGATTATGTGACTGCAAACACTGATCGCTTTGACAAACACAGCCCCCAGGGCAGCCCTCAGAGGTTAAACAGTGGTCTTAACCACTTTCATAGCAATTTTGTAAGGTCAAGAAGCAATTTGGCACACTTGGACACTTTGCCCGAGTATTCGTCTCACCCGGGGACGAATTCAAAATAGAATCCGTCCCACCCCGGGACGAATTCTGAATCCGTCCCTGGGTGGGACGAATTCTAAGCAACGGGAAAAAAGGCAAATGGTGCCAAGTGGCAGCCCGAACGATCGATTAAGGACTCCTGCCTTGCACGCGTGTGTAGGTGGACAGAGGGGCCGTTAGAAGACTGTTACAAAAGGCATTTATCAAAGCTCAAGTCAATGGAGGACTCCCCTCCCTCATGGGAAGACAAGAGTGCCACATGGCGCCTATGGCCAACACATGGCATTTGTGCTTCCCTCCCAAAAGAGACCCCTTGGGTCTATAAAAGGTGGGACTTTTCTCACCCAAAACATACAGGTTGAAGGAGTTTTCAAGCAACGAAGTGCTTGCCGAATTGAAGACCCACTTGCATCCCTCTTGGTTCACCTTCCCACATCCACCAATCTCTTTTGCAAGGGAGGTTGTTGGGTGGCCTTTGGAAGCTCGAACCTTACCCAAATCCGACGCATGGACACCTGAACCAACCAATTCGCCGACCCCCAATCCTAAAAGGTTTTGGGCCCATCCCTGGTGGATTGGCTCCAAAATCGAGGGCCAACGGTGGGAGGCCCACTTGGGCACCCCCGCACCTCCCAAGTCCTATTTTTAGTTTTTGAGCATTTTAGATTATTTTTTTAGATTGCATTTTGTGTTATTAGGTTTGATTAATCCATAGCTGCAATTTTGTAACTTTTGGTCAGATTCTAGGATGTTTTGTATTGCTTTGTCGTTTCGCTAACTTGCAGGTGTCAAGGTCAAATTCCCGAGGGTGGAGGCCAAATTGGGAAAATCCGACCATCTGGGTCGTCCCAAAATGGCCCCAATTACATAACCCCCCTGTTTGTAGGCATTTTGCAGGTCTCGGGATCCGACATTGGAGCAGCGACAGGTCGGTTTCTTCAACACAGAAGAATTCGTCCCACCCAGGGACGAATTGCAGTCAGAATTCGTCCTGCCCAGGGACGAATTCCAGTTGAAGGTGGATTGGCCAGCTGCCTCAGTGGCAGTGGCCTTCTGGTAACTTTTCTTACCTTCTGTCAAGTTTTGAAGCAATTTGGATTCATTGTATTCACTGTTTTAGGCAAATATTTACATGCATATTTCGTTAGTTTTAGAGAGCAAACGCTTTTCATTTGCAGCAGGTGCTATTGACGTCTTGGTCATTTCTTTGTTCGTAGGACAAGCGAGCGGAGGTGAAGAACTCATCGACATCGGCGGCGAGCATCATCTTGGCCCGCCCATTGCAATCGTGGGCACGCGAAAAGAGGAATCATTCGGTGATTGTAATCAAACTCTATTTGCGCTCCTAGCCCCTGAAAAGGGAGGAGACGTCATTGTAACGGAGATCAAGGGATATTAATGAAAGGGCTGTGTTTTCTCTATTTGATTGTGTCTCTTCCAATGTGTTTCTTTTCCATTTCATGCAATTTACATTTCTAGGACTTAAGCGTACTTAATTTTGAATGCAATCGCACTTGGTGTTTCCTTTGCCCGGAATCTCGTGCTTTCAGTGGCGATCACGGTGGGACTCTGTTCCCTGGTTTTTGAAATCACAGAAAACTGATCAAAGTTTTGTGTTTGTGCTTGACGAGTACATTTTTTTTGTTGCAGATCGCTATTCGTCTCGACGGGGACGAATTCTTTCTCGCAATTCGTCGACCACTGAGACGAATTCAAATTCGTCTCTGGGAGGGACGAATTATGTTCTGCAATTCGTCTCCCAGAGGGACGAATTCCTGTCTGTGGATTTTCAGAGCAGAAATTCAGAAGCAACTGGAGCAGGCAGAGAAGAGGTAGGGATTTTTATCATCTCTGTTAAATTTTTTGTTTCTGTTTCTGTTTCTTTAATTGTTTTCATTTAATCCTGCATTGCATTAGGAAAAGTCATGTATGCTAGTTTCATTTTTGTTGAATAAAACGAATCCCACACACATCACGAAACAATTTTAAACCAAGGAGCTCGGTCGTAAGACCCCAACCCTTGATCAAGACCATTGGTGGATTTCATCACCACCTTGGCTTGATTTGCATCCATTTCTCGATTGTCAACTGTTGTTAGGCGTAAATCCTGACGAAGACAGACCGAGCGTAGCTGGGGTGATTCCCATGCGCGCGAGGATAAGTTTTCTATGGTAGGTGCCATTAACAGGACAATCCCCCTTCCGTACCGCCTACGTACCACGTACCTTCTGCTCTCACGTACCTATAGTCTCCCTCTCGTAAGGGCGGGTATATAGAGAGGTTGGTATATCGGCCTAGTTGGTATATTGAAGGGGCGACCTTTTTGGAGTTATAAGAGCCTACATGATGCATTTAAACGTTCTACAAAACCTACAAAAACAAAACAAAACATCAAAATGCACTAAACCAGTTTAGGACACACCAAGAATCCTTAAAAGAGATAATCACGGTTTTGTGAATGTGTGTGTTTAATTACTGCTTAGTGTAGACAAAAAAAAAAAAAATCATAAAAACGAGATAAAAACTTATTTAGATAGCATAGAAGCACCGCAATGGTGTACACCCGTGATCAAGCCCAATCAAGGGCGGAAGCTCCGGAAGGTACACAAAAAGCGAGCACAAGTCGCCTTCACTTCGGTCCTGAGGATTTGGTCATACCGCCTTATAGGTCAAACCTACAAAAGAATCCAATTCGGAATCCTCGGTGGGGTATGCCTATTCAAAGCAGCCCCTTTCGGGAAGATGCCTTACATGTAGACCTTGACATAAATAGAGAATCACCTCTTGAAGTTAGGCACGAGTGGCCACCGCGCAATGAAGCGCTAAACAAGCACACCGTCCATTTAGAGGGGCAACGTGGATATGGCATCCCTTCTTTACCTCTCATCAGAACAGAGAGACCAAATCCGGAGCGTAGGGTTCCTCACACGGGGCGACCTAACTCTACCTGCCCCTTACGCACCTATGAGAGAGAATATGAGGAAGATCATCACATTCCTCAAGGACAACAACATACAATGCGGGAACCTTGCATTTCCGCACCAACAGGATATCATGATCACCCCTTGAGGCCAGAACCTCGAGCACATACCGCCTACCTCGACAGAGGGAAGCGACCCCTTGAGATTTTAGAGCATCAAAACCGAGGTAAACCCATAGGAGGAACATTTGAACCTTCTGAACAAAATAGGGTAGATCAAATTGACCCGGTTGTCGCCAGATATACCATCCGTCAAGCCCAAATCATGCGGCTTAAACAAAGTCAACAAGAGATAGAGTATCAATACCGCTTGGATAAAGAACGCATGCAACGCGAAGCGGATGAGTTACGCTATGAAATACCTGAGAGGGGGCCAACCCCTCGCATCCAAAGAGCTGAACAGTATGAGAGGCGTAATCCGTTGGTGCGGGACAGGTCTCCACGACCTCGTCAAGCTCTGCCTCCAAGACCCCATAGATTCGAGAGGGAGGCAACTCCCCGAAACAATGATGGGTACCTTCGGCAAGAGCTTGATCGGGGTCGCGGGTTTCGCCCGAGAGACTCCTCAAGAATTTTATGAGGAGTATGAACCGGAAGAGGAATATATTGAAACTCCCCATCAAGGCGGGGAAGGATGCCATTCGGCCACCCCTCCATAGGCCTCCAGGTTACCGTAACTTGCAACAAGAGCGAACAAGAGAGGAAGAAATAAAATCTTTCGATGCATACCAAGCGCTATTGGAGCGTTTGGAGTCTGTGGAGACAAAAGTTGCTGGGCATCAAAAACCCACATTACGTCTACTCCGCAATAATCCGGTGCATCCCTCAGTGCCTACACCTCTTTACCCCGAACACTTCAAGTTGCCTCAATTGGCAGTTTTTAAAGGTGAAGAGGACGCACAAGAACATGTTACACGATTTCTAAGCCAATGCTTCGGCATTCAAGATAATGACGCATTATTGCTTAGAACATTCATAACCACATTCGCAGGCCCTGCCTCGGATTGGTTCACACAACTGCCCAAACACGAGCATAAGCGGCTTAGATCGGCTAGTAGATGCGTTTCTTGAACGTTTCGCCTTCAACACAAGGAAGAAGGCATCACTTAGTGATCTTGCTAGCCTTAAACAATTTGAGGAGGAAACAATGGCAGCGTACGGGAACCGATGGAGAGCTTTGCTTTCTAAGTTACCCTACCGTCCTCCCATGTCGGACCTCACGCAAATGTTCGCAAAAAGTTGCTTAAAATCAATCTACGGTCTATTGTTCCTTGCGACAATACGACGGCTTAGAAGAAGCTTTGGCGCAAGCCGAGTCATAGAAGAGATTAAGATAGGCGAAGGCGCAATTGCCAAGCCTAAGAAGAAAGAGTGGAATAAAACCACTAAAGCCGGGATAACGCAACCACAACACGCTGCGAGTCAACCAAGTTGCGATAAATGTCCCCGCGCTTGTGCAAGAAACGCAGCCTCAAAAGGCTAACTACCGAGCGGTGCCTCACGCTTACGAAAGAGATAACGAGAAGACAGGGAGCGATGTCAGCGGCGTCGCCCTAGGCGACAATTCACCCCGTATGCGGAGTCTAGGGACTCCTTATTTGACCGCTTGTCAGCGGAAAATTTAGTTACTCTGCCAAAAATCCAAAATTTTGACCCTAACGTTCCCAAGCCTAGGGGGTATAGGGAGGAATTGTATTGCAGATTCCATAGGCGTAGAGGACATGACCTAAATGGGTGCTTGGAAATTCAAAGAACTAGTCCGAGGATTTGATCGACAACAGAACATTGGTCGTGGACAACCCCATCGCACCAAACAACCAACAAATGGGGGTATTCAAGGACCCCTTGCCTGCCTACGAGGCACAGACAAAACCGCTCCAGATTAACGAGGTGCGACAAGATCTTCCCGTGCAAGGATTTGTGGGAATGATTAGCATTGTAACAAGGAACAGAAAATACCCAGCAGTTGCCCCCGAGGTAGCTGCGAGGGAAGTTCCGTCGACATCGCAGCCTCAACAACGCCCAACGCAGTTACCTCCGCCTAGACCTGAGGTCACGATACGAACCAAACTCACGCAGAGTTTGCGGACCACGTCGGCTAGGCTGTCCATCTACGAGCTTATTCAACAATCAGCTCCCCATAGAGAAGCTCTTATGGACATTTTAAAAGCCATTGAAGTACAACCCCACGAAGCAAATTCTTTCAACGCCTTCGTGGGACATGTGAAACAATGTACGGAGCTCGTCATCACATTCAAAGAAAATGAGGTCAAAACGATATCAAATGACATGCCGGATCCACCCCTGCACATTATCACGCGGGTCAATGGAATCCCGTACAAGAGAGTGCTGATAGATATTGGCTAGTCCAGTAACATCATAACCAACTGCAGCGTTGAAGCATTTAAAAGCGCCGACCTCTCACATCACCGCTTCCACGTACACACTGCGAGCTTTTAACGATGCAATTTGCTCGACGATCGGCACGGTTGTTACTGCCTATACGGGTAGGACAAAAGTCAATACCCACACTTGTGCCATGTCTTTGGAAGGCGAAATGGCTTATAATATCTTGCTAGGGCGGCCTTGGATCGGGGACATGAAGTGTGTCCCCTCGATCGCACACCGGTGCTTGAAGTATGCCTATGAAGGGCAAATACATGTAGTCCCAATGGACTTAGAGCCCTTCAAGTATTGCAATGCGGTACAATTCATACCTCAATCGACCCTCCCATCAATGCATTTGGATTTTCAATTAAATCCATCTAAACGAGGTCCGATACCGCAAGCACCACCGGTGGCCAACAAGGCAAAATCCCGACCGGGTGAGACTTCATCACCTGCTCCTTCATCATCAATGCCACCTATCGTGGCCCAACAGAAGGACAAGGGAAAGCAAATCATGGAAGAGGTTAAGCCTCTAGAAGAGGGGTTGCCCACGATTTCAACGATATCAACAGAGGAAGCGCCCAACGCAACGAAAACCAAGATTCCTGAACCACCAAACATGGAATGGACTCAGGAAGGACTACCGTTTCCTCCTACCCAATCATCAACAATCACTGTTGAGATGGCAAGTACGGGCCTGGGGGAATACTTAGTGCAAAATGTTGTGGCAACCCCCACACTGGAGTCAGTACAAGACATGGGAAGACCTCGCCTTCCCATTGGAACAATCGTCCCTCTAGGCTACCCACCGAACCAAACGAATTTTGTGTATGGGGGCCTTGATCATGGTTATGAACCATGCGAACAAAAGGAAGCAGAGATGAAGAGCCTTTTGTCGAAAACATCAATTATCCGTCGAACCCGGAATTTGCCCTAAAATATCTCGAACAATGCAATTGGCATGGGTATGGGCTAGGCGAGATATGAGCAAGGGATGCGAGATCCTTTGCCAACCAAGATATCGAGATGCCATATGACAAGTCGGGGGTAGGGTTCAACCATCCCCTGCCATTAGACATCTTGGTTGAAAATATGCAAGGCCTAGAAATAGGCAACAGGGGGGGATTGGCACAAGACCCGTACGCCAATCCAAACACAGAATACACATTAGGGGATTATCTCCCATGGTCTACAAACACCCCTGGAAACAACAATAATCCCTCTCCTTTGCTAGAGAGAGGTGGAAGTTCAGAGAGCAATCCTCAAAGAGAACAACAACGGCTTCCAGACATTTTTTGAAACTGTTCCCCTTAGAGGTTCCAGATGAAATAACACAGTCTCAAAAGAATCGGGTCCCTCCACTAAGAGTGGAACAACCGCAATGGGACCAGATTAATTCACTGGAGCAGGAAGAGTCCTCAATGTCGCAAGCAACGAGATGCTTGAAGAGGATGAACAATTTTGGATCTATGAAAGCGATTCGGAAGACGAAACTGAAATGGACTATCTCAGACATGCGCGACGACATCACCGCGCTCTAACTCATGAAGATCTAATGGGACAAATGGGTATACGGTTAGGACATGAATGGCACGTAGACCCGGTGAGGTGGGACCAAGTGTTAGGCCTATGGCTCCAAATTCAAGATGAGCATCGTCCACCTCGAGATCCCATCGGGATAGCGATGATCGAGGGAAGACCCCGCCTTCCTTTTCACACATAGAGATGAATTTGCACCTAGAGAGGATCCATTCGTGCACTGTTCCCGTAGAGCCGGATCCGGAGTATAGGGAACATCTAAAAGAATCAAGTCATCACACCCGTGGTTATGGAGACCAAATTCATTCCATCCACATGATCTCCATTGATTTGACCACACCCATCCGCAATCCGACCGATCCATCACGGTCATTGCATCTAAACATGGATGCCATTGGTCGGGATCGCGTCAATTCACCATTGTCACCATCGAGTATTGGCCTTTCGGTGAAATGCTTCATTTTACCCCAAGGACAACTCAAGATATTTTTCAAGCTGAAGAGGGACCCGAGGTCCCAAACGCAGATCTTAACTCAGGTGATGATATCCATTTAATCCCAACTCCACATCAGTTGGAGGACGGATCTCACATGTCAGTCGAAGAGACGGCTGACGTAGACATCGGCACGAGATCCAATGAATCCACGGATTCTCAAGGCTGGGGTAAGCCTTTCCCCCGAAGAGCAAGCCGAATACATTGCCCTTCTCAAAGAGAAGAAGGAAGTTTTTGCATGGTCATACAAAGATATGCCAGGACTAGACCCGTAGCTAGTCATGCACAACTTAACGCTTGATCCGAAAATCAAGCCTGTAAAGCAAAAACTAAAAAAGATGCACCCAACGAGTGGCCTTGATGGTCAAAGACGAATTGCAAAAGCTGTTGGATGCACAATTTGTCATCTGCGTGGATTATCCGCCATGGTTGTCCAACATGGTTCCCGTCAAGAAGCCCGACGGGAGGATTCGCATATGCACCGACTTTCGAGACCTAAACAAAGCGAGTCCTAAGGATGATTTCCCCTTGCCAAGCATCGACGCATTGGTAGACGCTACAGCAGAGTCACGAAATGCTCTCCCTAATGGACGGTTTCTCAGGATACAATCAAATTCGTATCAATCATGAAGACCAACTCAAAACGGCATTCACAACGCCTTGGGGGACATTTTGTTATAAGGTCATGCCTTTTGGCCTTAAAAACGCTGGCGCTACATACCAACGTGCTATGACTTATATCTTCCACGATTACATGCACAAAACTTTGGAAGATTACATGGATGATTTGTTAGCCAAGTCTCTCTTGCGCTCAGATCATCTCGGTGACTTAAGCAAGATTCTCGATCGCCTCATAGAGCATAAGGTCGGACTGAATCCCAAGAAGTGCGTGTTCGGCGTCACATCCGGAAAACTCTTGGGTTTTATAGTCTCCAAGAGAGGCATCGAAGTGGACCCAAACAAAGTCAAGGCAATCCTTGAAATGGCTCCCCCAACCACTATCAAGCGGCTCGGAAGTCCGCAAGGAAAGGTCGCGTCGATTAAACGCTTCATAGCGCAATTATCCGACAAATGCCGACCAATGAACAAATTATTGCACAAGGGGGTCACATTTCATTGGGATGACGAGTGCCGGTCGACCTTTGACGAAATCAAACAATACTTGGCTTCGCCGCGGTATTGGCACCGCCTAGACCAGGTGTGCCGTTCTACTTATACATCTCGGCCTGCGAGGTGGCACTGGCGCAATGCTAGCCCGGAAGAATGAACTTCACAAAGAACAGGCTACTTACTATCTTAGCCGCACCACAGTCGATTACGAACTTAACTATGCATACGTTGAAAAACTACGCTTGGCAGTGGTGTTTGCTACCAAGAGGCTACGCCATTACATGTTGAGCAACACGACGTATGTTGTGTCTAAGGAGAATCCATTGCGATACATGATGAGTCGTACTTATCATAGTAGCCGCACGGCGAAATGGATCATGTTGTTGACGGAATTTGACATTGAGTTTATTGGGCAAAAATCTATAAAAGGACAAGTCATAGCCGATCAACTAGCAGAGGCTCCTCTTGAAGACGATCAGCCTCTAGTCATAGAACTACCCGATGATGAGGTCTTCCATGTCTCGGAATCGCCAGATTCGAAGAGCTCGAGTCTCGGAGCCGACATAACCTTATTTTTTGATGGTTCTAAATGCGAGCAAGGTGGTGGCGCGGGAATTGTATTCTTCACACCGCAGGGCGCTCCAATGCCCCTGTCATTTAAATTAAACTTCCGGTGCACCAACAATAATGCAGAATATGAAGCCTTGCTCCTAGGTCTTCAGATAGCAATCGCCATGAACATCAAAAGACTGAACATCTTTGGTGATTCGTTGTTAATCGTCAATCAAGTCAAAGGGGTATATCAATGCAAATGCCCAGTCCTGAAGGCCTATAAAGCCCTCGTGGATAAATTCCTGGCAAAACTTGAGTGGTATGACATCGAGGCACTCCCTCGATCATCGAATCATTTTGCGGACACAATGGCCTCCTTAGGGTCACTAATCCCGCAAGACCTTTCCGGTGATATAACAACCATTCAGGTCAAAACCTTATCGCAACCCGCGATGGAGCGCGCAAGCTCAGACTTGGCGCCGAGGAATCCACATGATCCGAGATCGAACCATCTTCGGATAAGTTCTTTCGAATCCGAGACTATTTGAAACATGCCAAGCTGGGGGTCTTTGTTCTCCCCCACTCCCATTAATAGCAACACAACGCTATTCTTACAAGTTCTATCCCAATCAGCATTTGTTAGGGAAGAACTCCAAAAGGGATTGGTTGTTCAAGCTGTCGAGGTATCTGATCAACGAGACTCGGTATTTACCCATAAGAGACTACCTCAAGTTAGGTAATCTACCCTTTGGATTGACGCAAGCCGCAAAACGAACATTCAAACAGAAAGCGGCAAAATATGTCTTGATAGGAGACATTTTGTATCGTCGCAACTACGACGGAATTCTTCTTCGTTGCTTGGACCGAGCAAGAGTCCACTTGGGCGATCACCCAAGCGCATGACGGTACATGTGGCGGCCACTTCGGTGGTATGGCCATTGCAAAGCGCATTCTTCGCATGGGCTATTATTGGCCATCTTTAGAGCGAGATTGCTGCGCGTATGTCAAGAGGTGCGTAAAATGTCAACATCATGCCAATTTAATGCACGCACCTTCCCGGGCCCTACGGACGAGTCCAGTATGCTTGGCCATTTTCGCGGTGGGGCCTCGATCTAATCGGAAAGATCTCCCCTGCATCGTCGAGCCGTCACACGTTTATCATAACGGCCACAGAATATTTTACCAAATGGGTGGAAGCAATTCCGTTAACCTCTACGACGGGACCCCGCATTGCGGAGTTCATTTTGCATTACATCATATGTCGTTTTGGTATTCCATCCAAAATAATCTCGGATAATGGGCCATCATTCAAGAACAAAGACGTGCGTGCTTTAACCACAAAGTACAAAATTCAGCACGACTTTTCAACACCCTATTATCCGCAAGCAAATGGGCAAGCGAGGCGTCAAACAAAACGCTAGTCGCCATCCTTAAAAATACCGTCGCGGACAGTCATAAGGATTGGCACATACAAATCCCACTTGCCCTTTGGGCTTATCGCACTAGCATTCGGACGCCCACTGGGGCAACTCCGTTTTCACTAGTGTATGGCTCAGAGGCAGTAATGCCTCTCGAGTTGGAAATTCCTTCCCTCCGCATATCAATGCAGGGAATTCATCGATGATGACACCGCACGGCGGGCCCGGTTAGACCAACTTACGTTGCTTGACGAAAGACGCGTTAATGCTCTCGAGCACTTACGTATCTATCAAGAGCGGCTTAAGAGAGCTTACAACATGAAAGTTCACCTAAGAGACTTTCGGGTTGGTGATTTGGTTCTGAAGGAAAACCAACAAAACTCTAATTTGCCGTCCCATATGAGAGACAAATTCACGGCAAATTGGCTAGGTCCTTATGTCATTGATAGCAAAATAGGACCGAGAACGTACAGGCTAGCTTCTCTTGACGGTATCAAGGAAACAGAACCCTTGAATATCAGTCATTTGCGACCATTTCATATCTAAGAAAGCCATGTACCAAAAAAAAAAAAAAACAAACAAAAAGCTCCAAGGATTATCGCAATCTCTTGGTCACCCAAAAAGCTCCAAGGATTATCGCAATCTCTTGGTCAACCCAAAAAGCTCCAAGGATTATCGCAATCTCTTGGTCAACCAAAAAGCTCCAAGGATTATCGCAATCTCTTGGTCAACCCAAAAAGCTCCAAGGATTATCGCAATCTCTTGGTCAATCCAAAAAGCTCCAAGGATTATCGCAATCTCTTGGTCAACCCAAAAAGCTCCAAGGATTATCGCAATCTCTTGGTCAATCCAAAAAGCTCCAAGGATTATCGCAATCTCTTGGTCAATCCAAAAAGCTCCAAGGATTATCGCAATCTCTTGGTCAACCCAAAAAGCTCCAACGATTATCGCAATCTTTTGGTCAAAAAAAAAAATCAAGAAATTCAACAAAAACAAAACAACAAAAATCATCAAAAACAACAAAGATTTGCATCTCAATTCTAGGCATACTCGAATTCATCAAAAACAACAAAAACACCATGCATAACTTTTACCACACTACAGTCAGTGGTGTGGGAATGTACCAAGAGTTTCGGTGATTCAGTCATCATTTTCCTCTTTAGCCATGTAGTGTACCAAGTCGAACAGATTTTACGAAGGTAGAGTCATACTTGAAATACACCTTGTTACGTAACATCCCAACACAAATCAAAACACTAAAATTCCCAAATTGTGTGAACGAAAGATGAAACCTGCAAAATAATCTAGGTCACCACAAGCGAAACGGTTATCTTGCTCATCCCCCTGTGCGAATGACCCCTAGAATGCTGAGAGTTGGCAAAAGGACAAGCATCCTCCCTACCCAATTCCCTAAGAATCCCTAAAGTTCTCAACAAGTTGCAAAACACAAAAATTTGCAAAATGTCAAAACTCCAAATTTGACAAACTATAGTGCACACATCAAAAGGCACAAACAACGGTGATTTTCATCACTCCATATCCCCAATCCCTTGCTCAAAAAAAAAAAAAAATCAAAATAAACAGTGATCTTATCACTACAAAAGAGCAAGTATCCCAATACAATTGAAAAAAAGAAGGGAGTTGACCTTGAATCCCTGGAACTCTCAGCATTCTATAGGTCATAAGGCAAGCTTCAGTACCAATTTGGTTGATAGCCTATCGGTAACGAAAGTAAACCTCCCGCATGACGATATATCTGTCACATTAACTTGCGTACGGGATCAATGTTTGCATGTGGATGAGCTAGCTTATGGCATCCTGGATTACACGCATATTAATCTTAGTACATACAACAAAGGAATTCGTGGAGCTAATTAGGTGATCCTCGGTACGGGTTCGGTTGAAAGCCCATCGGCACCTGGCGGTATCCTAACAAATACCACTAAATGAACTCAATTGCACACACAGGGATGTTAAATAACTCGGTCAAAAATAGGTCCGATTCATACCTTGTTCAAAAGTCTTGTAAGATAAAGTACAGTCATGGATAGTGAGATAAAACTGTCTGAATCTCAGAAAATCTTACATTCATCCCAAAACCATCTGCGCTACTTATCATCCTTATGATACCATCAAAAAATACAAAAACAAAACAAGGTAAATAAAGAGCTTCTTAAACAGCCTACAGTGCAATCATCACAAATATCATTCATCCATTTCAATTTGCATATCACATAGACATCTAAAACATTTACATTCATCATAACATCTGCATTCATCAAAATGAATAAACATGCATAACAAAAATCACATCATCACATGTACAAATCCAAAAATAAAACAGGTATATATATATATATATATCGTCAAAAAGATGCCCGCAGGCTACAAAACCGGTCCTCAGACCCCGCAAGCATATCCAAAAACCCAACCTAAGGCGTCGACCACCATGATCACGTAGGATCGGTGCGACGGGAACTACCCCCCGTGGTGTGGGTCCGACGGGACCCTGCAGGGCGGCTACTGCTAGCCCCCGCATCATGCCTACTACCACCCCCCTCATCTAACCGCCTGCGACGAGATGATGCTTGACTGCTCAGTCAAACTATCCCTCGTCCGTCGAGAAGATCTACTGATCGAAGGCTCAGGGAGCCGCCCGCCAAGGCGGATGACCTCCCTCTCCAAGTCTATCCGGTACAGACACCACTCTGCCTCTCGCCGATGATAGATAGACAATGCATCATCGCGCTGTGCCAAAACTCTATCCCGCTCTACCAACTGAGCCCGTAGAAGATCCCTCTCCAGATCCCGCATCCGTAGCAGCTTTGTAAGTCGTGCAACCTCATCGCCTACATCCGACCCCACCTCCTCTGTATCTCGGACGCATAGGACTCGCGGGGACAGTAGCATGCTCAGGCTCCAAATGCTCCTCCACATCCTGCATGTCCAGCTGCTCCGGAACACCCAAGTCCACATCCTCATCTCCCACATCCACCATGTCTGCATCATCCAACGGCCCCCCCAATCACCCCCTGCCGCCTCAGCATCCTCCACTGCCGCCTTCGCGCCTCCCAGTGGACCCTCTCCTCTCCAGCGCCGCAATACCCACCACGAGTCATACTCAGTGGTAGTACCGACGTCATCCACATCCAACACCTCAATCACCGCATCCGACTCCTCGCCCAATGGCACGAGGACCGGTGGCTCCGGATCCCTCTCATCTCCCCGACGTCGATAGCCTACGGGCTCACCAGGCAACCCCTGACGCACCCCAAACTATCGTGTAACCCGGCGGTAAGGAAAGAACTCATGCTCCGTCCCGTGCCGCCCAGTCAACCATCGCTCCCTCCGTACCCATCGGAGCCACTCTCCGACCTCGAGGCCGAGGCGGACGGTCCCGATAGGGATGCCAAAACACCTCCCCTGGAGTGAGCCGAGAAAAGGCATCAATGTAGTGCTCAACGGCACCTGCCCATCGCCGACTCTGCCCTTGCTCCGCAGACCGTCGCCACAAAGCTGCATAACCAATCTCCTCATCCTCCATCGCCGCCCGAGTCATCCACGGTAACCCGGTAGGCCTCTCAACAACTATGTGCTGCCAACCCCAGCACTGCAACAAAAAGCTGCAACTGACACCCTTCCACTGTCGACAGCGGACCCCGTACAGCTCCCCGTAAAGCTGTGCCAACAAAGTCTGTCCCCATCTCAGAATCAACGGTGCCTCTATCGGGCACTCTGCCAACTGCCACACCAAATCCAGCAAGTTCCACGGGAACCTCGCGCCTGACGAATCAGGGAGAAGAATGTTAGAAATGAGGCCCATCAAGAATGCGTGCCTCACTCCTAACACCCCCCTCTCCTTCCACCAGCTAACCAAAATCCCGCCAGCCTGGCAATCCGCCTCGGCTGTCTCCACTGGGTCTGCTACACCCAGCTCCCCCCCATGCCCAAAACATCTCGTAAGTATAGCAGTCCGCTGATCAAACGGAGATGTCCTAATAGGCAGACCATCTATCGGAATCCGAAGCAACCGATAGACGTCCTCAAGAGTCACAATCATCTCCCCTATCGGGAGATGGAAAGTATTAGTCCACGGATCCCAAAGCTTGATCAGGGCCGTCAGATAGGCCTCGATCCGAAACCACGAGGCTCCGGTCGAGCCACTCGCTTGAGCCCAAGGGCATCAAGCCATTCCCAATCATCATCGGTCAATGCCAACCGCGCCTCGGTAAAGGCGGCGGGTACACGGTACCGGCTCCTAACAACCTGCAAGCACAAAAAAAAATAAATAAAAATAAACATAACACATCAAATTTTCAGTTCTAGGGTTTCTAACCTTAACTGTTAAACAAAAACATCACAAAAAAAATCTTAAAGTTTTGAAAAGCGTCAACACAAAAACAATGCATTAAATTAAAGCAAAATAAACCCTAGGGTCACTTACAGGTCTCGCCTCGGCTCCGCCGCTCGAACCAGTTTGTGCACTCATGATGGCAGAGAGAATTCCAGCAGCGCTTCGCTTCGCAGAATTACCTCCTCCTCCAGAGCTCCAAAATCGCAAGAAAAAAATGACACAAATGAGCCCAAAATCAAGTTTTGGCCATTAAATAGGCCTATTGCACTGGAATTCATCCTTGACTGGGACGAGCGCTCTGATCAGCGCTCGTCCCACCCAGGGACGAATTCTCCAGCTGGAATTCGTCCCACCCAGGGACGAATTCAGGCCAGCACAAAAAAAAATCAACAAAAATGACTAAAAATGCACTAAAAACAGACAATAAAATTGCCTGACAGGATTGCAAATGCACCTGACAACATGGGCATACAAAATCGACATCGGGGTCACAAATTATCACTATCCTACTCCCTAAGAAGGCTACCATAGCCGGACCGCTCCACGGGAAGACAGATTTTTGACAATTTAATCCCAAAATGGTGTCACAAAAAACAACAAAACAACAAAAAATGCAACACAAAACAAACAATAAACATTGCCAGACACAAGTGCTCTTGCACTTAACCTCTTGGCATAGCAAAATTGATGTCGGGGTTTGCATTGTCACTATCCTACTCCCGAAGAAGGCTACCATAGCCGGACCGCTCCACGGGAGGACGGATTGCCGACAATTCAATCACCAAATGGTGTCACAAAAACAACAAAACAACAAAAAATGCAACACAAAACAAACAATAAACATTGCCAGACACAAGTGCTCTTGCACTTAACCTCTTGGCATAGCAAAATTGATGTCGGGGTTTGCATTGTCACTATCCTACTCCCGAAGAAGGCTACCATAGCCGGACCGCTCCACGGGAGGACGGATTTCGACAATTCAATCACCAAATGGTGTCACAAAAACAACAAAAACAGTACAAAATTCAACAAAAACACAGCAAAAACATTGCCGGACACAAGTGCTCTCGCACTTAGCCTCTAGGCAAAGAAAATCGATGTCGAGGTCCAAATTATCGCTCTCCTAATTCCCCAAGAAGGCTATCATAGCCGGACCGCTCCACGGGAAATAGGTTTTCGATGATTTCACCTCATTATGACATCACCAAAAGGGTTAACACCCACCAAAAATAGGTCCATATGTTGGAAAAATTGCACACGCTTAACGGTAAACCCTCTAAAGGCACACCTTGCACAAGTCATCTTGGGTCAAGCGACTCGTCGCTTCTCTCACGAAGGTCATTCCCTCATCGATTCGTCGCTTGAGGGGGTAGTCACACTTAGTCACCAACCAACAATCACACACCCAATTAAGGAAAACGACATGCATTCAAAGAATCATTGACAAAGACAATCACGCTCCTGCTTGGGGCAGTAAACAAGCAACAATCAAATCAATCAAACACTTGGCATTTCGTGAATCATGAACACAAGGTTCCCCATGAGGATAAAAATGCCCTTCACTTGTTCATGAGTGATCAATGTCTAAGTTCAAGTCACACCTCACCAAAACAGGTTAATACTTGAAATCAAATTCCTTAGCTCGTCAGAAGCAAGGATTCAAGAATGCATGCCCTTTCCATACTTGGGGCATCAAAAGTTGGTTAGGTTACCAAGAAACCCTAATCATTAGTGCTTTGGTTATCTATTTTTGCTCAGCATTGCGTCACCCGCAGCGCTTCCCAAAAAGGGGCATCTGTAGACACCAAAACAGCACCAATCCGATTATGTGACTGCAAACACTGATCGCTTTGACAAACACAGCCCCCAGGGCAGCCCTCAGAGGTTAAACGGTGGTCTTAACCACTTTCATAGCAATTTTGTAAGGTCAAGAAGCAATTTGGCACACTTGGACACTTTGCCCAGTATTCGTCTCACCCGGGGACGAATTCAAAATAGAATCCGTCCCACCCCGGGACGAATTCTGAATCCGTCCCTGGGTGGGACGAATTCTAAGCAACGGGCAAAAAGGCAAATGGTGCCAAGTGGCAGCCCAGAACGGTCAGTTAAGGACTCCTGCCTTGCACGCGTGTGTAGGTGGATAGAGGGGCCGTTAGAAGACTGTTACAAAAGGCATTTATCAAAGCTCAAGTCAATGGAGGACTCCCCTCCCTCATGGGAAGACAAGGCGCCACATGGCGCCTATGGCCAACACATGGCATTTGTGCTTCCCTCCCAAAAGAGACCCCTTGGGTCTATAAAAGGTGGGACTTTTCTCACCCAAAACATACGGGTTGAAGGAGTTTTCAAGCAACGAAGTGCTTGCCGAATTGAAGACCCACTTGCATCCCTCTTGGTTCACCTTCCCACATCCACCAATCTCTTTTGCAAGGGAGGTTGTTGGGTGGCCTTTGGAAGCTCGAACCTTACCCAAATCCAACGCATGGACACCTGAACCAACCAATTCGCCGACCCCCAATCCTAAAAGGTTTTGGGCCCATCCCTGGTGGATTGGCTCCAAAATCGAGGGCCAACGGTGGGAGGCCCACTTGGGCACCCCCGCACCTCCCAAGTCCTATTTTTAGTTTTTGAGCATTTTAGATTATTTTTTAGATTGCATTTTGTGTTATTAGGTTTGATTAATCCATAGCTGCAATTTTGTAACTTTTGGTCAGATTCTAGGATGTTTTGTATTGCTTTGTCGTTTCGCTAACTTGCAGGTGTCAAGGTCAAATTCCCGAGGGTGGAGGCCAAATTGGGAAAATCCGACCATCTGGGTCGTCCCAAAATGGCCCCAATTACATAACCCCCTGTTTGCAGGGGTTTTGCGGGTC
The DNA here is from genome assembly GCA_028583015.1 of Wollemia nobilis. Taxonomy (NCBI): domain Eukaryota; kingdom Viridiplantae; phylum Streptophyta; class Pinopsida; order Araucariales; family Araucariaceae; genus Wollemia; species Wollemia nobilis. The sequence continues at coordinate 28,865 of JAQPPZ010001109.1, forward strand.
TCGGGATCCGACATTGGAGCAGCGACGAGTCGGTTTCTTCAACACAGAAGAATTCGTCCCACCCAGGGACGAATTACAGTCAGAATTCGTCCTGCCCAGGGACGAATTCCAGTTGAAGGTGGATTGGCCAGCTGCCTCAGTGGCAGTGGCCTTCTGGTAACTTTTCTTACCTTCTGTCAAGTTTTGAAGCAATTTGGATTCACTGTATTCACTGTTTCAGGCAAATATTTACATGCATATTTCGTTAGTTTTAGAGAGCAAACGCTTTTCATTTGCAGCGAGTGCTACGACGTCTTGGTCATTTCTTTGTTCGCGGGAGAAGCAGCGAGAGGTGAAGAACTCATCGACATCGGCGGCGGCATCATCTTGGCCCGCCCATTGCAATCGTGGGCACGCGGAAAGAGGAATCATTCGGTGATTGTAATCAAACTCTATTTGCGCTCCTAGCCCCTGAAAAGGGAGGAGACGTCATTGTAACGGAGATCAAGGGATATTAATGAAAGGGCTGTGTTTTCTCTATTTGATTGTGTCTCTTCCAATGTGTTTCTTTTCCATTTCATGCAATTTACATTTCTAGGACTTAAGCGTACTTAATTTTGAATGCAATCGCACTTGGTGTTTCCTTTGCCCGGAATCTCGTGCTTTCAGATAAAAGGTTGCGCCCTTTGCCTAATCATGACTGATCAATGTGCAAGTTCAAGTCACACCTCACCAAAACAGGTTAATACTTGAAATCAAATTCCTTAGCTCGTCAGAAGCAAGGATTCAAGAATGCATGCCCTTTCCATACTTGGGGCATCAAAAGTTGGTTAGGTTACCAAGAAACCCTAATCATTAGTGCTTTGGTTATCTATTTTTGCTCGACGCTGTGCCATCACGTAGCGCTTCCCAAAAAGGGGCATCTGTAGACACCAAAACAGCACCAATCCGATTATGTGATTGCAAACAACGATCGCTTTGACAAACATAGCCCCCAGGGCAGCCCTCAGAGGTTAAACAGTGGTCTTAACCACTTTCATAGCAATTTTGTAAGGTCAAGAAGCAATTTGGCACACTTGGACACTTTGCCCAGTATTCGTCTCACCCGGGGACGAATTCAAAATAGAATCCGTCCCACCCGGGGACGAATTCTGAAATCGTCCACCCGTGGGACGAATTCTAAGCTTAACGGGAAAAAAGGAAAATGGTGCCAAGTGGCAGCCCAGAACGGTCAATTGATGACTCTCGCCTTGCACGCGTGTGTAGGTGGATAGAGGGGCCGTTAGAAGACTGTCACAAAAGGCATTTATCGAGAGCTCAAGTCAATGGAGGACTCCCCTCCCTCATGGGAAGACAAGAGTGCCACATGGCGCCTATGGCCAACACATGGCATTTGTGCTTCCCTCCCAAAAGAGACCCCTTGGGTCTATAAAAGGTGGGACTTTTCTCACCCAAAATATACGGGTTGAAGGAGTTTTCAAGCAACGAAGTGTTGCCGAGTTGAAGACCCACTTGCATCCCTTTTGGTTCACCTTCCCACATCCACCAATCTCTTTTGCAAGGGAGGTTGTTGGGTGGCCTTTGGAAGCTCGAACCTTACCCAAATCCAACGCATGGACACCTGAACCAACCAATTCGCCGACCCCCCAATCCTAAAAGGTTTTGGGCCCATCCCTGGTGGATTGGCTCCAAAATAGAGGGCCAACGGTGGGAGGCCCACTTGGGCCGCACCTCGCAAGTCCTCCCAAGTCTATTTTTAGTTTTTGAGCATTTTAGATCATTTTTTAGATTGCATTTCGTGTTATTAGGTTTGATTAATCCATAGCTGCAATTTTGTAACTTTTGGTCAGATTCTAGGATGTTTTGTATTGCTTTGTCGTTTCACTAACTTGCAGGTGTCGAGGTCAAATTCCTGAGGGTGGAGGCCAAATTGGGAAAATCCGACCATCTGGGTCATCCCAAAATGGCCCCAATTACATAACCCCCCTATTTGCAGGCGTTTTACAAGTCTCAGGATCCGACATTGGAGCAGCAGCAGGTCGGTTTCTTCAACACAGAAGAATTCGTCCCACCCAGGGACGAATTGCGATCGAGTCGTCCCACCCAGGGACGAATAGCAGTCAGAAGTTCGTCCTGCCTAGGGACGAATTCCAGTTGAAGGCAGATTGGCCAACTGTTTCAATGGCAGTGGCCCTCTGGTGATTTACTCTGTTGTCAAGTTTTTAGGTCATTTAGGCTTACCTTATTTACTGTTTCAGATAGTTGTTCGTATGCATCTTTTACCAATTTCAAAGCATGAATTCTATTTCTTCTCACAGGTGCTACTAACGCTTTGTTTGTCTCTTTGATTGCAGGAGGAACAGCAAGAAGTGAGGATTTACCAACAACAACGGCGGCAACACTTTGGCCCGCCCATTTTGCATGTGGGCATGCGGAAGGAGAACACTTACCAAAATTGTAACCGAATCCGTTTAACGCTCTTAGCCCCCTAAAAATGGAGGAGGCAATTTTGTAACCGTGTTGGATAAGTTTAATAAAATGGCTGTGACTTCTCTTTAAAGCTTTTGTAACTCGTTTCAGTCTATTTGCCTCTTTCATTTTAATGCATTTCTTGTTTTAGGGCTTAGGCGCTGTTTCAATTCGAATGCATCTAAGTAGTTGTTCTTTCTGAAAAGCTTCCGAAATCTCGTGCTTTCATTATGCATCTTTGATTAGCTTGACTCTCCAAAAAAAAATGTTTTCGGGGACCTAACTCCTCCATTTCGTGTCCCAAAATTAGCTTTTAGAATAGGTTCTCAAGTTTTTAGGAGTTTTTTGGTTGTTAGAAGTTTATTATCTTTTGTTATACATTAATTTGAGACCTAATATTTTAAATTAAGGTTTGTTATTATAAGAGGGATGTGTCAACCGAATTTGGGCGCAATCCGACTCATTTCTATTTTTAGAATTTTTTAGAAAGAAGATCTATTTTTAGCAGTTTTAGAAAAAGTATGTTTTTAGGGTTTCTTTGGTTTTTGGTTGCTATATGATGGATTGTAATATTTTGTAGAGGGGGTGTGAATTTAGAAATGAGAAGAATATCAATTTGCAGTTTTCTTCCATTATTGCATTTGTGTTATGTGATTGGAGTCCATTTTGTTGGTCTCTTGTAGCTGAGTTTACACCAATATGGATGGCACATTAAAAAGTATGAAAGCTCTAGTTAGGGAAAAGAGTAAGAACAAATATATGAAAAAATGTATCTTCGCAATAGTTTTTACCTTAAAATAGACTATGAAATATAATATGATCAAGCATAATTTAATATCTCCTAAAAGGTAATGGATTATTATGTAAATTCCATAGATATTGGTAAAGTTTGTCAAAGATTATGAATTGAATTAAATGAAAGTGGGGATTGAATTTAAATTACTCCATGACTTATTCCAAAAGTTTTTTTCATTATCATCTTCTTTCATTTGAAAATTACATATACAGTGGAAACCTTTTTAAGATGATGGATGTATTGTATTGAACACCATGGATTAATATTTTTTATGGAGATAAAATCTATTAAAGCAATTCTATTGTGGTTTATGATTTTTAGAATTTCATATCATTTAATAATATTGATAATGTTCTATAGGAGTTCCTCAATGAGGAAATAATAACTAAGGTATGAAGACACATTATATATACTTGGATATGTATTACCATAAATATTTTAAAACCTTTGCTCTAACATATTAAGATTAGACCTAAATTAGGAGAAAGGTATCAACAAGTGGATAATGAAAGTTTTGCATTTTTGTGTCACTAATGTTATCAAGATTGAATACATAAAAAATGATTGGAAAGTAATCTAATGTTATCAGATTGAATACATAAAAAATTATTGGAAAGTAAAATAATGGATAAAGAAAAAAAATGAGCATGAGATAAACTTCAAAGCAAATCAAAGAGATAAAATCAAAATTGAAGATATAATAGAGCAAGAATTTTCCATTACCAAGAATGTGGAATTATGAAAATAAAATTATAAAAAAATAGTGTACATCATTAGAAGTAAAATGTCATAGTAGTTTACTAAAAGCAATCTCTAGAAGAAAGAAAGGACATAAATTATAACTAAGTATAATTACAATTATTACAAGAAATTAAATATGCAAATGAAAATGTGGAGGTAATTTTGAAGTAATATAAAATCCTCTCTATGCAATGAAGTGGATTTAGTGTAGAGATATCCCTTTAGGGTTTCAAGAGTAGGATAATAAGAAAATAGTGCAGATGATGTACATAGAAATTTGGGGTTTTTAGGTAGCATAAGAAAGTAATTACAAACAAGAATCATCATTGCACTTAAGTATAACCTAAAAAAGAGAGAGTCTGTGGTATTCCCTAAATATCATTATGGTTGTACTTTAGGGGTTAAGAGTAACATAATAAAGAAAGTAGTATGGTCATCTATAAAATTTAATGTTTTTTAATCCAACATAAGGTGTATGTACCATGGATCACAATCCTTATACTATGGGATTTTTAGGATCAAATAATTATTTTGAGATATACCTTGCAATTAAAGTTCTCTAGGACAACATAAACCTATAAATGACAAGTCTAATTATCAATACTCTAGAAAAATAAAAGTAAAACACACATGAAAGTAAAATCCTAGATATATCAGTATGGGAAACCATAAATAAATACAAATATATAAAAAAAAATATGTGTTATACTTATAGATTAATATAAATATTTATGATAAAAAAAAAATTTCGGAATACTCTGCATATGAATAAGATCCCTAAAAAAGAGATATCATGGAATTATTATTCCTTAATATTTGGAAGATGAGGGATTGCTTTAAAATATTTTCTCTATGATATTCATAATATATTTTAACAATATGGGACAAAAACATTAGGATGGAAAATTGTTAAAAGTAAACATAAAGGTGTTGTTGGTACATTTTCATGGAGGAGAAAAATTAAAATTGGTATTATATATGTATATTATCTAATGTTAGTTTCGCTTTTGATTAAGGTAATATGTATTTTTGGGTCCCCAAACCATAGATAATAAAAAGTATTGCAATATGCTCGCATCAACCTATCCAAAAATAAACTACTAACATCGGTTAAACCTTAGGATATAATGAGTTTTTTGGCTTAAAAACAAATACCCTTAGAGATAAAACATTCCTACTAGAAGCATTACTAACACAATACATAATCCAAATATAAAAGTAAAACCGTAATACATGTAGAAAACACTAAAGGATAAAATAGACCAACAGAGAAACAAGACAATAAGACCATAATAGTAGCATAATACAAAAGAAACTTAGTCATCCCATTCCAAATAATTGAGGGTATATAGTACCTCCTTTGATCTAACCTTTTAAACTCTATTTTTCTAGTATGGTAGGTATACTTTGATCTATTGAGTGGGAATCAAGTGATTGGCTTATTGGGTCTATTTGTATTCTTCTACTCCAATAGGTGTTCATCACTTGGATGATAATTTGGAGCTAATAGCATCAAACCTAGAGAGAACTCCACATACCAATCTTATTTTTCCTTGATTCCAACTCCTATATTTGCCTTCCAATCCACTATTTGATTTCCTTCATGGTAGATATGTTGTATTTTTATCTTACTAAGCTTCTATAGGTTCGGTCAACTCTTCAAAATAATTTCATTAAAAGACCAACTAGCCTCATGTTCCTCTTTTAGAGAGTTGATAATATTTTTGGAGTCTCTTTCGATTATCACCTTATTGGATCTTGTTTGTAAAATATATGTACTTCCCAACAGTAAGGATCTAGTCTTTACAATGTGGTTTTTCTAGTTCCCAAATAGCTCAACATAGGCTAGTAGGATGGTACCTTTATCATCTCTTATTACTCAAGCAGGGTTATCTGGGACACTCTAAAAAGAGGAGCTAATTTAATCAAGTAGGGTTTGTTCTTGATTTGCAATCAGGGATCAAAGACTCTTTTTTGGGAGGATTCTTGGTATGGTCACCCTCCTATATTGAATCAATATCCTATGTTATGTTCCCTAAGCATTTTTTTTCTTGGAAGTAGGTTGGTCTCGTGTGGAGGACTTTAAAAAAATCTAGTCTTTTGGAAATATGGAGATTTCCAGGTGGAAATATCTGCAAGAATAGCCCTAGGGGGGAGTGGCCAAGGACAGAGAGGTGCTTGCTCTTATTCTTACGGGGAGGCCTTGTTATTCATTGAGAGGTAAAGATATTCTCGGCTTGGAACCCCGATCCTAAGGTAACTCGCTCGGTAGCCTATGGTTATCAGGTTCTTGATAAGAAAAAGTATGGGAGTCTTCCTGTCACTTGGTGGAAAAAGCTGTGGAACAAATTTGCCTGGCAAGAATGTAACTTCTTTCTCTAGTTTGTAGCTCATAACAAATGCCTCACTTGGGATAATGTGAGGAAAAGGGGATTTTAGGGTCCCTCTTTTTATGTCCTTTGCATTAAAAATGAGGATGACTCTTCTAATTTATTTTTCCAATGCTCCTTTGCCAGAGACATTTGGCATTATTGGTGGAGCGCTTGGAACCATTCATGTTTTCATGTGATGTCCCTGGTGGAGTTTTGCAGTAGTCTGGGTAGACCTTCGACCAAGGCCCCCTTCCTTCGGGTGGCTTGGAATTTGGGCCCTTCTTGCATCATCTGGCAAATTTGGCTCGAACGAAACCGATGCATATTTTAGGGAAGTTATTTGGATGTTAAACAAATCTGGAAAATGATCCTGTATATGGTTCAGGAAACCATCCATAGAAAATGTGATGTGGACCCTCTTTTGGATTCTAGGGAGGAGAAGGTACAACAAGCCCTTGATATCTTTGGGGATGGTGTAAACTCTTCTAATCCTAGTAGGGTTCCTCAACTCATCAAGAAGGTTAGTAGAGATGGTAGGTTGAGGCCACCCCCTAGAGGAGTTTTAAAAATTAATACTGATGGATTGTCCAGGGGTAATCCTGAACATGTTGGCATTGGCGGTGTTGAGAGAGATTCTACTGGTGGTGTCAGTTTTTTCTTTTTCGTTTATAAAAGTGTTCACTCCAATAATTTTATGAAAGCTCTTGCAATTATTGAGGCCTTGCGAAGGGGGGTTTCTCTTTACTAGCATATGATCATATGCAAGTCTGACTCTCAAATTGTGGTTAATATTTTAAACAGTAAAAAGGTGCTAGAAGTTAATTGGCAGTTGGCCTCTATAGTCATTTAGATTCTCAAAATGAGTGAAGAGTTTTAATTTATATCCTTTGTGCACATTCCAAGGGAATGGAACGTGGTTGCTGATTACTTGGCCAAAAGGGCTTCTGAGCTATTGGATCCTTGGAGTATCAATAATTGGGAGAGTCTCCCATCTGGGGACTCTCAACGCCTGTGGGAGTTGATCCACAAGGATGTACAGGCTCAATGTGGTTTTTTCTTGTTGTCTTTTTCGAGTGCCATTCTAGTCTAGTGGTTTTAGCCTATTTGACTATTTATTTGAGTCCTGGTTGGAAGCTCAGTTGTACTCTGTAATTCTTACTTTTTATCAATAAATTTTTACCTCGTTATTTAAAAAAAAAAGTAATTACAAACAAGAATCATCATTGCACTTAAGTTTTTCTAGGATAACGTAGATGGAAAAGAGTTTGTGGTATTCCCTATTCTTCAATTTTCTACAATTAGGAAAAAAACTAAATATCATTATGGTTGTAATTTAGGGATTCAAGAGAGATATAATAAAGAAATAAATATGGCCATCTATTAAAGTTGATGTTTTTTATTCCAACATAAGAAGTATGTACTATGGAGCACAATCCTTATACTTTGGAGCGGTCCGGCTATTGTAGCCTTCTTGGGGAAGTAAGAGAGTGACAATTTGAACCCCGACATTGAATTTCTTTGCCTAGAGGTTAAGTGTGTAGACACCAAAACAACACCAATCCGATTATGTGACTGCAAACACTGATCGCTTTGGCAAACACAGCCCCCAGGGCAGCCCTCAGAGGTCAAACAGTGGTCTTCACCACTTTCATAGCAATTTTGTGAGGTCAAGAAGCAATTTAGCACACTTAGACACTTTGCCTAGTAATCGTCTCACCCAGGGACGATTGCTAACTTGAAATCGTCTCACCCAGGGACGATTTCTGAAATCGTCTCCAGTAAGAACGATTTCCAAGTTTAACGGGCAAAAAGACAAATGAGGCCAAGTGGCAACCCAAAACAATCATTTGATGACTCCTGCCTCGCACGCGTGTGTGAGTGGACAAATAGGCCGTTTGAGGACTGTCACAAGGGCAGTTATGAAAGCCCAAGTCAATGGAGGACTCCCCTCCCTCATGGGAAGACAAGATCGCCACATGGCGCCTATGACCAACACATGGCATTTGTGCTTCCCTCCCAAAAGAGACCCCTTGGGTCTATAAAGGGTGAGACTTTTCTCACCCAAGATATACAGGTTGAAGGAGTTTTCAAGCAACGAAGTGCTACCGAGTTGAAGACCCACTTGCATCCCTTTTGGTTCACCTTCCCACATCCACCAATCTCTTTTGCAAGGGAGGTTGTTGGGTGGCTTTTGGAAGCTTGAATCGAACCTAAATCCAACACATGGACACCTGAATCAACCAATTCGCCGACCCCCCCAATCCTAAGAGGTTTTGGGCCCATCCCTAGTGGATTGGCGTTGGAATCAAGTGCCAATGGTGGGAGGCCCACTTGGGCATCCCCGCACTTTTCTTAAGTTTTATTTCAGAAGCATTCTAGTTTATTTTCTCATTCTGCATATTGTGTTTTCTATTTGGTGAATTCATAGCTGCAATTTCGTAACCTTTGATCAGATTCTAGTATGTTTTGTGATGTTTTGTAGTTTCACTAACTTACAAGAGGCGATATCAAATTCCTGAGGGTAGAGGCCAAATTGGGAGAATCCGACCATCTGGGTCATCCCAAAATGGCCCCAATTGCATAACCCCTCTGTCTACAGGTGTTTTGGAGACCTCGAGAGTCGACATTGGAGCATGTTAGTTCGGCTTCCCCAACATAGAAGAAATCGTCCCACCCAGGGACGATTTACAGTTAGAAATCGTCCTACCCAGGTATGATTTCCAGTTGAAAGCAGATTGGCCGACTGTCTCAGTGGCAATGGCCTTTTGGTAACATTTTCTGTCTTCCGGCAAGTTTTCGGGATGTTTAGAATCATTTTGTTTACTTGTTTTAGATAAATGTTTGCATGCATCTTTTGATGATTTTAGAAGAACAAACACTTTTCACTTGCAGCGAGTGCTACCGACATCTTGGTTGTTTCTTTGTTCGTAGGAGAAGCAACGGAGGTGAAGAACTCATCGACATCAGCGGCGGCATCATCTTGGCCCGCCCATTGCAATCGTGGGCACGTGGAAAGAGGAACATTGAGTGATTGTAATCGAATTCTTTTAACGCTCCTAGCCCCCGAAAAGGGAGGAGATGTCATTGTAACAGAGATCAAGGGATATTAATGAAAGGGCTGTGTTTTCTCCATTTGCTTGTGTCTCTTCCAATGCGTTTCTTTTCCATTTCATGCACTTTACGTTTCTAGGACTTAAGCGCATTTGATTTTGGCTGCATCGCAATTAGTGTTTTCTTTGCCCGGAATCTCGTGCTTTCAAAGTGCAAGAGCACTTGTGTCCGACAATGCTTATTGCTGTGTTTTTGTGTTGCGTTTATTTTTTGTTTTTTGTGACACCATTTGGGGATTAAATTATCAAAAATCCGTCTTCCCGTGGAGCGGTCCGGCTATGGTAGCCTTCTTAGGGAGTAGGATAGTGATAATTTGTGACCCCGATGTCGATTTTCTATGCCAAGAGGTTAAGTGCAAGAGCACTTGTGTCTGGCAATGTTTATTGTTTGTTTTTAGTTCATTTTTGATCATTTTTTGATGTTTTTAAAGTTCTGGCTGAATTCGTCCCTGGGTGGGACGAATTCCAGCTGTAGAATTCATCCCTGGGTGGGACGAGCGCTAACTAGAGTGCTCGTCCCAGTCAAGGACGAATTCCAGCTCATAGGTCTATTTAAGGGCCAAAACTTGAATTTGGGCTCATTTGTGTCATTTTTTTTTCTTGCAATTTTGGAGCTCTGGGAGGAGGAGGTAATTCTGCGAAGTGAAACGCTGTGGAACTCTCTCTGTCATCATGACTGCACAAACTGGTTCGAGCGGCGGAGCCAAGGCAAAACCTGTAAGTGTCTCCTAGAGTTTATTTTTGTTTAAATTTGCACTTGTTTTATTTAATTGTTTTTGTGATGTTGTTTTTCAAAATGTGTTTTAAAACTTAAATCCTGAAACTGGATTGAAGACAACTACTTGAATTTTATTTTATGTTGTACAGTTCTTTTCCATGATTTTTTAATTTTTTTTTGTTGAATTGTTTTCTTTTGCAGGTTAGGAGCCAGTACCGTGTACCTGCTACTTTTACTGAGGCACGGGGTGCAATGACTGATGATGATTGGGAATGGCTTGATGCCCTTGGGCTCAAGAAGGTGTCTCGACTGGAGCTTGTGGTCCCGGATCAGGCCTATCTGATGGCCCTGATCAAACTTTGGGATCCGCGGACCAACACGTTCCATATCCCGACAAGGGAGATGACTGTGACTTTGGAGGATGTCTATTAGTTGCTTCAGATTTCGATAGATGGATTTCCCATTAGGACATCGCCACATGATCAGCGAACTGCTGTGCTTAAGAGATGCTTTGGGCATGGGGGGCGGTTGGGTGTAACAAACCCAGTGGAGACAGCCGAGGTGGACTGCCAGGCTGGCGGGATTTTGGTTGGCTGGTGGCAGGAGAGGGGTGTGTTAGGAGTGAGGCATGCATTCTTGATGGGCCTCATTTCTAACATACTTCTACCTGATTCTTCAAGCACGAGGTTCTCGTGGAACCTGCTAGATTTGGTGTGGCAGTTGGTAGAGTGCCCGATAGGGGCACCGTTGATTTTGAGATGGGGACAGACACTGTTGGCACAGCTCTACGGGGAGCTGTATGGGGTCCACTGTCGGTAGCGGAAGGGGGTCAGCTGTAGTTATCTGCTGTAGTGCTAGGGTTGGCAGCATATAGCAGTTGAGAGGCCAACCAGGTTACCATGGACGACTCGGGTGGCGATGGATGATGTGGAGATAGGCTATGCAGTTTTGTGGCGGCGGTCTGCGAAGCAGGGGCAGAGTCGGTGATGGGCAGGTGTTGTAGAGCACTATACTGATGCCTTCTCTCGGCTCACTCCAAGGGAGGTGGTTTGGCGCCCTTATCGGGACTGTCCATCCTGGCCGGAGGCTGTAGAGTGGCTCCAACGGGTACGTAGGGAGCGGTGGTTGATTGGGCGGCACGGGACCGAGCATGAGTTTTTCTCATATATCCAGGTTACACGATAGTTTGGGGTGCGCCAGGGGGTTGCTCGGTGAGCTCGTGGTCTATCAAAGACCGGGGTGATGAGAGGGCTCTAGATCCACCGGTCATCGCGCCATTGGGCGAGGAGTCAGATGCGGTGATTGACATCCCGGATGTAGATGACGTCGGGACTACCACTGAGTATGACTCGTGGTGGGTGCTATGGCGATGGAGAGGGGAGGGGCCACTAGGAGGCGCAGAGGTGGCAGTGGAGGGTGCTAAGGCAGCAGGGGATGATTGGGGAGGTCCGTTGGATGATGCGGACATGGTGGATGTGGGGAATGAGGATGTTGATTTTGGTGCTCCGGATCAGTCGGACATGCAAGATGTGGAGGAGCAGTGGGAGCCAGAGCAGGATACTATTCCAGAGGGTCCTGTTCATCAGGCAGATACAGAGGATATGGAGTCAGAGATACGTGCTAAAAATGCACGACTGACAGAGCTGCTGCGGGTGCAGGATTTGGAGCTGGGGGACGTGCTGCGGGAGAGGGATCTTCTACGGGCCTAGCTAGCAGAGCGGGATAGGGTTTTGGCACAGCGTGATGATGTAGTATCGTACTATCATCGGTGGGAGGCAGAGTGGTTCCGGCATCGGCTAGACTTGGAGAGGGAGGTCATCCACCTTGGTGGGTGGCTACCTGAGCCCTCGGGTAGTGGATCTTCACGTCGGACGAGGGATAGTGCGACTGAGCAGCCAGCATCATCTCATCGCAGGCGATTAGTTGAGGGAGGTGGTAGTAAGCGTGATGCAAGGGCTAGTAGTAGCCGCCCTACAGGGTCCCATAGGACCCATACCATGGGGGGTAGTTCCCGTCACATCGATCCTACGTGATCATGGTGGTCGACGCCTTAGGTTGGGTTTTGTTATATGATTGCGGGGTCTTTTGACCAGTTTTGTAGCCTGCGGGCATTTTTTTGACGATATATATATATACCGATTTTATTTTGTTTATGTACATGTGATGATCTGATGTTTATTCATGATGGCTAATGACTATGCATGTTTATTTATTTTGATGAATGCTTATGCAAATGATGAATGCAAATGTTTTTGATTTTTATGTGATATGCGAAATGAAATGGATGAATGAAATTTGTAATGTTTGGCTATGGCACCATAGACTGTTAGGATTCTGTTTATTTTGTTTTTGGACGATTGCTATGGTAAATGACTTGGTATGTATATATGTGGTTTTCTCTTTTTGTATTTTTGGATGGTATTGCAAAGATGAAAAGTAGCGTAGTTGGTTTAGAAATGTAGCTAAGGTTTTTCGAGACTCAGACATTTTAACTCACTAGCCACGACTGTACTTTGTCTTACAAGACTTTTGAACAAGGTATGAATCAGACTTGTTTTTGACCCAGCTATTTCACATCCCCATGTGTGCGATTGAGTTCATTTATGTGGTATTCATCAGGATACCGCCAGTGCCAGATGGGCTTTCAACCGAACCTGTACTGAGGATCACCTAATTAGCTCCACTAACTCCTTTGTTGTATTTAGTTAGATTAATCTGCGGTGTTATCCAAGATGCCATAAGCTAGCTCATCCACATGCAAACATTGATCTGTACGCAAGTTAATGTGACAGATATATCATCATGCAAGAGGTTTACCACCAGTTATCGATAGGCTATCAACCAAATCGGTACTGAGGCTTGCCTTATGACCTTTTAGAATGCTGAGAGTTCCAGGGATTCAAGTTCCACTCCCTTCTTTTCTTCAATTATATTGGGATACTTGCTCGTTTGTAGTGATAAGATCACTGTTTATTTTGATTTGTTTTTGAAAGCACGAGATTCCGGGCAAAGGAAACACTAGTTATGCAACATAAGACGAAAATGCAACGCTTTGATCCTATGCACTAAAACAGAGAAAGGAGACAACTTGGAAACGAAAGACAAGATGCAAAGAAATCACAGCCCTCTTTATTCAAATATCTTATCCTCGGTTACATAGACGTCTCCTCCCCTTTTGGGGGCTAGGAGCGTTAAATTTGTCTTCATTACAATGTGTGACCTAGTCTTCCTCTTCCCGCGTGCCCACGATTGCAATGGGCGGGCCAAGATGCTGCCGCCGCTGATGTGGATAAGTTCTTCACCTTTGATTGCTTTTCCTGCAATCAAAGAAACAATGAAAATGTCAGTAGCACCTGCTGCAAATGAAAGGGGTTCGTTCTCTAAAATCAACGAAATATGCATGTAAACATCTGCCTGAAACAGTAAATACAGTGAGTCCAAATGGCTTGAAAACTTGACAGAAGACAGAAAATGTTACCAAAAGGCCATTGCCCCTGAGACAGCCGGCCAATCTGCTTTCACCTGGTAATCGTCCCTGGTAAGGACGATTGCTACTGTTAATCGTCCCTCGGAAGGACGATTGTTGCTGTTAATCGTCCCTTGGCAGGACGATTGCTGTTGTTAATCGTCCCTCGCAGGGACGATTGATACCGTGTTGAAGAAGCCGACCTGCCGCTGCTCCAATGTCGATTCCCGAGACCCGCAAAACGCCTGCAAACAAGGGGGTTATGTAATTGGGGCCATTTTGGGACGACCCAGATGGTCGGATTCTCCCAATTTGGCCTCCATCACCGAGAAATTGGACGTTGTTACCTCGCAAGTCGCTGGGACAACCAAAATGACAAAAGCATGATAATATTCGATGAAAACCTTTTGAAATCAAGATTCAAGATTAACATGGAATATGAACAAATGACAGAAAATGAACTACAACTAAATCCAAAAGGTGCGGGGTGCCCAAGTGGGCAGCCCACCGATGGAACTTGATTTTGGCACCAATCCACTTGGGATGGGCCCAAAATCTCTTAGGGGTGGGGGGTCGGCGAATTGGTTGGTTCAGGTGTCCATGTGTTGGAATTGGGTCGGATTCAAGCTTCCAAAAGCCAACCAACAACCTCCCTTGCAAAAGAGATTGGTGGATGTGGGAAGATGAATAAAAGGGGATGCAAGTGGGTCTCCAATTCGGCAAAGCACTTCGTTGCTTGAAAACTCCTTCAACCTCTCTATCTTGGGTGAGAAAAGTCCCACCTTTTATAGACCCAAGGGGTCTCTTTTTGGGAGGGAAGCACAAATGCCATGTGTTGGTCATAGGCGCCATGTGGCAGTCTTGTCTTCCCAAGAGGGAGGGGAGTCCTCCATTGACTTGTGTTTTCATAATTGCTTCTTGTGACAGTCTTCTAACGGCCCTTCCGTCCACCTACACACGCGTGCAAGGCAGAGTCATCAACTGACTGTTCGGGCTGCCACTTGGCGTCGTTTGTCGTTTTTCCCGTTAAACTTGGTAATCGTCCCCGGGTGGGACGATTACAACAATCGTCCCCGGGTGAGACGATTGCAAGTTAGTAATCGTCCCCGGGTGAGACGAGTACTGGGCAAAGTGCCTAAATGTACCAAATTGCTTCCTGACCTTACAAAATTGCTATGGAAGTGGTTAGGACCACTGTTTGACCTCTGAGGGCTGCCCTGGGGGCTGTGTTTGTCAAAGCGATCAGTGTTTGCAGTCACATAATCGGATTGGTGCTGTTTTGGTGTCTACAGATGCCCCTTTTTGGGAAGCGCTGCGGGTGACGCAGTGCTGAGCAAAAAATAGATAACCAAAGCACTAATGATTAGGGTTTCTTGGTAACCTAACCAACTTTTGATGCCCCAAGTATGGAAAGGGCATGCATTCTTGAATCCTTGCTTCTGACGAGCTAAGGAATTTGATTTCAAGTGTTAACCTGTTTTGGTGAGGTGTGACTTGAACTTAGACATTGATCACCATGAATAGGCGAAGGGCGT
Source organism: Wollemia nobilis (assembly GCA_028583015.1). NCBI lineage: Eukaryota > Viridiplantae > Streptophyta > Pinopsida > Araucariales > Araucariaceae > Wollemia > Wollemia nobilis. Next base: position 44,051 of record JAQPPZ010001109.1, read on the forward strand.
TTTTATCCTCGGGGGAACCTTGTATTCATGATTCACGAAATGCCAAGTGTTTGATTGATTTGATTGTTGCTTGTTTATTGCCCCAAGCAGGAGCGTGATTGTCTTTGTCAATGATTCTTTGAATGCATGTCATTTTCCTTAATTGGGTGTGTGATTGTTGGTTGGTGACTAAGTGTGACTACCCCCTCAAGCGACGAATCGATGAGGGAATGACCTTCGTGAGAGAAGCGACGAGTCGCTTGACCCAAGATGACTTGTGCAAGGGTGCCTTTTAAGGGTTTACCGTTAAGCGTGTGCAATTTTTCCAACATATGGACCTATTTTTGGTGGGTGTTAACCCTTTTGGTGATGTCATAATGAGGTGAAATCGTCGAAAACCTATTTCCCGTGGAGCGGTCCGGCTATGATAGCCTTCTTGGGGAATTAGGAGAGTGATAATTTGAACCTCGACATCTATTTTTCTATGCCAAGAGGTTAAGTGCAAAAGCACTTGTGTCTGGCAATGTTTATTGCTATGTTTTTGTGTTGCTTTTTTTGTGATGTTTTTGTTGTTTTGTGACACCATTTGGGGATTAAATTGTCTGAAATCCGTTTTCCCGTGGAGCGGTCCGGCTATGGTAGCCTTCTTAGGGAGTAGGATAGTGACAATGTAAACCTCGATATCAGTTTTGCTATGCCAAGAGGTTAAGTGCAAGAGCCCTTGTGTCTGGCAATGTTTATGCTTTTTGTTTTTGTGTTGCATTTATTTGTTGTTTTTGTTGTTTTGATTTTCTTGAATATGGATGTATTATGTTGATTTATTTTGATGGATGCATATGCTATGATGAATGCAAATGTTTTTTATTTATATGTGATATACAGAGATGAAATGGATGAATGAGATTTGTGATGTTTGGCTATGGCACCATAGACTGTTTAAGACGCTCTTTAATTCATTTTTTTTTTTTTTGTGATGCATGACTTTGTATGTATACATGTGGTTTTTCTTTTTTTGTATTTTTTTTTTTGATGGTATTGTAAGAATGAAAAGTAGCGCAGTTGGTTTAGAAATGTAGCTAAGGTTTTCTGAGACTCAGACGGTTTTAACTCACTAGCCATGACTGTACTTTATCTTACAAGACTTTTGAACAAGGTATGAATCAGACTTGTTTTTGACCACGCTATTTTACATCCCTGTGTGTGCAATTGAGTTCATTTATGTGGTATTTATCAGGATACCGCCAGTGCCAGATGGGCTTTCAACCGAACCTGTATTGAGGATCACCTAACTAGCTCCACTAGCTCCTTTGTTATGTTTAGTTAGATTAATCCGCGATGTTTTCTAGGATGTCATAAGCTAGCTTATCCACATGCAAACATTGATCTGTACGCAAGTTAATGTGACAGATATATCGTCATGCGAGAAGACCTTTAGAATGCTGAGAGTTCCAGGGATTCAAGGTCAACTCCCTTCTTTTCTTCAATTGTATTGGGATACTTGCTCATTGTAGTGATGAGATCACTGTTTATTTTGATTTGTTTTTCTTTTGAGCAAGGGATTGGAAATATGGAGTGACGAAAATCACTGTTGCTTTGTGCATTTGATGTGTGCACTGTAGGATGTCAAATTTTGATGTTTTGACGTTTTGCAAATTTTTGATGTTTTGCAACTATTGAGAATTAGGGATTCTTGGGGAATTGGGTAGGGAGGATGCTTGTCCTTTTGCCAACTCTCAGCATTCTTTGGGTCATCCGCACAGGGGGATGAGCAAGATAACCGTTTCGCTTATGGTGACCTAGATTACTGTGCAGTTCATCTTTCGTTCACATAACTTGGGAATTTTTAGTGTTTTGATTTGTGTTGGGATGTTACGTAACATGGTGTATTTCAAGTATGACTCTACCTTCGTAAAATCTGTTCGACTTGATACACTACATGGCTAAAGAGGAAAATGATGACTGAATTACTGAAAGTCTTGGTACATTCCTAGACCACTGACTGTAGTGTGGTGAAAGTTATGCTTGGTGTTTTTGTTGTTTTTGATGAATTTTGAGTATGCCTAGAATTGAGATGCAAATCTTTGTTGTTTTTGATGATTTTTGTTTTGTTTTGTTTTTTTTTTTTTTTTCTTGATTTTTTTTGACCAAGAGACTGCGATAATCCTTGGAGCTTTTTGTATTGACCAAGAGATTGCGATAATCCTTGGAGCTTTTTGGATTGACCAAGAGATTGCGATAATCCTTGGAGCTTTTTGGGTTGACCAAGAGATTGCGATAATCCTTGGAGCTTTTTGGATTGACCAAGAGATTGCGATAATCCTTGGAGCTTTTTAGGTTGACCAAGAGATTGCGATAATCCTTGGAGCTTTTTGGATTGACCAAGAGATTGCGATAATCCTTGGAGCTTTTTGTATTTGACCAAGAGATTGTGATAATCCTTGGAGCTTTTTGGGTGACCAAGAGATTGCGATAATCCTTGGAGTTTTTTTTTTTTTTTTGTATATGGCTTTCTTAGATATGAAATGGTCGCAAATGACTGATATTCAAGGGTTCTGTTTCCTTGATACCGTCAAGAGAAGCTAGCCTGTACGTTCCCGGTCCTATTTTGCTATCAATGACATAAGGACCTAACCAATTTGCCGTGAATTTGTCTCTCATATGGGACGGCAAATTAGAGTTTTGTTGGTTTTCCTTCAGGACCAAATCACCAACCCGAAAGTCTCTTAGGTGAACTTTCATGTTGTAAGCTCTCTTAAGCCGTTCTTGATAGATACGTAAGTGCTCAAGAGCATTAACACGTCGTTCGTCAAGCAACGTAAGTTGGTCTAACCGGCCTCGCCGTGCAGTGTCATCATCGATGAATTCCTGCATTGATATGCGAGAGGAAGGAATTTCCAACTCGAGAGGCATTACTGCCTCTGAGCCATACACTAGTGAAAACGGAGTTGCCCCAGTTGGCGTCCGAATGCTAGTGCGATAAGCCCAAAGGGCAAGTGGGATTTGTATGTGCCAATCCTTATGACTATCTCGTGACGGTCTTTTTAAGGATGGCAACTAGCGTTTTGTTTGATGCCTCTGCTTGCCCATTTTCTTGCGGATAATAGGGTGTTGAAAAGCCGTGCTGAATTTTGTACTTTGTGGTCAAAGCACGCACGTCTTTGTTCTTGAATGATGGCCCATTATCCGAGATTATTTTGGATGGAATACCAAAACGACATATGATGTAATGCAAAATGAACTCCGCAATGCGGGGTCCTGTCGTAGAGGTTAACGGAATTGCTTCCACCCATTTGGTAAAATATTCTGTGGCCGTTATGATAAACGTGTGACGGCTTGACGATGCAGGGGAGATCTTTTCGATTAGATCGAGGCCCCACTACGAAAATGGCCAAGCAGACTGGACTGTCTGTAGGGCCTGGGAAGGTGCGTGCATCAAATTGGCATGATGTTGACATTTTACGCACCTCTTGACATACGCGCAACAATCTCGCTCTAAAGATGGCCAATAATAGCCCATGCGAAGAATGCGCTTTGCAATGGCCATACCGCTAAAGTGGCCACCACATGTACCGTCATGCGCTTGGGCGACTGCCCAAGTGGACTCTTGCTGGTCCAAGCAACGAAGAAGAATTCCGTCATAGCTTCGACGATACAAAATGTCTCCTATCAAGACATATTTTGCCGCTTTCTGTTTGAATGTTCGTTTTGCGGCGTGCGTCAATCCAAAGGGAAGATTACCTAACTTGAGGTAGTCTCTTATGGGTAAATACCAGTCCTGTTGATCGGATACCTCGATAGTTTGAACAGCCAATCCCTTTTGGAGTTCTTCCCTAACAAATGCTGATTGGGATAGAACTTGTAAGAATAGCGTTGTGTTGCTATTAATGGGAGTGGGGGAGAACAAAGACCCCTAGTTGGCATGTTTCAAATAGTCTCGGATTCGAAAGAACTTATCCGAAGATGGTTCGATCTGGATCATGTGGACTCCTGGCGTCAAGTCTGAGCTTGCGCGCTCCATCGCGGGTTGCGATAAGGTTTTGACCTGAATGGTTGTTATATCACCGGAAAGGTCTTGCGGGATTAGTGACCCCAAGGAGGCCATTGTGTCCGCAAAATGATTCGATGATCGAGGGAGTGCCTCGATGTCATACCACTCAAGTTTTGCCAAGAATTTATCCACGAGGGCTTTATAGGCCTTCAGAACTGGGCATTTGCATTGATATACCCCTTTGACTTGATTGACGATTAACAACGAATCACCAAAGATGTTCAGTCTTTTGATGTTCATGGCGATTGTTGTTTGAAGACCTAGGAGCAAGGCTTCATATTCTGCATTGTTGTTGGTGCACTCGAAGTTTAATTTAAATGACAGGGGCATTGGAGCGCCCTGCGGTGTGAAGAATACAATTCCCGCACCACCACCTTGCTCGCATTTAGAACCATCAAAAAATAAGGTTATGTCGGCCTGAGACTCAGGCTCTTCAGAATCTGGCGATTCTGAGACATGGAAGACCTCATCATCGGGTAGTTCTATGACTAGAGGCTGATCGTCTTCAAGAGGAGCCTCCGCTAGTTGATCGGCTATGACTTGTCCTTTTATAGATTTTTGCCCAATAAACTCAATGTCAAATTCCGTCAACAACATGATCCATTTCGCCGTGCGACTACTATGATAAGTACGACTCATCATGTATCGCAATGGATTCTCCTTAGACACAACATACGTCGTGTTGCTCAAGCATGTAATGGCGTAGCCTCTTGGTAGCAAACACCACCGCCAAGCGTAGTTTCTCAACGTATGCATAGTTAAGTTCGTAATCGACCGTGGTGCGGCTAAGATAGTAAGTAGCCTCGTTCTTTGTGAAGTTCATTCTTCCGGGCTAGCATTGCGCCCAGTGCCACCTCAGTAGCTGAGATGTATAATTAGAACGGCACACCTGGTCTAGGTGGTGCCAACACTGGCGGCGAAGCCAAGTAATGTTTGATTTCGTCAAAGGCTGATTGGCACTCGTCATCCCAATGAAATGTGACCCCCTTGTGCAATAATTTGTTCATTGGTCGGCATTTGTCAGATAATTGCGCTATGAAGCGTTTAATCGACGCGACCTTTCCTTGCAGACTTCTAAGCTGCTTGATAGTGGTTGGGGGAGCCATTTCAAGGATTGCCTTGACTTTGTTTGGGTCCACTTCGATGCCTCTCTTTGAGACTATAAAACCCAAGAGTTTTCCGGATGTGACGCCGAACACGCACTTCTTGGGATTCAGTTTGACCTTATGCTCTATGAGGCGATCGAGAATCTTGCTTAAGTCACCGAGATGATCTGAGCGCAAGAGAGACTTGGCTAACAAATCATCCATGTAATCTTCCAAAGTTTTGTGCATGTAATCATGGAAGATATAAGTCATAGCACGTTGGTATGTAGCGCCAACATTTTTAAGGCCAAAAGGCATGACCTTATAGCAAAATGTCCCCCAAGGCGTTGTGAATGCCGTTTTGAGTTGGTCTTCGTGATTGATACGAATTTGATTGTATCCCGAGAAACCGTCCATTAGGGAGAGCATTTCGTGACCTGTTGTAGCGTCTACCAATGCGTCGATGCTTGGCAAGGGGAAATCATCCTTAGGACTCGCTTTGTTTAGGTCTCGAAAGTCGGTGCATATGCGAATCCTCCCGTCGGGCTTCTTGACGGGAACCATGTTGGACAACCATGGCGGATAATCCACGCAGATGACAAATTGTGCATCCAACAGCTTTTGCAATTCGTCTTTGACCATCAAGGCCACCGTTGGGTGCATCTTTCTTAGTTTTTGCTTTACAGGCTTGATTTTCGGATCAAGCGTTAAATTGTGCATGACTAGCTGCGGGTCTAGTCCTCGGCATATCTTTGTACGACCATGCAAAAACTTCCTTCTTCTCTTTGAGAAGGGCAATATATTCGGCTTGCTCTTCGGGGGAAAGGCTTACCCCTCACCTTGAGAATCCGTGGATTCATTGGATCCGTGCCGATGTCTCACGCCGCCGTCTCCTCGATCGACATGTGGGATCCGTCCTCCAACCGATGTGGAGTTGGGATTAAATGGATATCATCACCTGAGTTAAGATCTACGTTTGGAACCTCGGGTCCCTCTTCAGCTTGAAAAATATCCCGAGTTGTCCTTGGGGTAAAATGAAGCATTTCACCGAAAGGCCAGCACTCGATGGTGACAATGGTGAATTGACGCGATCCCAGCCGATGGCATCCATGTCTAGATGCAATGACCGTGATGGATCGGTCGGATTGCGGATGGGTGCGGTCAAATCAATGGAGATCATGTGGATGGAATGAATTTGGTCTCCAGAACCGCGGGTGTGATGACTTGATTCTTTTAGCTGTTCCCTATACTCTGGATCTGGCTCTACGGGAACAGGCACGAATGGATCCTCTCTAGGTGCAAATTCATCTCTATGTGTGAAAAGGAAGGCGGGGTCTTCCCTTGGCACTGCTGTCATGATGGGATCTCGAGGTGGACGATGCTCATCTTGAATTTGGAGCCATAGGTCTAACACTTGGTCCCACCTCGCTGGGTCTACGTGCCATTCATGTCCTAACCGTATACCCATTTGTCCCATTAGATCTTCATGAGTTAGAGCGCGGTGATGTCGTCGCGCATGTCTGAGATAGTCCATTTCAGTTTCGTCTTCCGAATCGCTTTCATAGATCCAAAATTGTTCATCCTCTTCAAGCATCTCGTTGCTTGCGATGTTGAGGACTCTTCCCGTTCCAGTGAATTAATCTGGTCCCATTGCGGTTGTTCCACTCTTAGTGGAGGGACCTGATTCTTTTGAGACTGTGTTATTTCATCTGGAACCTCTAAGGGGAACAGCTTTAGAAAAATGTCTGGAAGCCGTTGTTGTTCTCTTTGAGGATTGCTCTCTGAACTTTCACCTCTCTCTAGCAAAGGAGAGGGATTATTGCTATTTCCAGGGGTGTTTGTTGACCATGGGAGGTAGTCCCCCAATGTGTATTCTGTGTTTGGATTGGCATACGGGTCTTGTGCCAATCCCCCCTTGTTGCCTATTTCTAGGCCTTGCATATTTTCAACCAAGATGTCTAATGGCAGGGGATGGTTGAACCCTACCCCCGACTTGTCATATGGCATCTGATATCTTGGTTGGCAAAGGATCCGCATCCCTTGCTCATATCTCGCCTAGCCCATACCCATGCCAATTGCATTGTTCGAGATATTTTAGGGCAAATTCTGGGTTCGACAGATAATTGATGTTTTCGACAAAAGGCTCTTCATCCTGTTTCCTTTTGTTCGCATGGTTCGGAACCATGATCAAGGCCCCCATACACAAAATTCGTCCGGTTGGGAGGGTAGCCTAGTGGAACAATTGTCCCTATGGGAAGGCGAGGTCTTCCCATGTCCCGCACTGACTCCAATGTGGGGGTTGCCACAACGTTTTGCACTAAGTACTCCCCCAGGCCCGTACTGGCCATCTCAACAATGATTGTTGATGATTGGGTAGGAGGAAACGGTAGTCCTTCCCGAGTCCATTCCATGTTTGGTTGTTCAGGAGTCTTGGTTTGTGTTGTGTTGGGTGTTTCCTCTCGTTGATATCATTGAAATCGTGGGCAACCCCTCTTCTAGAGGCTTAACCTCTTCCATGATTTGCTTTCCCTTGTCCTTCTGTTGGGCCATGATAGGTGGCGTTGATGATGAAGGAGTAGGTGATGAAGTCTCACCTGGTCGGGATTTTGCCTTGTTGGCCACCGATGGTGCCTACGGTATCGGACCCTGTTTAGATGGATTTAATTGAAAATCCAAATGCGTTGATGGGAGGGTCGATTGAGGTATGAATTGTACCGCATTGCAATACTTGAAGGGCTCTAAGTCCATTGGGACTACATGTATTTGCCCTTCATAGGCATACTTCAAGCACCGGTGTGCGATCGAGGGGACACACTTCATGTCCCCCGATCCAAGGCCGCCCTAGCAAGATATTATAAGCCATTTCGCCTTCCAAAGACATGGCACAGTTGTAGGTATTGACTTTTGTCCTACCCGGATCGGCAGAACAACCGTGCCGATCGTCGAGCAAATTGCATCGTTAAAAGCTCGCAGTGTGTACGTGGAAGCGGTGATGTGAGAGGCTGGCAGTTTTAAATGTTTTAACGCTGCAGTGGTTATAATGTTACTGGACGAGCCAGTATCTATCAACACTCTCTTGTACGGGATCCCGTTGACCCGCGCGATAACGTGCAGGGGTGGATCCGGCATGTCATTTGATATCGTTTTGACCTCGTCTTCTCTGAATGTGATGACAGGCTCCGTACATTGTTTCACATGTCCCACGAAGGCGTTGAAAGAATTTGCTTCGTGGGGTTGTACTTCAATGGCTTTTAAAATGTCCATAATAGCTTCTCTATGGGGAGCCGATTGTTGGATAAGCTCGTAGATGGACAGCCTAGCCGATGTGGTCCGCAGACTCTGCGTGAGTTTGGTCCGTATCGTGACCTCGGGTCTAGGCGGAGGCAACCGCGTTGGGCGTTGTTGAGGCTGCGATGTCGACGGAACTTCCCTCGCAGCTACCTCAGGGGCAACTGCTGGATATCTTCTCGTTCCTTGTTACAATGCTAATCATTCCCACAAATCCTTGCGCGGGAAGATCTTGTCGCACCTCGTTAATCCGGAGCGGTTTTGTCTGTGCCTCGTGGGTAGGCAAGGGGTCCTTGAATACCCCCATTTGTTGGTTGTTTGGTGCGATGGGGTTGTCCACGACCAATGTTCTGTTATCGATCAAATCCTGGACTAGTTCTTTGAATTTCCAAGCACCCATTTAGGTCATGTCCTCTGCGCCTATGGAATCTGCAATACAATTCCTCCCTATACCCCCTAGGCTTGGGAATGTTAGGGTCAAAAATTTGGATTTCTAGCAGAGTAACTAAATTTTCCGCTGACAAGCGGTCAAATAAGGAGTCCCTAGACTCCGCATACGGGGTGAATTGTCGCCTAGGGCGACGCTGTCGATATCGCTCCTGTCTTCTCGTTATCTCTTTCGTAAGCGTGGAGGCACCGCTCGGTAGTTAGCCTTTTGAGGCTGCGTTTCTTGCACAGGCGCGGGAACATTTATCGCAACTTGATTGACTGCAGCGTGTTGTGGTTGCGTTGTCCCGGTTTTAGTGGTTTTGTTCCACTCTTTCTTCTTAGGCTTGGCAATTGCGCCTTCGCCTATCTTAATCTCTTCTATAAGTCTGGCTTGGGCCAAAGCTTCTTCTAGGTTGTCGTATTGTCGCAAGCAACAATAGACCGGAGATTGATTTTAAGCAACTTTTTGCGAACATTTGCGTGAGGTCCGACATGGGAGGACGGTAGGGTAACTTAGAAAGCAAAGCTCTCCATCGGTTCCCGTACGCTGCCATTGTTTCCTCCTCAAATTGTTTAAGGCTAGCAAGATCACTAAGTGATGCCTTCTTCCTTGTGTTGAAGGCGAAGCGTTCAAGAAACGCATCTACTAGCTGATCTAAGTCGCTTATGCCGTGTTTGGGCAGCTGTGTGAACCAATCCGAGGCAGGGCCTACGAATGTGGTTATGAATGTTCTAAGCAAGCAACGCGTCATTATCTTGGATTGCGAAGCACTGGCTTAGAAATCTTGTAACGTGCTCTTGTGCGTCTTCCTCACCTTTAAAAACTACCAATTGAGGCAACTTGAAGTGTTCAGGGTAAAGAGGCGCAGGCACTGAAGGATGCACCGGATTACTGCAGAGTAGACGTAATGTGGGTTTTTGATGCCCAGCAGCTTTTGTCTCCACAGACTCCAAACGCTCCAATAGCGCTTGGTATGCATCGGAAGATTTTATTTCTTCCTCTCTTGTTCGCTCTTGTTGCAAGTTACGGTAAACTGGAGGCCTATGGAGGGGTGGCCGAATGGCATCCTTCCTGCCTTGATGGGGAGTTTCAACATATTCTATCTCTGGTTCGTACTCCTCATAAAATTCTTGAGGAGTTTCTGGGCGAAACCTCTGACCTTGATCGAGTCCCCGCTGACGGTACCCATCATCATTTCGAGGAGTAGCCTCCCTCTCATGTCTATGAGGTCTCGGAGGCAAAGCTTGACGAGGTCGTGGAGACCCGTCCCGCGTTAAAGGGTTATGCCTCTCATGTTGTTCGGCTCTTTGGACGCGAGGGGTTGGCCCTCTCTCAAGTATTTCATATTGTAACTCATCCGCTTCACGTTGCATGCGTTCTTTATCCAAGCGGTATTGATACTCTATCTCTTGCGGACTTTGTTTAAGCCGCATGATTTGGGCTTGACGGGTGGTATATCTTGCGACAGCCGGGTCAATTTGATCTACCCTATTTTGTTCAGAAGGTTCAAATGTTCCTCCTATGGGTTTACCTCGGTTTTGATGCTCTAAAATCTCAAGGGGTCGCTTCCCTCTGTCGAGGTAGGCTGTATGTGCTCGAGGTTCTGGCCTCAAGGGGTGATCATGATATCCGACTGGTGCAGAAGCATAAGGTTCCCGCGTTGTATGTTGTTGTCCTTGAGGAATGCGATGATCTTCCTCATATTCTCTCTCATAGGTGCGTAAGGGGCAGGCGGAGTTAGGTCGCCCTGTGTAAGGAGCCCTACGCTCTGGATTTGGTCTCTCTGTTCTGATGAGAGGTAAAGAAGGGACGCCATATCCACGTTGTCCCTCCAAATGGACAAGCGTGCCCCGTTAGCGCTTTATCGCGCCGTGGCCACTCATGTCTAGCTTGAGAGGGCGATTCTCTCGTTTACATTAAGGTCTGCATGTAGGGCGTCTTTTCGAGAGGGGCTGCTTTGAATGGGCATACCCCACCGAGGATTTTGAATTGGATTCTTTTGTAGGTTAGACCGATAAGGCGGTATGACCAAATCCTCAGGATTGAAGCGAAGGCGACTTGTGCCTGCTTCTTGTGTACCTTCCGGAGCTTCTGCCCTTGATTGGGCTTGGCTGCGGGTGTACACCATTGCGGTGCGTCCACACTATCTAAGTAGATTTTTATCTTGTTTTTAATGATTTTTTTTTTTTGTCTACACTAAATGGAATTAAACACACACATTCACAAAACCGTGATTATCTCTTTTAAGGATTCTTGGTGTGCCCTAGACTGGTTTAGTGTATTTTGGTGTTTTGTTTTGTTTTTGTAGGTTTTGTAGAACGTTTAAATGCATCATGTAGGCTCTTATAACTCCAAAAGGTCGCCCCTTCAATATACCAACCAGTGCCGATATACCAACCTCTCTATATACCCGCCCTTACGAGAGGGAGACTATAGGTACGTGAGAGCAGAAGGTACGTGGTACGTAGGCGGTACGGAAGGGGGATTGTCCCGTTAATGGCACCTACCATAGAAAACTTATCCTCGCGCGCATGGGAATCACCCCGCCTACGCTCGGTCCTGTCTTCGTCGGGATTTACGCCTAACAACAGCTTGACAATCGGGAAATGTATGCAAATCAAGCCAAGGTGGTGATTAAATCCACCAATGGTCTTGATCAAGGGTCAGGGTCTTACGACCAGCTCCTTGGTTTAAAATTGTTTCGTGGAGTGTGTGAGGTTCATTTTATCCAACGAAAATGAAACATGCATGAATGACTTTTCCTAAGCAATGCAAGCTAAAATGAAAACAGTCAAAGAAACAGAAACAAAAACAGAAAATTTCAACAGAGATGATGAAAATCCCTACCTCTTCTCTCGCTCGCTCCAGCTTGCCTCCGAATTTTTGCTCTAAAATTTCTCGCATCGCTCCGTTGCCTCCGAATTTTTGCTCGAAAATCGTCCCTCGCGAGACGATTTTACAATCGTCCCGTGGTGAGACGATTTACAGAACAGAAATCGTCCCTTGCAGAGACGATTTTACAATCGTCCCAGGGTGAGACGATTTACAGAACAGAAATCGTCCCTTGCAGAGACGATTAACAGTCTGCAAGAAGAGAAAATGTACCTGTCAAGCACACAAACACAAAAATTCAATCAGTTTTTGTGATTTTAAAAACAGGGGACAGGGTCCCACCGTGATCGCCACTGAAAGCACGAGATTCCGGGCAAAGGAAACACTAGTTATGCAACATAAGACGAAAATGCAACGCTTTGATCCTATGCACTAAAACAGAGAAAGGAGACAACTTGGAAACGAAAGACAAGATGCAAAGAAATCACAGCCCTCTTTATTCAAATATCTTATCCTCGGTTACATAGACGTCTCCTCCCCTTTTGGGGGCTAGGAGCGTTAAATTTGTCTTCATTACAATGTGTGACCTAGTCTTCCTCTTCCCGCGTGCCCACGATTGCAATGGGCGGGCCAAGATGCTGCCGCCGCTGATGTGGATAAGTTCTTCACCTCTGATTGCTTTTCCTGCAATCAAAGAAACAATGAAAATGTCAGTAGCACCTGCTGCAAATGAAAGGGGTTCGTTCTCTAAAATCAACGAAATATGCATGTAAACATCTGCCTGAAACAGTAAATACAGTGAGTCCAAATGGCTTGAAAACTTGACAGAAGACGAAAAATGTTACCAAAAGGCCATTGCCCCTGAGACAGCCGGCCAATCTGCTTTCACCTGGTAATCGTCCCTGATAAGGACGATTGCTACTGTTAATCGTCCCTCGGTAGGACGATTGCTGCTGTTAATCGTCCCTCGACAGGACGATTGCTGTTGTTAATCGTCCCTGTAGGGACGATTGATACTGTGTTGAAGAAGCCGACCTGCCGCTGCTCCAATGTCGATTCCCGAGACCTGCAAAATGCCTGCAAACAAGGGGGTTATGTAATTGGGGCCATTTTGGGACGACCCAGATGGTCGGATTCTCCCAATTTGGCCTCCATCACCGAGAAATTGGACGTTGTTACCTGCAAGTCAGTGGGACAACCAAAATAACAAAAGCATGATAATATTCGATGAAAACCTTTTGAAATCAAGATTCAAGATTCTGAACTATTGAACAACAGAGAATAACATGGAATATGAACAAATGACAGAAAATGAACTACAACTAAATCCAAAAGGTGCGGGGTGCCCAAGTGGGCAGCCCACCGATGGAACTTGATTTTGGCACCAATCCACTTGGGATGGGCCCAAAATCTCTTAGGGGTGGGGGGTCGGCGAATTGGTTGGTTCAGGTGTCCATGTGTTGGAATTGGGTCGGATTCAAGCTTCCAAAAGCCAACCAACAACCTCCCTTGCAAAAGAGATTGGTGGATGTGGGAAGATGAATAAAAGGGGATGCAAGTGGGTCTCCAATTCGGCAAAGCACTTCGTTGCTTGAAAACTCCTTCAACCTCTCTATCTTGGGTGAGAAAAGTCCCACCTTTTATAGACCCAAGGGGTCTCTTTTGGGAGGGAAGCACAAATGCCATGTGTTGGTCATAGGCGCCATGTGGCAGTCTTGTCTTCCCAAGAGGGAGGGGAGTCCTCCATTGACTTGTGTTTTCATAATTGCTTCTTGTGACAGTCTTCTAACGGCCCTTCTGTCCACCTACACACGCGTGCAAGGCAAGAGTCATCAACTGACTGTTTTGGGCTGCCACTTGGCGTCGTTTGTCGTTTTGCCCGTTAAACTTGGTAATCGTCCCTGGGTGGGACGATTACAACAATCGTCCCTGGGTGAGACGATTGCAAGTTAGTAATCGTCCCCGGGTGAGACGAGTACCGGGAAAAGTGTCTAAATGTACCAAATTGCTTCCTGACCTTACAAAATTGCTATGGAAGTGGTTAGGACCACTGTTTGACCTCTGAGGGCTGCCCTGGGGGCTGTGTTTGTCAAAGCGATCAGTGTTTGCAGTCACATAATCGGATTGGTGCTGTTTTGGTGTCTACACTTTTTCTTTTGAGCAAGGGATTGGGGAGATGGAGTGATGAAAATCACTATCGTTTGTGTCGTTTGATGTGTGCACTGTATGATGTCAAATATTTGATTTTTGACGTTTTGCAAATTTTTGATGTTTTGCAACTATTGAGAACTAGGGATTCTTACGGAATTGGGTAGGGAGGATGCTTGTCCTTTTGCCAACTCTCGACATTCTTGGGGTCATTCGCACAGGGGGATGAGCAAGATAACCGTTTCACTTTTGGTGACCTGGATTACTGTGCAGGTTTCATATTTCGTTTACACAACTTAGGAATTGTTTTATGTGTTTTAATTTTTGTTGGGATGTTACGTAACAAGGTGTATTTCAATTATGACTCTACCTTCGTAAAATCTGTTTGAATTGTTACATTACGGAGCTAAAGAGCAAAATGATGACTGAATCACAAAAACTCTTGATACATTAGAAGACCACTGACTCTAGTGTGGTAAAAGCAATGCATGGTGTTTTTGTTGTTTTTTTTAAAATGGAACAGTGTGGAATAAGATGGTCTATCAGAGCAATTACAGCATATGGTGCCTTTGACCTATACAACCACAAATATGCAACGTATGGATGCAATGCTTAATGCAGCTACATGTTTTTGTATTTTTGATGGATTGGTTTTTGTGAATATGAATATGAGGTACGAGAAGAGCTCTCGATTGATGAATTTGAGTATGCCTAGATATGAGATGCAAATTTTGGTTGTTTTTGATTATTTTTTATTTTGACCAAGTGATTGTGGACATCCTTGGAGCATTTTGGTGACCAAGTGATTACGATAATCCTTGGAGCTTTTGGGGTGACCAAGTGATTGCGATGATCCTTGGAGCTTTTTAGGTTTTGACCAAGTGATTGCGATAATCCTTGGATCTTTTTGGGTTTTGACCAAGTGATTACGATAATCCTTGGAGCTTTTTGGTTTGACCAAGTGATTGCGATAATCCTTGGAGCTTTTTTGGTTTTGACCAAGTGATTGCGATAATCCTTGGGGCTTTTTGGTTTGACCAAGTGATTGCGATAATCCTTGGAGATTTTTGGTTTGACCAAGTGATTGCGATAATCCTTAGAGCTTTTTGGTTTGACCAAGTGATTGCGATAATCCTTGGAGCTTTTTGGTTTGACCAAGTGATTGCGATAATCCTTGGAGCTTTTGTGTTTTGACCAAGTGATTGTGCTAATCCTTGGAGCTTTTTGGTTTGACCAAGTGATTTTATGGATCCTTGGAGCATTTTTGGGATATGGCTCTCTTAGATATAAAATGGTCGTAAATGACTGATATTCAAGGGTTTTGTTTCCTTGATACCATCAAGAGAAGCTAGCCGGTACGTCCTGGGTCCTATTTTGCTATCAATGACATATGGACCTAACCAATTTGTCGTGAACTTGTCCCTTAGGTGGGACGGAAAATTAGAGTTCTGTTGGTTTTCCTTCAAAACCAAATCACCAACCCGAAAGTCTCTTAGGTGAACTTTCATGTTGTAAGCTTTCTTAAGCCGCTCTTGGTAGATAGGTAAGTGCTCGAGAGCATTAATGCGTCGTTCCTCAAGCAATGTAAGTTGGTCTAATTGGGCCTGCCATGCAGTGTCATCATCGATGAATTCCTGCATTGATATGCATAGGGAAGGAATTTCCAACTCGAGAGGCATTACTGCCTCTGAGCCATACACGAGAGAAAACGGAGTTGCCCCAGTTGGCGTCCGAATGCTAGTGCAATAAGCCCAAAGGGCAAGTGGGATTTGTATGTGCCAATCCTTATGAATGTCCGTGACTATCTTTTTAAGGATGGCGACTAGCATTTTGTTTGACGCCTCTGCTTGCCCATTTGCTTGCAGATAATACGGTGTTGAAAAGATATGCTGAATTTTGTACTTTGTGGTCAAAGCACGCACGTCTTTGGTCCCACCGTGATCACCACTGAAAGCACAAGATTTCGGGCGAAGGAAACACTACTTGCGATGCATTCAAAATCAAATACGCTTAAGTCCTAAAAATGTAGAATGCATGAAATGAAAGAGACGCATTGAAATGAGATACAAGCAAATGGAGAAAACATAGCCCTTTCATTAAACTCTCTTGATCTCTGTTACAAAGATGCCTCCTCCATTTTTAGGGGCTAGGAGCATTAAAATAATTTGATTACAATCGAGACTTAAGGTTCCTCTTTCCGCGTGCCCACACTTGAAATGGGCGGGCCAAGATGATTTTTTCGCTGATGTTGATGAGTCCTTAACCTCTGTTGCTCCTCCTACGAACAAAGAAACAACAAAGATGTCAGTAGCACCTGTTGCAAATAGTAAGTGTTTGTTCTCTAAAATCGCCAAAAGATGCATATAAATAATTAGCCAAATCGATAGACAAAGTGACTCTAAATGACCTAAAAATTTGGTAGAGGATAGAAGACATCACCAGAGGGCCACTGCCATTGAAACAGTTGGCCAATCTGCCTTCAACTAGAATTCGTCCCTGTGCAGGACGAATTCTGACTGCTATTCATCCCTTGGTGAGACAAATTCTACTGTGTTGGAAAAGCCGAAGTGGTACTGCTCCAATGTCGAATCCTGAGACCTCCAAAATACCTGCAAACAGGGGGGTTATGTAATTAGGGTCATTTTGGGACGACCCAGATTGTCGTATTCTCCCAATTTGGCCTCTATCCTCAGGAATTCAATGTCACCACCTGCAAGTTAGTAGGACAACAAATTGACAAAAGGCATGATAAAATCTGATCAAAATGTTATGAAATTGAAGCTATGAGTTAATCAAACAGAATAACATGAGATGCAACCTGAAATAATAATCTAGAATGCTTTTGGAATAAAACTTGGAAAGTGCGGGGGTGCCCAAGTGGGCCTCCCACCGTTGGCACTTGATCTTGGAGCCAATCCACTAGGGATGGGCCCAAAAACTCTTAGGATTGGGATGTATGCAAATTGGTGGTATAAGGTGGTCAAATGTTGGATTTGGGTTGGATCCACGCTTCCAAAAGCCACCCAATAACCTCTCTTGCAAAAGAGATTAGTGGATGTGAGAAGGTGAATCAAAAGGATGCAAGTGGGTATTCAATCGGACAGCACTTCGTTGCTTAGAATCGCCTCCAATCTGTTCTTTTGGGTGAGAAAAGTCTCACCTTTTATAGACCCATGGGGTCTCTTTTGAGAGGGAAGCATAAGCGCCATGTGTTGGTCATAGGTGCCATGTGGTAGTCAAGTCTTCCCATGAGGGAGGGGAGTCCTCCATGACTTGGGCTTTCATAACTGCCCTTGTGACAGTCCTCTAACGGCCTATCTGTCCACCGACACACGCGTGCGATGCAGGAGTCATCAACTGACTATCCTGGGCTGCCACTTGGCGCCATTCTTCTTTTTGCCCATTAAACTTGGAATTCGTCCTTGGGTGAGACGATTTCAGAATTTGTCCCTGGGTGAGACGAATCCCAGTTAGTATTTGTCCCTAGGTGAGACGAATCCGAGCAAAGTGTCTAAATGTACCAAATTGCCTCTTGACCTTACAAAATTGCTATGAAAGTGGTTAGGACCACTGTTTGACCTCTGAGGGCTGCCCTGGGGGCTGTGTTTGTCAAAGCGATCAATGTTTGCGATCACATAATTGGATTGGTGCTGTTTTGGTGTCTACAGTTTGTAGCTCATAACAAATGCCTCACTTGGGATAATGTGAGGAAAAGTGGATTTTAGGGTCCCTCTTTTTATGTCCTTTGCATTAAAAATGAGGATGACTCTTCTAATTTATTTTTCCAATGCTCCTTTTCCAGAGACATTTGGCATTGTTGGTGGAGCGCTTGGAACCATTCATGTTTTCATGTGATGTCCCTGGTGGAGTTTTGCAGCAGTCTGGGTAGACCTTCGACCAAGGCCCCCTTCCTTCGGGTGGCTTGGAATTTGGGCCCTTCTTGCATCATCTGGCAAATTTGGCTCGAACGAAACCGATGCATATTTTAGGGAAGTTATTTGGATGTTAAACAAATCTGGAAAATGATCTTGTATATGGTTCAGGAAACCATCCATAGAAAATGTGATGTGGACCCTCTTTTGGATTATAGGGAGGAGAAGGTATAGCAAGCCCTTGATATCTTTGGGGATGGTGTAAACTCTTCTAATCCTAGTAGGGTTCCTCAACTCAGCAAGAAGGTTAGTAGATATGGTAGGTTGAGGCCACCCCCTAGAGGAGTTTTAAAAATTAATACTGATGGATTGTCCAGGGGTAATCCTAAACATGCTGGCATTGGCGGTGTTGAGATAGATTCTACTGGTGGTGTCAGTTTTTTCTTTTTCGTTTATAAAAGTGTTCACTCCAATAATTTTATGAAAGCTCTTGCAATTATTGAGGCCTTGCGAAGTGGGTTTTCTCTTTACTGGCATAGGATCATATGTAATTCTGACTCTCAAATTGTGGTTAATATTTTAAACAGTAAAAAGGTGCTGGAAGTTAATTGGCAGTTGGCCTCTATAGCTATTCAGATTCTCAGAATGAGTGAAGAGTTTGAATTTATATCCTTTGTGCACATTCCAAGGGAATGGAACATGGTTGCTGATTACTTGGCCAAAAGGGCTTCTGAGCTGTTGGATCCTTGGAGTATCGATAATTGGGAGAGTCTCCCGTCTAGGGACTCTCAACGCCTGTGGGAGTTGATCCACAAGGATGTACAGGCTCAATGTGGTTTTTTTATTTTGTCTTTTTCGAGTGCCATTATAGTCTAGTGGTTTTAGCCTATTTGACTATTTATTTGAGTCCTGGTTAGAAGCTCAGTTGTACTCTGTAATTCTTACTTTTTATCAATAAATTTTTACCTTGTTATTTAAAAAAAAAAGTAATTACAAACAAGAATCATCATTGCACTTAAGTTTTTCTAGGATAACGTAGATGGAAAAGAGTTTGTGGTATTCCCTATTCTTCAATTTTCTACAATTAGGAAAAAAACTAAATATCATTATGGTTGTAATTTAGGGATTCAAGAGAGATATAATAAAGAAATAAATATGGCCATCTATTAAAGTTGATGTTTTTTATTCCAACATAAGAAGTATGTACTACGGAGCACAATCCTTATACTTTGGGATTTCTAGGACCAAATAAGAACATATAATTTTAAGATATACCTTGCAATTCAAGTTCTCTAGGACAACATGAACTTATAAATGATAAGTGTAATTATCAATACTCTATAAAAATCAAAGAGATTGTTGAAGACGAATGTGTCGGTGGGAATGGAAAGAGAGAGGAATATCCTCAAAGTAAAACAAATATGAAAGTAAAATTCATAGATATATAGTATGGGAAACCATAAATAAATATAAATATATTAACAAAAATATGTGCTAGACCTATATATTAAGATAAATATTTGTGCTAAAAATAAATTTTTGGAATACTTTACATATGAATAAGACCCCTAAAAAAGAGATATCTTGAAATTAATATGGTGTTATAGCCTTAAGTATTTTTTAATATAAACACTAATAAGTAGTGATGAATGCAAGGATGCATTCAAAAATATGTTGAATATGAGGGATTGTTTTTAAATTTATTCTCTATGATATTCATAAGATATTTTAACAATATGGGACAAAAAAAAAAGGATGGAAAATTGTTAAAAGTAAAACATAAATGTGTTGTTGTTACCTTTTCAAGGAGGAGAAAAATTAAAATTGGTATTATAAAATAAGATTTTACAATATGATTTATAAAATACTTTTAAAAATTATGATAAAATAATAGAAATGCATTCTAGACTATATTATCTCAAAGGAACAAGGTGGTTTTTTCTTGGTAAACAAATTCTTCATGATGTGATCATTGAACAAGAGGCCATGCATTTTTCAATTCTCTAAAAAATGTTATGTATGATTAAAAGAATAGATATGAACAAAGCATATTATAGGTTTTGATAGATTTTTCTTTGTAATATTCTTAAAAAATTGGGTTTTCATAAATGTCAATTGAAATGAAAAATATGTTTCTATACAACTCCAAAATATTCTTTTTTATCAATAGATCTTAGATGGATACATTGAACCATATTGTAGCTTTTGCTTGTATGACCCACTATATACATACGTATTTATTATTCTTGATGAGTCATTGAATAAAAATTCAAGGTATTTATGTTGTAACAAATGGTGCAGTGAAATATCATCTCCTATTTATTGATGATAATGTGGTTTGTGGTTCATCCTATAGTGAAACCATATATTTTAAAATAATATTTGATAAAATGAGAAGGTTGCTAGATGATTGGTTAATATGACAAAATCCAAGGTCTTTTTCATCAACACTCCTAGATTTACAATAAATTATTTTGGATAATTTTGGGTTTAGAGATGAAAATTTTCCATCAACTTATGAGGGTGTTCTTTTGTCTAAAAAAGGAAATACGAAGATTATTTGTAACTTAGTTTTGGATAGAATGAGTTTTAGATTTATACCTTGCAAAACTCGTTTCTTAACCATGAATGGAACACTACAACTTCTCAATACTACTTTGTGATCAATTCCTATATATGATATCACTTTTAAGATTTTTGAAAGGTCTAGAATTCGAATATGATAAGACTTAAATACATTTTTTATCTTGATGGGAGTGACTTCCAATAGAATTCATACATAGCCTATTCAAAAGAAAAGCAATACCTTATCGTAATGTCCGTATATTGGGTCTATGATATAATCATGTAGTGGATGTTTCAACATTGAAGATAGAGTTGTTTTTCAAGATAATGGTAGCATAAAAATTACTAGTGGTATTAATGGTTGATATAAACCTTATGGGAAAAATGCAAGATTTGAAAATGTTCATTCATAATAACACAATATCAATGATTATTTGATGATACTATCTTTATACAAGTATTTGCGAATTAGAGTAGATTTTTAATATGTGTTGGTGCTCAAACGTTTCTATTTTTTTTCATTTTTTATTTTTATTTGCTAATTTGATTTTACTTGCTTTGAAATATACGCTGTGAGTGAGAGGCTGGAAAAGCCGATGCTCGGAAGATGGTCCTTGTGAAATACTGTTGGTGCAATTTAATACCAGTTGTCTCTCAACTTTATTGTATTATATTTTCTCCAATAAAGGTTGAAGCAGAATATTTCAGAGCCGTATGGAAAATGAGTTTAGTCGTTGGAGTAATTAATATGTTTAGAATTACTGGTAAAAAGAAAGTTGTAGATTTTTTATTGAGTAAATACTTCTTTTATATATATATACAAACTCTGGTAACATCACCGATAATGTAAGTGGCGTCCATAACATCCTATCCTACGGATATATATTTCCAATTGCATGAATTCAATCCCAATTCGCTTGAGTGTAATATGTTTAAAAATGGAAACCGTTTATTTTCCCTCCTTCGTAAATTTGTAAAATGCTTGAGAACTTCTGAATCGTATCTAAACTTTAGCCTTGTTCTTCTCCGTTCCTTGCTTGCTTTGGAGCAAATGTGTGGATGCTTTTGTAAAATTTCAGTTCAGCAACTTTTTAAATTTTCGAATTAAATTGTATATTGTTCTAAATCCTTTGCATCTTTGCTTTTCAAAGTTTCTACATACCCATTTGGCAATATTTCCATTAAACTGGGATTTAATTTATAACAAGACCCGTTTCTGTAACTCCTCGTCACTAAGACTTTTCGGTCTGTACTGTTTACGTTAAGGTCAAGCGTTTATGAGTTTTAAACGCATTAGATAGTTATGTCTATTAAGTTATTTTATAAAAAAGGCACACAATCATAAAACATAGATTTGAAGGTACTTAACTTATAATGATATATATTTATATATATTATACTTAAGAGCATTCCCTGCTGTTGTCTCTATCTCATGCTTAACATAAAAAGCAACCAAAAAAAATCCTAACACTTATCCCTTATAAGCGTAAGGTCTATTTTCATTGAGGTTATTCCATGTAATGATTATCCTCGAATGTTTTACGTAAGGTTTTTGCGATTATGCTTGCCTAAGGTCGAAACTGTAACAATATTATTTATATTTTATTTTTATAAGATGGTTTAATACATAGTGTTTGATTTTAACTTAGGTAGTATGGCATGAAAGTTATTCTTTGAAATTTCTCATTATAATAATATGTGATGCACCTTGCTTGAACCATAACTTGTGAACCATACGCCCGTTGGCCTTGAAATTTAACAGGTGGTTTTGTGTGTGTTATGCATCTTTGATTAGCTTGACTCTCCAAAAAAAAATGTTTTCGGGGACCTAACTCCTCCATTTCGTGTCCCAAAATTAGCTTTTAGAATAGGTTCTCAAGTTTTTAGGAGTTTTTTGGCTGTTAGAAGTTTATTATCTTTTGTTATACATTAATTTGAGACCTAATATTTTAAATTAAGGTTTGTTATTATAAGAGGGATGTGTCAACCGAATTTGGGCGCAATCCGACTCATTTCTATTTTTAGAATTTTTTAGAAAGAAGATCTATTTTTAGCAGTTTTAGAAAAAGTATGTTTTTAGGGTTTCTTTGGTTTTCGGTTGCTATATGATGGATTGTAATCTTTTGTAGAGGGGGTGTGAATTTAGAAATGAGAAGAATATCAATTTGCAGTTTTCTTCCATTATTGCATTTGTGTTATGTGATTGGAGTCCATTTTGTTGGTCTCTTGTAGCTGAGTTTACACCAATATGGATGGCACATTAAAAAGTATGAAAGCTCTAGTTAGGGAAAAGAGTAAGAACAAATATATGAAAAAATGTATCTTCGCAATAGTTTTTACCTTAAAAGAGACTATGAAATATAATATGATCAAGCATAATTTAATATCTCCTAAAAGGTAATGGATTATTATGTAAATTCCATAGATATTGGTAAAGTTTGTCAAAGATTATGAATTGAATTAAATGAAAGTGGGGATTGAATTTAAATTACTCCATGACTTATTCCAAAAGTTTTTTTCATTATCATCTTCTTTCATTTGAAAATTACATATACAGTGGAAACCTTTTTAAGATGATGGATGTATTGTATTGAACACCATGGATTAATATTTTTTATGGAGATAAAATCTATTAAAGCAATTCTATTGTGGTTTATGATTTTTAGAATTTCATATCATTTAATAATATTGATAATGTTCTAGAGGAGTTCCTCAACGAGGAAATAATAACTAAGGTATGAAGACACATTATATATACTTGGATATGTATTACCATAAATATTTTAAAACCTTTGCTCTAACATATTAAGATTAGACCTAAATTAGGAGAAAGGTATCAACAAGTGGATAATGAAAGTTTTGCATTTTTGTGTCACCAATGTTATCAAGATTGAATACATAAAAAATGATTGGAAAGTAATCTAATGTTATCAGATTGAATACATAAAAAATGATTGGAAAGTAAAATAATGGATAAAGAAAAAAAATGAGCATGAGATAAACTTCAAAGCAAATCAAAGAGATAAAATCAAAATTGAAGATATAATAGAGCAAGAATTTTCCATTACCAAGAATGTGGAATTATGAAAATAAAATTATAAAAAAATAGTGTACATCATTAGAAGTAAAATGTCATAGTAGTTTACTAAAAGCAATCTCTAGAAGAAAGAAAGAAGGACATAAATTATAACTAAGTATAATTACAATTATTACAAGAAATTAAATATGCAAATGAATATGTGGAGGTAATTTTGAAGTAATATAAAATCCTCTCTATGCAATGAAGTGGATGTAGTGTAGAGATATCCCTTTAGGGTTTCAAGAGTAGGATAATAAGAAAATAGTGCAGATGATGTACATAGAAATTTGGGGTTTTTAGGTAGCATAAGAAAGTAATTACAAACAAGAATCATCATTGCACTTAAGTATAACCTAAAAAAAAAAGAGTTTGTGGTATTCCCTATGATTCAATTTTTGAGGATTAAAAAACTAAATATCATTATGGTTGTACTTTAGGGGTTAAGAGTAACATAATAAAGAAAGTAGTATGGTCATCTATAAAATTTAATGTTTTTTAATCCAACATAAGGAGTATGTACTATGGATCACAATCCTTATACTATGGGATTTTTAGGATCAAATAATTATTTTGAGATATACCTTGCAATTAAAGTTCTCTAGGACAACATAAACCTATAAATGATAAGTCTAATTATCAATACTCTAGAAAAATAAAAAATATTGATGAACACAAATGTGTTTATGGGAATGGAAAGAGAGAGGAAGATTCTCAAAGCAAAACACACATGAAAGTAAAATCCTAGATATATCAGTATGGGAAACCATAAATAAATACAAATATATAAAAAAAAATATGTGTTATACTTATAGATTAATATAAATATTTATGATAATTTTTTTTTTGGGAATACTCTGCATATGAATAAGATCCCTAAAAAAGAGATATCATGGAATTATTATTCCTTAATATTTGGAAGATGAGGGATTGCTTTAAAATTTGTTCTCTATGATATTCATAATATATTTTAACAATATGGGACAAAAAAATTAGGATGGAAAATTGTTAAAAGTAAACATAAAGGTGTTGTTGGTACATTTTCATGGAGGAGAAAAATTAAAATTGGTATTATATATGTATATTATCTAATGTTAGTTTCGCTTTTGATTAAGGTAATATGTATTTTTGGGTCCCCAAACCATAGATAATAAAAAGTATTGCAATATGTTGCATCAACCTATCCAAAAATAAACTACTAACATCAGTTAAACCTTAGGATATAATGAGTTTTTTGGCTTAAAAACAAATACCCTTAGAGATAAAACATTCCTACTAGAAGCATTACTAACACAATACATAATCCAAATATAAAAGTAAAACCGTAATACATGTAGAAAACACTAAAGGATAAAATAGCCCAACAGAGAAACAAGACAATAAGACCATAATAGTAGCATAATACAAAAGAAACTTAGTCATCCCATTCCAAATAATTGAGGGTATATAGTACCTCCTTTGATCTAACCTTTTAAACTCTATTTTTCTAGTATGGTAGGTATACTTTGATCTATTGAGTGGGAATCAAGTGATTGGCTTATTGGGTCTATTTATATTCTTCTACTCCAATAGGTGTTCATCACTTGGATGATAATTTGGAGCTAATAGCATCAAACCTAGAGAGAACTCCACATACCAATCTTATTTTTCCCTGATTCCAACTCCTATATTTGCCTTCCAATCCACTATTTGATTTCCTTCATGGTAGATATGTTGTATTTTTATCTTATTAAGCTTCTATAGGTTTAATCAACTCTTCAAAATCATTTCATTAAAAGACCAACTAGCCTCATGTTCCTCTTTTAGAGAGTTGATAATATTTTTGGAGTCTCTTTCGATTATCACCTTATTGGATCTTGTTTGTAAAATATATGTACTTCCCAACAGTAAGGATCTAGTCTTTACAATGTGGTTTTTCTAGTTCCCAAATAGCTCAACATAGGCTAGTAGGATGGTACCTTTATCATCTCTTATTACTCAAGCAGGGTTATCTGGGACACTCTAAAAAGAGGAGCTAATTTAATCAAGCAGGGTTTGTTCTTGATTTGCAATCAGGGATCAAATACTCTTTTTTGGGAGGATTCTTGGTATGGTCACCCTCCTATCTTGAATCAATATCCTATGTTATGTTCCCTAAGCATTTTTTTTCTTGGAAGCAGGTTGGTCTCGTGTGGAGGACTTTAAAAAAATCTAGTCTTTTGGAAATATGGAGATGTCCAGGTGGAAATATCTGCAAGAATAGCCCCAGGGGGGAGTGGCCAAGGACGGAGAGGTGCTTGCTCTTATTCTTACGGGGAGGCCTTGTTATTCATTGAGAGGTAAAGATATTCTGGCTTGGAACCCTGATCCTAAGGGAACCTGCTCGGTAGCCTATGGTTATCAGGTTCTTGATAAGAAAAAGTATGGGAGTCTTCCTGTCACTTGGTGGAAAAAGTTGTGGAACAAATTTGCCTGGCAAGAATGTAACTTCTTTCTCTGGTTTGTAGCTCGTAACAAATGCCTCACTTGGGATAATGTGAGGAAAAGGGGATTTTAGGGTCCCTCTTTTTATGTCCTTTGCATTAAAAATGAGGATGACTCTTCTCATTTATTTTTCCAATGCTCCTTTGCCAGAGACATTTGGCATCGTTGGTGGAGCGCTTGGAACCATTCATGTTTTCATGTGATGTCCCTGGTGGAGTTTTGGAGTAGTCTGGGCAGACCTCCGACCAAGGCCCCCTTCCTTCGGGTGGCTTGGAATTTGGGCCCTTCTTGCATCATCTGGCAAATTTGGCTCGAACGAAACCGACGCATATTTTAGGGAAGTTATTTGGATGTTAAACAAATCTGGAAAATGATCCTGTATATGGTTCAGGAAACCATCCATAGAAAATGTGATGTGGACCCTCTTTTGGATTCTAGGGAGGAGAAGGTACAACAAGCCCTTGATATCTTTGGGGATGGTGTAAACTCTTCTAGTCCTAGTAGGGTTCCTCAACTCAGCAAGAAGGTTAGTAGAGATGGTAGGTTGAGGCCACCCCCTAGAGGAGTTTTAAAAATTAATACTGATGGATCGTCCAGGGGTAATCCTGAACATGCTGGCATTGGCGGTGTTGAGAGAGATTCTACTGGTGGTGTCAGTTTTTTCTTTTCCATTTATAAAAGTGTTCACTCCAATAATTTTATGAAAGCTCTTGCAATTCTTGAGGCCTTGCGGAGGGGGTTTTCTCTTTACTGGCATAGGATCATATGCAAGTCTGACTCTCAAATTGTGGTTAATATTTTAAACAGTAAAAAGGTGCTGGAAGTTAATTGGCAGTTGGCCTCTATAGCTGTTCAGATTCTCAGAATGAGTGAAGAGTTTGAATTTATATCCTTTGTGCACATTCCAAGGGAATGGAACGTGGTTGCTGATTACCTGGCCAAAAGGGCTTCTGAGCTGTTGGATCCTTGGAGTATCGATAATTGGGAGAGTCTCCCGTCTGGGGACTCTCAACGCCTGTGGGAGTTGATCCACAAGGATGTACAGGCTCAATGTGGTTTGTTCTTGTTGTCTTTTTTGAGTGCCATTCTAGTCTAGTGGTTTTAGCCTATTTGACTATTTATTTGAGTCCTGGTTGGAAGCTCAGTTGTACTCTGTAATCCATACTTTTTATCAATAAATTTTTACCCCTTTATTTAAAAAAAAAAGTAATTACAAACAAGAATCATCATTGCACTTAAGTTTTTCTAGGATAACGTAGATGGAAAAGAGTTTGTGGTATTCCCTATTCTTCAATTTTCTACAATTAGGAAAAAAACTAAATATCATTATGGTTGTAATTTAGGGATTCAAGAGAGATATAATAAAGAAATAAATATGGCCATCTATTAAAGTTGATGTTTTTTATTCCAACATAAGAAGTATGTACTACGGAGCACAATCCTTATACTTTGGGATTTCTAGGACCAAATAAGAACATATAATTTTAAGATATACCTTGCAATTCAAGTTCTCTAGGACAACATGAACTTATAAATGATAAGTCTAATTATCAATACTCTATAAAAATCAAAGAGATTGTTGAAGACGAATGTGTCGGTGGGAATGGAAAGAGAGAGGAATATCCTCAAAGTAAAACAAATATGAAAGTAAAATTCATAGATATATAGTATGGGAAACCATAAATAAATATAAATATATTAACAAAAATATGTGCTAGACCTATATATTAAGATAAATATTTGTGCTAAAAATAAATTTTTGGAATACTTTACATATGAATAAGACCCCTAAAAAAGAGATATCTTGAAATTAATATGGTGTTATAGCCTTAAGTATTTTTTAATATAAACACTAATAAGTAGTGATGAATGCAAGGATGCATTCAAAAATATGTTGAATATGAGGGATTGTTTTTAAATTTATTCTCTATGATATTCATAAGATATTTTAACAATATGGGACAAAAAAAATAGGATGGACAATTGTTAAAAGTAAAACATAAATGTGTTGTTGTTACCTTTTCAAGGAGGAGAAAAATTAAAATTGGTATTATAAAATAAGATTTTACAATATGATTTATAAAATATTTTTAAAAATTATGATAAAATAATAGAAATGCATTCTAGACTATATTATCTCAAAGGAACAAGGTGGTTTTTTCTTGGTAAACAAATTCTTCATGATGTGATCATTGAACAAGAGGCCATGCATTTTTCAATTCTCTAAAAAATGTTATGTATGATTAAAAGAATAGATATGAACAAAGCATATTATAGGTTTTGATAGACTTTTCTTTGTAATATTCTTAAAAAATTGGGTTTTCATAAATGTCAATTGAAATGAAAAATATGTTTCTATACAACTCCAAAATATTCTTTTTTATCAATAGATCTTAGATGGATACATTGAACCATCTTGTAGCTTTTGCTTGTATGACCCACTATATACATACGTATTTATTATTCTTGATGAGTCATTGAATAAAAATTCAAGGTATTTATGTTGTAACAAATGGTGCAGTGAAATATCATCTCCGATTTATTGATGATAATGTGGTTTGTGGTTCATCCTATAGTGAAACCATATATTTTAAAATAATATTTGATAAAATGAGAAGGTTGCTAGATGATTGGTTAATATGACAAAATCCAAGGTCTTTTTCATCAACACTCCTAGATTTACAATAAATTATTTTGGATAATTTTGGGTTTAGAGATGAAAATTTTCCATCAACTTATGAGGGTGTTCTTTTGTCTAAAAAAGGAAATACGAAGATTATTTGGAACTTAGTTTTGGATAGAATGAGTTTTAGATTTATACCTTGCAAAGCTCGTTTCTTAACCATGAATGGAACACTACAACTTCTCAATACTACTTTGTGATCAATTCCTATATATGATATCACTTTTAAGATTTTTGAAAGGTCTAGAATTCGAATATGATAAGACTTAAATACATTTTTTATCTTGATGGGAGTGACTTCCAATAGAATTCATACATAGCCTATTCAAAAGAAAAGCAATACCTTATCGTAATGTCCATATATTGGGTCTATGATATAATCATGTAGTGGATGTTTCAACATTGAAGATAGAGTTGTTTTTCAAGATAATGGTAGCATAAAAATTACTAGTGGTATTAATGGTTGATATAAGCCTTATGGGAAAAATGTAAGATTTGACAATGCTCATTCATAATAACACAATATCAATGATTATTTGATGATACTATCTTTATACAAGTATTTGCGAATTAGAGTAGATTTTTACTATATTCATTTTAGTGATTGATTTCAATGTGGTACATTCATTTTGAGGATTCTCTGAAAGGTATATTTCTGGGTTAAAACAATCAAGAGCAAAAGAAGATTGTGTCCATATTACAAGAAGTCTACATTGCATTTAAAATTTCTTTGATGAAGTTTTCACAAATATATCAACCTGTATCTGAGCATTACTAAAAAATAGTTTTCATTCATTTCGAAGAATATAAATAAAAAATATATATGTATATATTAAACAAATTATATTTACTTTTACATAATGTATTTTTATATATATAACAATTATGAACAATAATATATACAAAATAAGAAATTTTATTGGTTTATTTAAATGTATTTTGAATTCAAAGTTATGTGTTTTTTGGTCAATCGTTTTCATCTGTATTCTAGCTATTTTGGAATCCTTAAAGCTACTGTGATACTTATGGATGTGAATAACGCTTGATTCCAAAGTTCCGTAACGCAGACAATTTCCACCATATGTTTTAGCAATTGAGCATCTCATAGTTGTCTACATTCAGTGAACATCCTAGAGAAATGTTGTCCAAGTTCAATGCATCCGCTGTGTGGCTCTTTTTATCCTTCCTTTACATTCTGTCAAAGGATATATATCCAGCTTCCACAGTTCATGAGGTCACATGGATGGATATTCATTCTCGTTGGCCACCCGAGCCAAAGGAGACAATATGTTCTGGGTGGCTAGAGTTCCCCCAACTACTTCAGGGAACAAATACATTTTATTCCGTTTCACTTGATGGGAAACGAATTGATTTGCTGAAGAGTTTGGGGGAACTCTGGCGATCACTGAACATGCAGTAATTTGATTTTACAGAGGAGACGTTCTTAGACCAAGTAATAGCAGCTCTGGTTAGGGTGTTCATATCTATAGCTCTATAAATTTAAGGTGAATATATGTAAGTTGAAAATATGTTTGAGGTTGAAAGTTGTTAAAAATGTCTAACTATTTCTACTGTTTGGAAGGCACAATATACAGTTTTTCGTTTATTATATATTCATGTAAGTGCTCAAACGTTTCTATTTTTTTTATTTTTTATTTTTATTGTATGGCGCTAATTTGATTTTACTTGCTTTGAAATATACGCTGTGAGTGAGAGGCTGGAAAAGCCGATGCTCGGAAGATGGTCCTTGTGA
The DNA here is from genome assembly GCA_028583015.1 of Wollemia nobilis. NCBI lineage: Eukaryota > Viridiplantae > Streptophyta > Pinopsida > Araucariales > Araucariaceae > Wollemia > Wollemia nobilis. Next base: position 74,273 of record JAQPPZ010001109.1, read on the forward strand.
AATACTGTTGGTGCAATTTAATACCAGTTGTCTCTCAACTTTATTGTATTATATTTTCTCCAATAAAGGGTTGAAGCAGAATATTTCAGAGCCGTATGGAAAATGAGTTTAGTCGTTGGAGTAATTAATATGTTTAGAATTACTGGTAAAAAGCAAGTCGTAGTTTTTTATTGAGTAAATACTTCTTATATATATACATACTCTGGTAACATCACCGATAATGTAAGTGGCGTCCATAACATCCTATCCCACGGATATATATTTCCAATTGTTATTAAAGCATGAATTCAATCCCAATTCGCTTGAGTGTAATATGCTTAAAAATGGAAACCGTTTATTTTCCCTCCTTCGTAAATTTGTAAAATGCTTGAGAACTTCTGAATCGTATCCAAACTTTAGCCTTGTTCTTCTCCGTTCCTTGCTTGCTTTGGAGCAAATGTGTGGATGCTTTTGTAAAATTTCAGTTCAGCAACTTTTTAAATTTTCGAATTAAATTGTATATTGTTCTAAATCCTTTGCATCTTTGCTTTTCAAAGTTTCTACATACCCATTTGGCAATATTTCCATTAAACTGGGATTTAATTTATAATAAGACCCGTTTCTGTAACTCCTCGTCACTAAGACTTTTCGGTCTGTACTGTTTCCGTTAAGGTCAAGCGTTTATGAGTTTTAAACGCATTAGATAGTTATGTCTATTAAGTTATTTTATAAAAAAGGCACACAATCATAAAACATAGATTTGAAGGTACTTAACTTATAATGATATATATTTATATATATTATACTTAAGAGCATTCCCTGCTGTTGTCTCTATCTCATGCTTAACATAAAAAGCAACCAAAAAAATCCTAACACTTATCCCTTATAAGCGTAAGGTCTATTTTCATTGAGGTTATTCCATGTAATGATTATCCTCGAATGTTTTACGTAAGGTTTTTGCGATTATGCTTGCCTAAGGTCGAAACTGTAACAATATTATTTATATTTTATTTTTATAAGATGGTTTAATACATAGTGTTTGATTTTAACTTAGGTAGTATGGCATGAAAGTTATTCTTTGAAATTTCTCATTATAATAATATGTGATGCACCTTGCTTGAACCATAACTTGTAGCCATAACTTGTGAACCATACGTCCGTTGGCCTTGAAATTTAACAGGTGGTTTTGTGTGTGTTATGCATCTTTGATTAGCTTGACTCTCCAAAAAAAAATGTTTTCGGGGACCTAACTCCTCCATTTCGTGTCCCAAAATTAGCTTTTAGAATAGGTTCTCAAGTTTTTAGGAGTTTTTTGGCTGTTAGAAGTTTATTATCTTTTGTTATACATTAATTTGAGACCTAATATTTTAAATTAAGGTTTGTTATTATAAGAGGGATGTGTCAACCGAATTTGGGCGCAATCCGACTCATTTCTATTTTTAGAATTTTTTAGAAAGAAGATCTATTTTTAGCAGTTTTAGAAAAAGTATGTTTTTAGGGTTTCTTTGGTTTTCGGTTGCTATATGATGGATTGTAATCTTTTGTAGAGGGGGTGTGAATTTAGAAATGAGAAGAATATCAATTTGCAGTTTTCTTCCATTATTGCATTTGTGTTATGTGATTGGAGTCCATTTTGTTGGTCTCTTGTAGGTGAGTTTACACCAATATGGATGGCACATTAAAAAGTATGAAAGCTCTAGTTAGGGAAAAGAGTAAGAACAAATATATGAAAAAATGTATCTTCGCAATAGTTTTTACCTTAAAAGAGACTATGAAATATAATATGATCAAGCATAATTTAATATCTCCTAAAAGGTAATGGATTATTATGTAAATTCCATAGATATTGGTAAAGTTTGTCAAAGATTATGAATTGAATTAAATGAAAGTGGGGATTGAATTTAAATTACTCCATGACTTATTCCAAAAGTTTTTTTCATTATCATCTTCTTTCATTTGAAAATTACATATACAGTGGAAACCTTTTTAAGATGATGGATGTATTGTATTGAACACCATGGATTAATATTTTTTATGGAGATAAAATCTATTAAAGCAATTCTATTGTGGTTTATGATTTTTAGAATTTCATATCATTTAATAATATTGATAATGTTCTAGAGGAGTTCCTCAACGAGGAAATAATAACTAAGGTATGAAGACACATTATATATACTTGGATATGTATTACCATAAATATTTTAAAACCTTTGCTCTAACATATTAAGATTAGACCTAAATTAGGAGAAAGGTATCAACAAGTGGATAATGAAAGTTTTGCATTTTTGTGTCACTAATGTTATCAAGATTGAATACATAAAAAATGATTGGAAAGTAATCTAATGTTATCAGATTGAATACATAAAAAATGATTGGAAAGTAAAATAATGGATAAAGAAAAAAAATGAGCATGAGATAAACTTCAAAGCAAATCAAAGAGATAAAATCAAAATTGAAGATATAATAGAGCAAGAATTTTCCATTACCAAGAATGTGGAATTATGAAAATAAAATTATAAAAAAATAGTGTACATCATTAGAAGTAAAATGTCATAGTAGTTTACTAAAAGCAATCTCTAGAAGAAAGAAAGAAGGACATAAATTATAACTAAGTATAATTACAATTATTACAAGAAATTAAATATGCAAATGAATATGTGGAGGTAATTTTGAAGTAATATAAAATCCTCTCTATGCAATGAAGTGGATGTAGTGTAGAGATATCCCTTTAGGGTTTCAAGAGTAGGATAATAAGAAAATAGTGCGGATGATGTACATAGAAATTTGGGGTTTTTAGGTAGCATAAGAAAGTAATTACAAACAAGAATCATCATTGCACTTAAGTATAACCTAAAAAAAAAAGAGTTTGTGGTATTCCCTATGATTCAATTTTTGAGGATTAAAAAACTAAATATCATTATGGTTGTACTTTAGGGGTTAAGAGTAACATAATAAAGAAAGTAGTATGGTCATCTATAAAATTTAATGTTTTTTAATCCAACATAAGGAGTATGTACTATGGATCACAATCCTTATACTATGGGATTTTTAGGATCAAATAATTATTTTGAGATATACCTTGCAATTAAAGTTCTCTAGGACAACATAAACCTATAAATGATAAGTCTAATTATCAATACTCTAGAAAAATAAAAAATATTGATGAACACAAATGTGTTTATGGGAATGGAAAGAGAGAGGAAGATTCTCAAAGCAAAACACACATGAAAGTAAAATCCTAGATATATCAGTATGGGAAACCATAAATAAATACAAATATAAAAAAAAAAATATGTGTTATACTTATAGATTAATATAAATATTTATGATAATTTTTTTTTTGGGAATACTCTGCATATGAATAAGATCCCTAAAAAAGAGATATCATGGAATTATTATTCCTTAATATTTGGAAGATGAGGGATTGCTTTAAAATTTGTTCTCTATGATATTCATAATATATTTTAACAATATGGGACAAAAAAATTAGGATGGAAAATTGTTAAAAGTAAACATAAAGGTGTTGTTGGTACATTTTCATGGAGGAGAAAAATTAAAATTGGTATTATATATGTATATTATCTAATGTTAGTTTCGCTTTTGATTAAGGTAATATGTATTTTTGGGTCCCCAAACCATAGATAATAAAAAGTATTGCAATATGCTTCATCAACCTATCCAAAAATAAACTACTAACATCAGTTAAACCTTAGGATATAATGAGTTTTTTGGCTTAAAAACAAATACCCTTAGAGATAAAACATTCCTACTAGAAGCATTACTAACACAATACATAATCCAAATATAAAAGTAAAACCGTAATACATGTAGAAAACACTAAAGGATAAAATAGCCCAACAGAGAAACAAGACAATAAGACCATAATAGTAGCATAATACAAAAGAAACTTAGTCATCCCATTCCAAATAATTGAGGGTATATAGTACCTCCTTTGATCTAACCTTTTAAACTCTATTTTTCTAGTATGGTAGGTATACTTTGATCTATTGAGTGGGAATCAAGTGATTGGCTTATTGGGTCTATTTATATTCTTCTACTCCAATAGGTGTTCATCACTTGGATGATAATTTGGAGCTAATAGCATCAAACCTAGAGAGAACTCCACATACCAATCTTATTTTTCCTTGATTCCAACTCCTATATTTGCCTTCCAATCCACTATTTGATTTCCTTCATGGTAGATATGTTGTATTTTTATCTTATTAAGCTTCTATAGGTTCAGTCAACTCTTCAAAATCATTTCATTAAAAGACCAACTAGCCTCATGTTCCTCTTTTAGAGAGTTGATAATATTTTTGGAGTCTCTTTCGATTATCACCTTATTGGATCTTGTTTGTAAAATATATGTACTTCCCAACAGTAAGGATCTAGTCTTTACAATGTGGTTTTTCTAGTTCCCAAATAGCTCAACATAGGCTAGTAGGATGGTACCTTTATCATCTCTTATTACTCAAGCAGGGTTATCTGGGACACTCTAAAAAGAGGAGCTAATTTAATCAAGTAGGGTTTGTTCTTGATTTGCAATCAGGGATCAAATACTCTTTTTTGGGAGGATTCTTGGTATGGTCACCCTCCTATCTTGAATCAATATCCTATGTTATGTTCCCTAAGCATTTTTTTTCTTGGAAGCAGGTTGGTCTCGTGTGGAGGACTTTAAAAAAATCTAGTCTTTTGGAAATATGGAGATGTCCAGGTGGAAATATCTGCAAGAATAGCCCCAGGGGGGAGTGGCCAAGGACAGAGAGGTGCTTGCTCTTATTCTTACGGGGAGGCCTTGTTATTCATTGAGAGGTAAAGATATTCTGGCTTGGAACCCTGATCCTAAGGGAACCTGCTCGGTAGCCTATGGTTATCAGGTTCTTGATAAGAAAAAGTATGGGAGTCTTCCTATCACTTGGTGGAAAAAGCTGTGGAACAAATTTGCCTGGCAAGAATGTAACTTCTTTCTCTGGTTTGTAGCTCGTAACAAATGCCTCACTTGGGATAATGTGAGGAAAAGGGGATTTTAGGGTCCCTCTTTTTATGTCCTTTGCATTAAAAATGAGGATGACTCTTCTAATTTATTTTTCCAATGCTCCTTTGCCAGAGACATTTGGCATCGTTGGTGGAGCGCTTGGAACCATTCATGTTTTCATGTGATGTCCCTGGTGGAGTTTTGGAGTAGTCTGGGTAGACCTCCGACCAAGGCCCCCTTCCTTCGGGTGGCTTGGAATTTGGGCCCTTCTTGCATCATCTGGAAAATTTGGCTCGAACGAAACCGACGCATATTTTAGGGAAGTTATTTGGATGTTAAACAAATTTGGAAAATGATCCTGTATATGGTTCAAGAAACCATCCATAGCAAATGTGATGTGGACCCTCTTTTGGATTCTAGGGAGGAGAAGGTACAACAAGCCCTTGATATCTTTGGGGATGGTGTAAACTCTTCTAGTCCTAGTAGGGTTCCTCAACTCAGCAAGAAGGTTAGTAGAGATGGTAGGTTGAGGCCACCCCCTAGAGGAGTTTTAAAAATTAATATTGATGGATCGTCCAGGGGTAATCCCGGACATGCTGGCATTGGCGGTGTTGAGAGAGATTCTACTGGTGGTGTCAGTTTTTTCTTTTCCATTTATAAAAGTGTTCACTCCAATAATTTTATGAAAGCTCTTGCAATTCTTGAGGCCTTGCGGAGGGGGTTTTCTCTTTACTGGCATAGGATCATATGCAAGTCTGACTCTCAAATTGTGGTTAATATTTTAAACAGTAAAAAGGTGCTGGAAGTTAATTGGCAGTTGGCCTCTATAGCTATTCAGATTCTCAGAATGAGTGAAGAGTTTGAATTTATATCCTTTGTGCACATTCCAAGGGAATGGAACGTGGTTGTTGATTACCTGGCCAAAAGGGCTTCTGAGTTGCTGGATCCTTGGAGTATCGATAATTGGGAGAGTCTCCCGTCTGGGGACTCTCAACGCCTGTGGGAGTTGATCCACAAGGATGTACAGGCTCAATGTGGTTTTTTCTTGTTGTCTTTTTTGAGTGCCATTCTAGTCTAGTGGTTTTAGCCTATTTGACTATTTATTTGAGTCCTGGTTGGAAGCTCAGTTGTACTCTGTAATCCATACTTTTTATCAATAAATTTTTACCCCTTTATTTAAAAAAAAAGTAATTACAAACAAGAATCATCATTGCACTTAAGTTTTTCTAGGATAACGTAGATGGAAAAGAGTTTGTGGTATTCCCTATTCTTCAATTTTCTACAATTAGGAAAAAAACTAAATATCATTATGGTTGTAATTTAGGGATTCAAGAGAGATATAATAAAGAAATAAATATGGCCATCTATTAAAGTTGATGTTTTTTATTCCAACATAAGAAGTATGTACTACGGAGCACAATCCTTATACTTTGGGATTTCTAGGACCAAATAAGAACATATAATTTTAAGATATACCTTGCAATTCAAGTTCTCTAGGACAACATGAACTTATAAATGATAAGTCTAATTATCAATACTCTATAAAAATCAAAGAGATTGTTGAAGACGAATGTGTCGGTGGGAATGGAAAGAGAGAGGAATATCCTCAAAGTAAAACAAATATGAAAGTAAAATTCATAGATATATAGTATGGGAAACCATAAATAAATATAAATATATTAACAAAAATATGTGCTAGACCTATATATTAAGATAAATATTTGTGCTAAAAATAAATTTTTGGAATACTTTACATATGAATAAGACCCCTAAAAAAGAGATATCTTGAAATTAATATGGTGTTATAGCCTTAAGTATTTTTTAATATAAACACTAATAAGTAGTGATGAATGCAAGGATGCATTCAAAAATATGTTGAATATGAGGGATTGTTTTTAAATTTATTCTCTATGATATTCATAAGATATTTTAACAATATGGGACAAAAAAAAAAGGATGGAAAATTGTTAAAAGTAAAACATAAATGTGTTGTTGTTACCTTTTCAAGGAGGAGAAAAATTAAAATTGGTATTATAAAATAAGATTTTACAATATGATTTATAAAATATTTTTAAAAATTATGATAAAATAATAGAAATGCATTCTAGACTATATTATCTCAAAGGAACAAGGTGGTTTTTTCTTGGTAAACAAATTCTTCATGATGTGATCATTGAACAAGAGGCCATGCATTTTTCAATTCTCTAAAAAATGTTATGTATGATTAAAAGAATAGATATGAACAAAGCATATTATAGGTTTTGATAGACTTTTCTTTGTAATATTCTTAAAAATTTGGGTTTTCATAAATGTCAATTGAAATGAAAAATATGTTTCTATACAACTCCAAAATATTCTTTTTTATCAATAGATCTTAGATGGATACATTGAACCATCTTGTAGCTTTTGCTTGTATGACCCACTATATACATACGTATTTATTATTCTTGATGAGTCATTGAATAAAAATTCAAGGTATTTATGTTGTAACAAATGGTGCAGTGAAATATCATCTCCGATTTATTGATGATAATGTGGTTTGTGGTTCATCCTATAGTGAAACCATATATTTTAAAATAATATTTGATAAAATGAGAAGGTTGCTAGATGATTGGTTAATATGACAAAATCCAAGGTCTTTTTCATCAACACTCCTTGAAAGCACGAGATTCCGATCAAAGGAAACACCAAGTGCGATTGCATTCAAAATTAAACACGCTTAAGTCCTAGAAATATAAATTGCATGAAACGAAAAAGAGACACATTGGAAGAGACGCAATCAGATAAAGAAAACACAACCCTTTCATTGATTTCCTTTGATCTCTGTTACAATAATGCCTCCTCCATTTTTAGGGGCTAGGAGCGCAAATAGGGTTTGATTACAATCGCTGAATGATTCCTCTTTCCGCGTGCCCACGATTGCAATGGGCGGGCCAGGATGATGCCACCGCTGATGTCGATGAGTTCTTCACCTCTGCTGCTTTTCCTATGAACAAATAAATGACCAAGACGTCAGTAGCACCTGCTGCAAATGAAAAGCGTTTGCTCTCTAAAACTAACAAAATATGCATATGAATATTTGCCTGAAACAGTGAAAACAGTGAATCCAAATTACTTCAAAACTTGACAGAAGGTAAGAAAAGTTACCAGAAGGCCACTGCCACTGAGGCAGCTGGCCAATCCACCTTAAACTGGAATTCGTCCCTGGGCAGGACGAATTCTGACTGTAATTCGTCCCTGGGTGGGACGAATTCTTCTGAGTAGGAGAAACCGACCTGCTGCTGCTCCAATGTCGGATCCCGGGACCTGCAAAACTCCTAAAAATAGGGGGGTTAGGTAATTGGGGCCATTTTGGGACGACCCAGATGGTCGGATTTTCCCAATTTGGCCTCCACCCTCGGGAATTTGACCTTGACACCTGCAAGTTAGCGAAACGACAAAGCAATACAAAACATCTTAAAATCTGCCCAAAGTTACAAAATTGCAATTATGGACTAATCAGACCTAGTAACACAGAATGCAATATAAAAAATAATCTAAAGTTCTCAAAACTAAAATTAGGACTTGGGAGGTGCGGGGGTGCCCAAGTGGGCCTCCCACCGTTGGCCCTCGATTTTGGAGCCAATCCACCGGGGATGGGCCCAAAACCTTTTAGGATTGGGGGGTCGACGAATTGGTAGGTTCAGATGTCCATGCGTCGGATTTGAGTAAGGTTCGAGATTCCAAAGGCCACCCAACAACCTCCCTTGCAAAAGAGATTGGTGGATGTAGGAAGGTAAACAAAGGGGGATGCATGTGAGTCTTCAATTTGGCAGCACTTCGTTGCTTGAACACTCCTTCCACCTCTCTGTTTTGGGTGAGAAAAGTCCCACCTTTTATAGAACCAAGGGGTCTCTTTTGGGAGGGAAGCACAAAAGCCAAGTGTTGGCCATAGGCGCCATGTGGCAGTCTTGTCTTCCCATGAGGGAGGGGAGTCTTCCATTGACTTGAACTTTGATAAATGCTTTTTGTAACAGTCTTCTAACGGACCCTATGTCCACTTACACATGCGTGCAAGGTAGGAGCCTTTCACTGACTCTTCTGGGCTGCCACTTGGCACCATTTGCCTTTTTGCCCGTTAAGCTTAGAATTCGTCCCACCTAGGGACGGATTCAGAATTCGTCCTGGGGTGGGACGGATTCTATTTTGAATTCGTCCTTGGGTGAGACGAATACTAGGCAAAGTGTCCAAGTGTGCCAAATTGCTTCTTGACCTTACAAAATTGCTATGAAAGTGGTTAATACCACTGTTTAACCTCTGAGGGCTGCCCTGGGGGCTGTGTTTGCCAGAGCGATCAGTGTTTGCAGTCACATAATCGGATTGGTGCTATTTTGGTGTCTACAGATGCCCCTTTTTGGGAAGCGCTGCGGGTGACACAGTGCTAAGCAAAAATAGATAACCAAAGCACTAATGATTAGGGTTTCTTGGTAACCTAACCAAATTTTGATGCCCCAAGTATGGAAAGGGCATGCATTCTTGAATCCTTGCTTCTGACGAGCTAAGGAATTTGATTTCAAGTATTAACCTATTTTGGTGAGGTGTGATTTGAACTTAGACATTGATCGATCATGAACAAGTGAAGGGCATTTTTATCCTCAGGGGGAACCTTGTGTTCATGATTCACGAAATGCCAAGTGTTTGATTGATTTGATTGTTGCTTGTTTATTGCCCCAAGCAGGAGCGTGATTGTCTTTGTCAATGATTCTTTGAATGCATGTCGTTTTCCTTAATTGGGTGTGTGATTGTTGATTGGTGACTAAGTGTGACTACCCCCTCAAGCGACGAATCGATGAGGAAATGACCTTCGTGAGAGAAGCGACGAGTCGCTTGACCCAAGATGACTTGTGCAGGTGTGCCTTTAGAGGGTTTACCGTTAAGCGTGTGCAATTTTTCCAACATATGGACCTATTTTTGGTGGGTGTTAACCCTTTTGGTGATGTCATAATGAGGTGAAATCGTCGAAAACCTATTTCCCGTGGAGCGGTCCGGCTATGATAGCCTTCTTGGGGAATTAGGAGAGCAATAATTTGGACCTCGACATTGATTTTCTTTGCCTAGAGGCTAAGTGCGAGAGCACTTGTGTCCGGCCTTATTTTTGTTGTGTTTTTGTTGAATTTTGTACTGTTTTTGTTGTTTTTGTGACACCATTTGGTGATTGAATTGTCGGCAATCTGTCCTCCCGTGGAGCGGTCCGGCTATGGTAGCCTTCTTCGGGAGTAGGATAGTGACAATTAAAACCCCGACATCAATTTTGCTATGCCAAGAGTTTAAGTGCAAGAGTACTTTTGTCTGGCATGTTTATTGCTTGTTTTGTGTTGCATTTTTTGTTGTTTTGTTGTTTTTTGTGACACCATTTTGGGATTAAATTGTCAAAATCTGTCTTCCCGTGGAGCGGTCCGGCTATGGTAGCCTTCTTAGGGAGTAGGATAGTAATAATTTGTGACCCCGATGTCGATTTTCTTTGCCTAGAGGCTAAGTGCGAGAGCACTTGTGTCCGGCCTTGTTTTTGTTGTGTTTTTGTCAAATTTTGTACTATTTTTGTTGTTTTTGTGACACCATTTGGTGATTGAATTGTCGGCAATCCGTCCTCCCGTGGAGCGGTCCGGCTATGGTAGCCTTCTTCGGGAGTAGGATAGTGACAATTAAAACCCCGACATCAATTTTGCTATGCCAAGAGTTTAAGTGCAAGAGTACTTTTGTCTGGCATGTTTATTGCTTGTTTTGTGTTGCATTTTTTGTTGTTTTGTTGTTTTTTGTGACACCATTTTGGGATTAAATTGTCAAAATCTGTCTTCCCGTGGAGCGGTCCGGCTATGGTAGCCTTCTTAGGGAGTAGGATAGTAATAATTTGTGACCCCGATGTCGATTTTGTATGCCCATGTTGTCAGTTGCATTTGCAATCCTGTTAGGCAGTTTATTATCTGTTTTTAGTGCATTTTTAGTCATTTTTCTTGATTTTTTTTTGTGCTGGCCTCGAATTCGTCCCTGGGTGGGACGAATTCCACTGGAGAATTTGTCCCTGGGTGGGACGAGCGCTGATCAGAGCGCTCATCCCAGTCAAGGACGAATTCCAGTGCAAAAGGCCTATTTAAGGGCCAAAACTTGATTTTGGGCTTATTTGTGTCATTTTTTCTTGCGATTTTGGAGCTCTGGGAGGAGGAGGTAATTCTGCGCGAGCGAAGCGCTGCTGGAATTCTCTCTGCCATCATGAGTGCACAAACTGGTTCGAGCGGCGGAGCCGAGGCGAGTCCTGTAAGTGACCCTAGGGTTTATTTTGCTTTAATTTAATGCATTGTTTTGTGTTGCGCTTTTCAAAACTTTAAGATTTTTTGTGATGTTTTTGTTTATCAACTAAGGTTAGAAACCCTAGAACTGAAAATTTTCTCTTTTTCATTTATTTATCTATTTTTTTTTTTTTTTTGTTTGCTTGCAGGTTGTTAGGAGCCGGTACCGTGTACCCGCTGCATTTACTGAGGCGCGATTGGCATTGACTGATGATGACTGGGAATGGCTTGATGCCCTTGGGCTCAAGCAGGTGGCTCGACTGGAGCCTGTGGTTTTGGATCAAGCCTATCTGATGGCCCTGATCAAGCTTTGGGATCCGTGGACCAATACTTTCCATCTCCCGACAGGGGAGATGACTATGACTCTTGAGGACGTCTATCGGTTGCTTCGGATTTCGATAGATGGCCTGCCTATTAGGACATCTCCGTTTGATCAGCGGACTGCTATACTCATGAGATGTTTTGGGCATGGGGGGGAGCTGGGTGTAGCAGACCCAGTGGAGACAGCCGAGGCGGATTTCCAGGCTGGCGGCATTTTGGTTAGCTGGTGGAAGGAGAGGGGGGTGTTAGGAGTGAGGCACGCATTCTTGATGGGCCTCATTTCTAACATTCTTATCCCTGATTCGTCAGGTGCGAGGTTCCCATGGAATCTGCTGGATTTGGTGTGGCAGTTGGCAGAGTGCCCGATAGAGGCACCGTTGATCCTGAGATGGGGACAGACTTTGTTGGCGTAGCTGTACGGGGAGCTATACGGGGTCCACTGTCGACAGCGAAAGGGTGTCAGTTGTAGTTTTCTATTGCAGTGCTGGGGTTGGCAGCACATAGCTGTTGAGAGGCCTACCGGGTTATCGTGGACGACTCGGGCGACGATGGAGGATGAGGAGATTGGTTATGCGGCTTTGTGGCGACGGTTTGCGGAGCAGGGGCAGAGTCGGCGATGGGCAGGTGTCGTTGAGCACTTTATTGATGCCTTTTCATGGCTCACTCCAGGGGAGGTGTTTTGGCATCCCTATCGGGACTGTCCATCCTGGCCTAAGGCTGGAGAGTGGCTCCGACGAGTACGGAGGGAGCAATGGTTGACTGGGCGGCACGGGACGGAGCATGAGTTCTTTCCATACCACCGGGTTACACGACAGTTTGGGGTGCGCCAGCGGTTGCCTGGTGAACCCGTAGGCTATCGGCATCGGGGATATGAGAGGGATCTGGAGCCATCGGTCCTCGTGCCATTGGGCGAGGAATCGGATGCGGTGATTGAGGTGTTGGATGTGGATGACGTCGGTACTACCACTGAGTATGACTCGTTGTGGGTATTGCGACGCTGGAGAGGAGAGGGCCACTAGGAGGCGCGGAGGCGGCAGTGGAGGATGCTGAGGCGGCAGGGGGTGATTGGGGAGGTCCGTTGGATGATGCAGACATGGTGGATGCGGGAGATGAGGATGTGGACTTGGGTGTTCCGGAGCAGCCGGACATGCAACATGTGGAGGAGCAGTTGGAGCCTGAGCAGGCTACTATCCCCGTAAGTTCTATGCGTCCGACAGATATGGAGGGGGTGGGTTCGGATGTAGGCGATGAGGTTGCGTGGCTTACAGAGCTGCTACGGATGCGGGATCTGGAGAGGGATCTTCTACGGGCTCAGTTGGTAGAGCAGGATAGAGTTTTGGCGCAACGCGATGATGCATTGTCTATCTATCATCGGCGGGAGGCAGAGTGGTGTCTGTACCGGATAGACTTGGAGAGGGAGGTCATCCGCCTTGGCGGGCGGCTCCCTAAGCCTTCGATCAGCAAATATTCTCGACGGACGAGGGATAGTCTGACTGAGCAGTCAGCATCATCTCGCCGTAGGCGGTTAGATGAGGGGGGTGGTAGTAGGCATGATGCGGGGGCTAGCAGTAGCCGCCCTGCGAGGTCCCGTAGGACCCACATCACAAGGGGTAGTTCCCGTCGCACCGATCCTACGTGATCATGGTGGCTGACGCCTTAGGTTGGGTTGTGGATATGATTGCGGGGTCTGAGGACCGGTTTTGTAGCCTGCGGGCATTTTTTTTTTGACGATATATATATATATATATATATATATATATATATATATATATATATACCGATTTTATTTTTGGATTTGTACATGTGATGATGTGATTGATTTTTGTTATGCATGTTTATTTATTTTGATGAATGCGACTGTTATGACGAATTGAAATGTTTTAGATGTCTATGTGATATGCAAATTGAAATGGATGAATGATATTTTTATTTATCTAGTTTTTCTTTGTTGTTTTTGTATTTCCGATGGTATTATAAGGATGATAAGTAGCGCAGATGGTTTTGGGATGAATGTAAGATTATCTGAGATTCAGACAGTTTTAACTCACTATCCATGACTGTACTTTATCTTACAGGACTTTTGAACAAGGTATGAATCGAACCTGTTTTTGACCAAGTTATTTAACATCCCTGTGTGTACAATTGAGTTCATTTAGTGGTATTTGTTAGGATACCGCCAGTGCAGTGGGCTTTCAACGGAACCTGTATCGAGGATCACCTAATTAGCTCCATGAATTCCTTTGTTGTATGTACTAAGATTAATCTGCGTTGTAATCCAGGATGCCATAAGCTAGCTCATCCACATGCAAACATTGATCTGTACACAAGTTAATGTGACAGATATATCGTCATGCGGGAGGTTTACTCTGTTATCGAGTTGGTATTGAAGCTTGCCTTATGACCTACAGAATGCTGAGAGTTCCAGGGATTCAAGGTCAACTCCCTTCTTTTTTTTTTTCAATTGTATTGGGATACTTGCTCATTGTAGTGATGAGATCACTGTTTATTTTGATTTTTTTTTTTTTTTTTTTTTTGAGCAAGGGATTGGGGATATTGAGTGACGAAAATCACTGTTGTTTGTGCCTTTGATATGTGCACTGTAGTTTGTCAAATTTTTTATTTTTGACATTTTGCAAATTTTTGTGTTTTGCAACTATTTAGAACTTTAGGGATTCTTAGGGAATTGGGTAGGGAGGAAGCTTGTCCTTTTGCCAACTCTCAGCATTATAGGGGTCATTCGCACAGGGGGATGAGCAAGATAACCGTTTTGCTTGTGGTGACTTAGATTATTTTGCAGGTTTCGTCTTTCGTTCACACAATTTTGGGAATTTTAATGTTTGATTTGTGTTGGGATGTTACGTAACAGGGTGTATTTCAAGTATGACTCTACCTTTGTAAAATCCGTTCGACTTGGTACACTACCTGGCTAAAGAGGAAAATGATGACTGAATTACTGAAACTCTTAGTACATTCCCAGACCACTGACTGTAGTGTTGTAAAATTTATGCATGGTGTTTTTGTTTTTTTTTTTATGAATTCGAGTATGCCTAGAATTGAGATGCAAATCTTTGTTGATTTTGTTGATTTTTGTTGTTTTGTTTTTGTTGAATTTATTGATTTGTTTGACCAAGATATTGCGATAATCCTTGGAGCTTTTTGGGTTGACCAAGAGATTGCGATAATCCTTGGAGCTTTTTGGTGACCAAGAGATTGCGATAATCCTTGGAGCTTTTTGGGTTGACCAAGAGATTGCGATAATCCTTGGAGATTTTTGTATTGACCAAGAGATTGCGATAATCCTTGGAGCTTTTTGGGTTGACCAAGAGATTGCGATAATCCTTGGAGCTTTTTAGGTGACCAAGAGATTGCGATAATCCTTGGAGCTTTTTGGGTTGACCAAGAGATTGCGATAATCCTTGGAGCTTTTTGGGTGACCAAGAGATTGCGATAATCCTTGGAGCTTTTTGGGTGACCAAGAGATTGCGATAATCCTTGGAGCTTTTTGGGTTGACCAAGAATTTGTGATAATCCTTGGAGCTTTTTGGGTGACCAAGAGATTGCGATAATCCTTGGAGCTTTTTGTTTGTTTGTTGTTTTTTTTTTTTTTTTTTTTTTTTTGGTACATGGCTTTCTTAGATATGAAATGGTCGCAAATGACTGATATTCAAGGGTTATGTTTCCTTGATACCGTCAAGAGAAGCTAGCCTGTACGTTCCCGGTCCTATTTTGCTATCAATGACATAAGGACCTAACCAATTTGCTACGAATTTGTCCCTCATATGGGACGGCAAATTAGAGTTTTGTTGGTTTTCCTTCAGAACCAGATCACCAACCCGAAAGTCTCTTAGGTGAACTTTTATGTTGTAAGCTCTCTTAAGCTGCTCTTGATAGATACGTAAGTGCTCAAGAGCATTAACGCGTCTTTCATCAAGCAACGTAAGCTGGTCTAACCGGGCCTGCCGTGCAGTGTCATCATCGATGAATTCCTGCATTGATATGTGGAGGGAAGGAATTTCCAACTCGAGAGGCATTACTGCCTCTGAGCCATACACTAGTGAAAACGGAGTTGCCCCAATGGGCGTCCGAATGCTAGTGTGATAGGCCCAAAGGGCAAGTGGGATTTGTATGTGCCAATCCTTATGACTGTCTGCGACGGTCTTTTTAAGGATGGCGACTAGCGTTTTGTTTGACGCCTCTGCTTGCCCATTTGCTTGCGGATAATAGGGTGTTGAAAAGTTGTGCTAAATTTTGTACTTTGTGGTTAAAGCACGCACGTCTTTGTTCTTGAATGATGGCCCATTATCCGAGATTATTTTGGATGGAATACCAAAATGACATATGATGTAATGCAAAATGAACTCCGCAATGCGGGGTCCTGTCGTAGAGGTTAACGGAATTGCTTCCACCCTTTTGGTAAAGTATTCTGTGGCCGTTATGATAAATGTGTGACGGCTCGACGATGCAGGGGAGATCTTTCCGATTAGATCGAGGCCCCACTGCAAAAATGGCCAAGCAGACTAGACTATCTGGAGGGCCTGGGAATGTGCGTGCATCAGATTGGCATGATGTTGACATTTTACACACCTCTTGACATACGCGCAGCAATCTCACTCTAAAGATGGCCAATAATATCCCATGCGAAGAATGCGCTTTGCAATGGCCATACCACTAAAGTGGCCGCCACATGTACCGTCATGCGCTTGGGTGATCGCCCAAGTGGACTCTTGCTGGTCCAAGCAACGAAGAAGAATTCCGTCGTAGGCTGCGACGATACGTGAATGTCTCCTATCAAGACATATTTTGCCGTTTCTGTTTGAATGTTTGTTTTGCGGCTTGCGTCAATCCAAAGGGTAGATTACCTAACTTGAGGTAATCTCTTATTGGTAAATACCAGTCCTGTTGATCGGATACCTTGACAGTTTGAACAGCCAATCCCTTTTGGATTTCTTCCCTAACAAATGTTGATTGGGAGAGAAATCGTAAAAATAGTGTTGTGTTGCTATTAATGGGAGTGGGGGAGAACAAAGACCCCCAGTTGGCGTGTTTCAAATAGTCTCGGATTCGAAAGAACTTATCCGAAGATGGTTCGATCTGGATCATGTGGATTCCTGGTGTCAAGTCTGAGCTTGCGCGCTCCATCGCGGGTTGCGATAAGGTTTTGACCTGAATGGTTGTTATATCACCAGAAAGGTCTTGCGGGATTAGTGACCCCAAGGAGGCCATTGTGTCCGCAAAATGGTTCGATGATCGAGGGAGTGCCTCGATGTCATACCACTCAAGTTTTGCCAGGAATTTATCCATGAGGGCTTTATAGGCCTTCAGAACTGGGCATTTGCATTGGTATACCCCTTTGACTTGATTGACGATTAACAGCGAATCGCCAAAGATGTTTAGTCTTTTGATGTTCATGGTGATTGTTGTCTGAAGACCTAGGAGCAAGGCTTCATATTCTGCATTGTTGTTGGTGCACTGGAAGTTTAATTTAAATGACAGGGGCATTGGAGCACCCTACGGTGTGAAGAATACAATTCTCGCGCCACCACCTTGCTCGCATTTAGAACCATCAAAAAATAATGTTATGTCGGCCTGAGACTTAGGCTCTTCAGAATCTGGCGATTCTGAGACATGGAAGACCTCATCATCGGGTAGTTCTATGACCAGAGGCTGATCGTCTTCAAGAGGAGCCTCTGCTAGTTGATCGGCTATGACTTGTCCTTTTATAGATTTTTGCCCAATAAACTCAATGTCAAATTTCGTCAACAACATAATCCATTTCACCGTGCGGCTACTATGATAAGTACAACTCATCATGTATCACAATGGATTCTCCTTAGACACAACATACGTCGTGTTGCTCAGCATGTAGTGGCGTAGCCTTTTGGTAGCAGACACCACTGCCAGCGAGTTTTTCAATGTATGCATAGTTAAGTTCGTAACCCGACCAGGGTGCGGCTAAGATAGTAAGTAGCCTATTCTTTGTGAAGTTCATTCTTCTGGGCTAGCATTGCGCCCAGTGCCACCTCAGTAGCTGAGATGTATAAGTAGAACGGAACACCTGGTCTAGGCAATGCCAATACTGGCGGCGAAGCCAAGTATTGTTTGATTTCGTCAAAGGCTGACTGGCACTCGTCATCCCAATGAAATGTGACCCCCTTGTGCAATATTTTGTTCATTGGTCGGCATTTGTCAGATAATTGCGCTATGAAGCGTTTAATCGACGCGACCTTTCCTTGCGGACTTCGAGCTGCTTGATAGTGGTTGGGGGAGCCATTTCAAGGATTGCCTTGACTTTGTTTGGGTCCACTTCGATGCCTCATTTTGAGACTATAAAACCCAAGAGTTTTCCAGATGTGACGCCGAACACGCACTTCTTGGGATTCGATTGACCTTATGCTCTATGAGGCGATCGAGAATCTTGCTTAAGTCACCGAGATGATCTGAGCGCAAGATAGACTTGGCTAACAAATCATCCATGTAATCTTCCAAAGTTTTGTGCATGTAATCGTGGAAGATATACGTCATAGCACGTTGGTACGTAGCGCCAGTGTTTTTAAGGCCAAAAGGCATGACCTTATAGCAAAATTTCCCCCAAGGCGTTGTGAATGCCGTTTTGAGTTGGTCTTCAGGATTGATGCGAATTTGATTGTATCCTGAAAAACCGTCCATTAGGGAGAGCATTTCGTGACCTGCTGTAGCGTCTACCAATGCGTCGATGCTTGGCAAGGGGAAATCATCCTTAGGACTCGCTTTGTTTAGGTCTCGAAAGTTTATGCATATGCGAATCCTCCCATCGGGCTTCTTGATGGGAACCATGTTGGACAACCATGGCGGATAATCCACGCAGATGACAAATTGTGCATCCAATAGCTTTTGCAATTTGTCTTTGACCATCAAGGCCACTGTTGGGTGCATCTTTCTTAGTTTTTGCTTTACAGGCTTGATTTTCGGATCAAGCGTTAAATTGTGCATGACTAGTCGCGGGTCTAGTCCTGGCATATCTTTGTATGACCATGCAAAAACTTCCTTCTTCTATTTGAGAAGGGCAATGTAATCGGCTTGCTCTTCGGGGGAAATGCTTACCCCCAGCTTGAGAATCCTTGGATTCATTGGATCTGTGCCGATGTCTACGTCAGTCGTCTCTTCGACTGACATGTGAGATCCGTCTTCCAACTGATGTGGAGTTGGGATTAAATGGATATCATCAGCTGAGTTAAGATCTGCGTTTGGGACCTCGGGTCCCTCTTCAGCTTGAAAAATATCTTGAGTTGTCCTTGGGGTAAAATGAAGCATTTCACCGAAAGGCCAGTACTCTGATGGTGACAATGGTGAATTGACGCGATCCCAGTCGATGGCATCCATGTTTAGATGCAATGACCGTAATGGATCGGTCGGATTGCGGATGGGTGTGGTCAAATCAATGGAGATCATGTGGATGGAATGAATTTGGTCTCCAGAACCACGGGTGTGACGACTTGATTCTTTCAGATGTTCCCTATACTCTGGATCTGGCTCTACAAGAACAGGCACGAATGGATCCTCTCTAGGTGCAAATTCGTATCTATGTGCGAAAAGGAAGGTGGGGTCTTCCCTCGGTATTGTTGTCCTGATGGGATCTTGAGGTGGACGATGCTCATCTTGAATTTGGAGCCATAGGCCTAACACTTGGGCCCACCTCGTTGGGTTTACGTGCCATTCATGTCCTAACCGTATACCCATTTGTCCCATTAGATCTTCATGGGTTAGAGCGTGGTGATGTCGTCGCGCATGTCTGAGATAGTCCATTTCAGTTTCGTCTTCTGAATCGCTTTCATAGATCCAAAATTGCTCATCCTCTTCAGCATCTCGTTGCTTGCGACATTGAGGACTCTTCCTGTTCCAGTGAATTAATCTGGTCCCATTGCGGTTGTTCCACTCTTAGTGGAGGGACCTGATTCCTTTGAGACTGTGTTATTTCGTCTGGAACCTCTAAGGGGAATAGTTTTAGAAAAATGTCTGGCAGCCGTTGTTGTTCTCTTTGAGGACTGCTCACTAAACTTTCACCTCTCTCTAGCAAAGGAGAGGGATTATTGCTATTTCTAGGGGTGTTTGTAGACCATGGGAGATAATCCCCCAATGTGTATTCTGTGTTTGGATTGGCGTACGGGTCTTGTGCCAATCCCCCCCTGTTGCCTATTTCTAGGCCTTGCATGTTTTCAACCAAGATGTCTAATGGCAGGGGATGGTTGAACCCTACCCCTGACTTGTCATATGGCATCTGATACCTTGGTTGGCAAAGGATCCGCATCCCTTGCTCATATCTGCCTAGCCCATACCCATGCCAATTGCATTGTTCGAGGTATTTTAGGGAAAATTCTGGGTTCGACAGATAATTGATGTTTTTGAAAAAAGGTTCTTCATCTGTTTCCTTTTGTTCGCATGGTTCAGAACCATGATCAAGGCCCCCATACACAAAATTCGTTTGGTTCGGTGGGTAGCCTAGAGGGACGATTGTTCCAATGGGAGGGCGAGGTCTTCCCATGTCTTGTACTGAAAGCACGAGATTTCGGTCAAAGGAAACACCAAGTGCGATTGCATTCAAAATTAAACACGCTTAAGTCCTAGAAATATAAATTGCATGAAACGAAAAAGAGACACATTGGAAGAGACGTAATCAGATAAAGAAAACACAGCCCTTTCATTGATTTCCTTTGATCTCTGTTACAATAATGCCTCCTCCCTTTTTAGGGGCTAGGAGCGCAAATAGGGTTTGATTACAATCGCTGAATGATTCCTCTTTCCGCGTGCCCACGATTGCAATGGGCGGGCTAGGATGATGCCGTCGCTGATGTCGATGAGTTCTTCGCCTCTGCTGCTTTTCCTACGAACAAAGAAATGACCAAGACGTCAGTAGCACCTGCTGCAAATGAAAAGCGTTTGCTCTCTAAAACTAACAAAATATGCATATGAATATTTGCCTAAAACAGTGAAAACAGTGAATCCAAATTGCTTCAAAACTTGACAGAAGGTAAGAAAAGTTACCAGAAGGCCACTGCCACTGAGGCAGCTGGCCAATCCACCTTAAACTGGAATTTGTCCCTGGGCAGGACGAATTCGATCGTAATTCGTCCCTGGGTGGGACGAATTCTTCTGAGTAGGAGAAACCGACCTGCTTCTGCTCCAATGTTAGATCCCGGGACCTGCAAAACTCCTAAAAATAGGGGGGTTAGGTAATTGGGGCCATTTTGGGACGACCCAGATGGTCGGATTTTCCCAATTTGGCCTCCACCCTCGAGAATTTGACCTTGACACCTGCAAGTTAGCGAAACGACAAAGCAATACAAAACATCTTAAAATCTGCCCAAAGTTACAAAATTGCAATTATGGACTAATCAGACCTAGTAACACAGAATGCAATCTAAAAAATAATCTAAAGTGCTCAAAACTAAAATTAGGACTTGGGAGGTGCGGGGGTGCCCAAGTGGGCCTCCCACCGTTGGCCCTCGATTTTGGAGCCAATCCACCGGGGATGGGCCCAAAACCTTTTAGGATTGGGGGGTCGGCGAATTGGTAGGTTCAGATGTCCATGCGTCGTATTTGAGTAAGGTTCGAGCTTCCAAAGGCCACCCAACAACCTCCCTTGCAAAAGAGATTGGTGGATGTAGGAAGGTGAACAAAGGGGGATGCAAGTGAGTCTTCAATTTGGCAGCACTTCGTTGCTTGAACACTCCTTCCACCTCTCTGTTTTGGGTGAGAAAAGTCCCACCTTTTATAGACCCAAGGGGTCTCTTTTGG
Source organism: Wollemia nobilis (assembly GCA_028583015.1). Lineage (NCBI taxonomy): Eukaryota > Viridiplantae > Streptophyta > Pinopsida > Araucariales > Araucariaceae > Wollemia > Wollemia nobilis. Next base: position 95,642 of record JAQPPZ010001109.1, read on the forward strand.
GAGGGAAGCACAAAAGCCAAGTGTTGGCCATAGGCGCCATGTGGCAGTCTTGTCTTCCCATGAGGGAGGGGAGTCTTCCATTGACTTGAACTTTGATAAATGCTTTTTGTAACAGTCTTCTAACGGCCCCTCTATCCACTTACACATGCGTGCAAGGTAGGAGCCCTTAACTGACTGTTCTGGGCTGCCACTTGGCACCATTTGCCTTTTTGCCCATTAAGCTTAGAATTCGTCCCACCTAGGGACGGATTCAGAATTCGTCCTGGGGTGGGATGGATTCTATTTTGAATTCGTCCCTGGGTGAGACGAATACTGGGCAAAGTGTCCAAGTGTGCCAAATTGCTTCTTGACCTTACAAAATTGCTATGAAAGTGGTTAAGACCACTGTTTAACCTCTGAGGGCTGCCCTGGGGGCTGTGTTTTCCAGAGCGATCAATGTTTGCAGTCACATAATCGGATTGGTGCTGTTTTGGTGTCTACACTCCTAGATTTACAATAAATTATTTTGGATAATTTTGGGTTTAGAGATGAAAATTTTCCATCAACTTATGAGGGTGTTCTTTTGTCTAAAAAAGGAAATACGAAGATTATTTGGAACTTAGTTTTGGATAGAATGAGTTTTAGATTTATTCCTTGCAAAGCTCGTTTCTTAACCATGAATGGAACACTACAACTTCTCAATACTACTTTGTGATCAATTCCTATATATGATATCACTTTTAAGATTTTTGAAAGGTCTAGAATTCGAATATGATAAGACTTAAATACATTTTTTATCTTGATGGGAGTGACTTCCAATAGAATTCATACATAGCCTATTCAAAAGAAAAGCAATACCTTATCGTAATGTCCTTATATTGGGTCTATGATATAATCATGTAGTGGATGTTTCAACATTGAAGATAGAGTTGTTTTTCAAGATAATGGTAGCATAAAAATTACTAGTGGTATTAATGGTTGATATAAGCCTTATGGGAAAAATGTAAGATTTGAAAATGCTCATTCATAATAACACAATATCAATGATTATTTGATGATACTATCTTTATACAAGTATTTGCGAATTAGAGTAGATTTTTACTATATTCGTTTTAGTGATTGATTTCAATGTGGTACATTCATTTTGAGGATTCTCTGAAAGGTATATTTCTGGGTTAAAACAATCAAGAGCAAAAGAAGATTGTGTCCATATTACAAGAAGTCTACATTGCATTTAAAATTTCTTTGATGAAGTTTTCACAAATATATCAACCTGTATCTGAGCATTACTAAAAAATAGTTTTCATTCATTTCGAAGAATATAAATAAAAAATATATATGTATGTATTAAACAAATTATATTTACTTTTACATAATGTATTTTTATATATATAACAATTATGAACAATAATATATACAAAATAAGAAATTTTATTGGTTTATTTAAATGTATTTTGAATTCAAAGTTATGTGTTTTTTGGTGAATCGTTTTCATCTGTATTCTAGCTATTTTGGAATCCTTAAAGCTACTGTGATACTTATGGATGTGAATAACTCTTGATTCCAAAATTCCGTAACGCAGACAATTTCCACCATATGTTTTAGCAATTGAGCATCTCATAGTTGTCTACATTCAGTGAACATCCTAGAGAAATGTTGTCCAAGTTCAATGCATCCGCTGTGTGGCTCTTTTTATCCTTCCTTTACATTCTGTCAAAGGATATATATCCAGCTTCCACAGTTCATGAGGTCACATGGAAGGATATTCATTCTCGTTGGCCACCCGAGCCAAAGGAGACAATATGTTCTGGGTGGCTAGAGTTCCCCCAACTACTTCAGGGAACAAATACATTTTATTCCGTTTCACTTGATGGGAAACGAATTGATTTGCTGAAGAGTTTGGGGGAACTCTGGCGATCACTGAACATGCAGTAATTTGATTTTACAGAGGAGACGTTCTTAGACCAAGTAATAGCAGCTCTGGGTAGGGTGTTCATATCTATAGCTCTATAAATTTAAGGTGAATATATGTAAGTTGAAAATATGTTTGAGGTTGAAAGTTGTTAAAAATGTCTAACTATTTCTACTGTTTGGAAGGCACAATATACAGTTTTTCGTTTATTATATATTCATGTAAGTGCTCAAACGTTTCTATTTTTTTTTATTTTTTATTTTTATTGTATGGTGCTAATTTGATTTTACTTGCTTTGAAATATACGCTGTGAGTGAGAGGCTGGAAAAGCCGATGCTCGGAAGATTGTCCTTGTGAAATATTGTTGGTGCAATTTAATACCAGTTGTCTCTCAACTTTATTGTATTATATTTTCTCCATTAAAGGTTGAAGCAGAATATTTCAGAGCCGTATGGAAAATGAGTTTAGTCGTTGGAGTAATTAATATGTTTAAAATTACTGGTAAAAAGCAAGTTGTAGTTTTTTTTATTGAGTAAATACTTCTTTTATATATATATATACATATTCTGGTAACATCACCGATAATGTAAGTGGCGTCCATAACATCCTATCCCACTGATATATATTTCAATTGCATGAATTCAATCCCAATTCGCTTGAGTGTAATATGTTTAAAAATGGAAACTGTTTATTTTCCCTCCTTCGTAAATTTGTAAAATGCTTGAGAACTTCCGAATCGTATCTAAACTTTAGCCTTGTTCTTCTCCGTTCCTTGCTTGCTTTGGAGCAAATGTGTGGATGCTTTTGTAAAATTTCAGTTCAGCAACTTTTTAAATTTTCGAATTAAATTGTATATTGTTCTAAATCCTTTGCATCTTTGCTTTTCAAAGTTTCTACATACCCATTTGGCAATATTTCCATTCAACTGGGATTTAATTTATAACAAGACCCGTTTGAAGGGTTAATGGCGATTTTCTTTCGCCGAAGACCGTCAGTAGCGGACTGCGCTGGGCGGACGATCAACCGAGATGCGGGCAGCGCACTGATTTCGGCCGAAGTGCGTACTTCGCACTTCCTTCTGGCCGAAGTGCGGCTGTCGCGCGATGTTCGGCCGAAGTGCGAACTTCGCACTTCGTTCTGGCCGAAGTGCGGCTGTCGCGCGAAGTGCGCACAGCGCACTGCTTTCGGCCGAAGTGCGGACTTCGCACTTCCTTCTGGCCGAAGTGCGGCTGTCGCGCGAAGTGCGCACAGTGCACTATTTTCGGCCGAAGTGCGAACTTCGCACTTCGTTCTGGCGAAGTGCGCACAGCGCACTATTTTCGACCGAAGTCAATCACTCACACGCAGTCGGACTTCGTCGGGCAACAAACTTTGTCGGGCTCGTCGACCAACTTCGCACGGCAACGGTTTGCAGGCTTCAGACTTGGCCAACTCTGGCCATCAAGTTCTTCGTCTTGCGCGGCTGCTGCTGGGTTTGCCTGGCTTGGCAAGACCCGAGAGATAGGAGAGAAACGCCGGAACAGAGAACAAATAGGTTAACACCTAAACAACTGCAAACCCTAAATATGCCACAGACAAAAGCAAACTTTATTCATATGAACAACTAGGGTTACAGAAATTCCTCAACCGAGGAAGTAACAACATCTCGCAGCTACGCCGCAGATAAACCGGACAAGGGAAATGTCGAGTCCGTCGCTCGGACATTTATCACCGAGCCTCACCGCTCACCGAAACACTCGCCCTTCTTTCTCTGCTCACTTTCACGAACTTCTCTCACACCCGCTCTGCTTCGCTTCTTATCGCACTCTTTTTACTAGTTTGTCTGTAGAACCGAACCGTCCTTTTATAGCCGCGGGGAGAGGAGGATAAGGGTTATCCTCTGACAGCTCCGGATAAGGGTTATCCTCGGACCGACCCACATCTAGGGTTTCTGACAAACGCCGATTGGGCATTAACTCCTGCGGAGATCGGATCTGCTAGGTGTCAAATCTGTCAGAAGATAAGTGCGACGTCATGTCACACTTTTGTCGGGATCCCGGATTGCAGTTGGGCACAGGCGTGAAATCTGGGTTTATTTTTCTAACACCCTCCTTTAAACCTGATTTCACAAGCACTTTGACTCCAAGCTGCTCTCGCAATCTGCCGAAGTCTTCCTCCTTCAAAGGCTTCGTGAAAATATCTCGCCAATCGCTCCTTGGATCTGCAAAACTGCAGATGAATTTCTCCGGACTTCACCAACTCTCTGATGAAGTGATAACGAATATCAATGTGCTTCGTCCGGCCATGGAACACGGGATCCTTTGACAGTGCAATGGCCGAATTGTTGTCACAAAAAATTGTTGTCGCGCCTTCCGGAGGATTAAACAGTTCGCTCAAAACTCTTCGCAGCCATACTGCCTGGCATGCGGATGTCGTGGCGGCGACATATTCTCGCTTCGGCTGTGGACAACGCAACAATGGGTTGCTTCTTGGACGCCCATGAGATCGCCTCGATCCAAGATGGAAAGCATACCTGGAGGTGTTCTTCCGATCGTCGCATCGCCAGCCCGGCCACCGTCTCGTGAAGCCCACTAGCTCCAACTCGGTCTCGTCTCGGCATAAAATAGGCCATGGTTCCGCGTCCCGCTGACATAGCGCAAGATCCTCTTGCCTCGCTGCTGCGTGTCCTTCGGAGTCTCCATGAAACGGCTGATCAGACTGACTCCGAACATCAGATCTGGCCGAGTTGCAGTCAAGTACATTAGACTGCCAACTAGCCTCTTGAACAAGGTTGGATCTACAGACCTCCCTGTATCCAACTTGCTCAGCTTCAAACCTGTGGCTACAGGTGTGATGGCAGGTTTGCTGTCCTCCATCTTGAAGCGCTTCAGGACATCCTTCACATACTTGCCCTGAGAAATGAAGATGCCATCTGCTGATTGGTCAACTTCAATGCCGAGAAAATATTTCATCAGCCCCATGTCAGTCATTTCAAACTCGGACTTCATGGCTGTTCTAAACTGCGCAAATAGGCTGCTGCTATTGCCAGTAAATATCAGATCGTCTACGTACAAGCAGACGATGATGAGCTCACCTGCTGCATTTGTCTTCATGTACAGGGAGTGCTCATATGGGCATTTCTGAAACCCATTCTCCTGAAAATAGCCGTCAATACGGCTGTACCATGCCCTGGGTGCTTGCTTCAACCCATACAAGGCCTTCTTCAGTTTCAAGACTTTGCCTTCTTGCCCTTGTATTTCATAACCGGGCGGCTGGTCTATGTAGACCTCTTCTTCCAACACTCCGTTGAGGAAGGCAGACTTGACATCCATCTGGTACACGCTCCATCCTTTCTGAGCTACGAGTGCCAAAATCATTCCGACTGTGTCAAGTCGGGCTACAGTGCATACACCTCATGATAGTCAACTCCCGACTTCGCTTGTAGCCTTTCGCCACTAATCTGGCCTTATGCCTCGTCAACTTCTCCTTGGGCATTAAACTTTGTTTTATATACCCACTTGACCCCAATGGTCTTCTTTTGTGCTGGAAGATCAGTTAGCTGCCATGTCTGATTCTTCTCAATGGCGGCTATTTCCTCATCCATCGCATTCACCCATTTGCGATTCTGACTTGCCTCTTCAAACTCCACCGGATCACATTCAGTAAAGAGAGCAAAATCAGAATAATCTTCATCTAATTGATTACGGGTTACCTCATAGATGTCTTGCAAGCTCCGAGTCTTTGCAGGAGTCCTCATGTTCTGAATTCTCGCTTGCAAGTGGAGGTGAGCGGGATGATGAGGGTGTGCTACCGCTGGCACCACCGTTGATGCTTGAAGGCACAGGTGGTTGGACTCTGTCTTCCTCCAAGTCTACAGATTCAACAGTTGCTGGTTCAGACTGACTCGCTCTTTGACTTCCCGTTCCGTACTTCATCCTCCAAGAACTTCACGTCTCGACTGATGACAAGTTTCTTTGTCACAGGATTGTACAGCCTGTATGCCTTTGATGGTTCGCTGTATCCCGTGAAGATGCATCTTTCAGCTTTGTCATCCAGCTTCTTGCCTTTTCTCATCTGGAACATGTGCATATGCTATGCACCCGAAAACTCGCAAATGAGCCACACTTGGCTTCAACTTGCTCCAGGCTTCCTCCGGAATTTTGTCCCTCACACTCTTGGTGGGACATCGGTTCAACAGATAAACTGCACAACTTACAGCTTCTGCCCAAAACTCATGTGGCAAACTTTTTGCCTTCAAAGATGCTCCGTGCCATCTCCATGATTGTTCTGTTCTTCCTCTCAGCTACGCCATTCTGCTGTGGCGTGTATCTGGCAGTGAACTGCCTCCGAATTCCATGCTGCTTGCAGAAGTTGTGGAATTCGTTGGAGATGTACTCTCCACCTCCATCAGATCTGAGAGTCTTCACATAGTAACCGCTCCGTTTCTCAACCGGAGCCTTGAACTCCCTAAACCTTGCAAACGCCTCGACTTCAACTTGATTGGATAAATCCAAGTCTTCCGACTGAAGTCATCAATGAAGGTCAAGAAATACTTATTGCCGACATATGAGGTGGTCTGCATGGGACCACAGATGTCTGAGTGCACCAGCTCCAAAGGCCGTGATGCTCTCCAAGACTGCCCTACAGGGAATGCATCCCTGTGCTGCTTGCCGACTAGGCAACCTTCACAAACTTGGTTCGGTTGCTCTATTAGGGGTAAACCCTTCACCATCTCGCTTCTTGTGCAGCAGATTCAGGCCACTGAAACTCAGGTGACCGAATCTGAGATGCCACAGCCAGGTAGCATCCTTCTCAACTGCACTCAGAGACAACAAAGATTCATTCTGAATCTGCAACGGAAACATCTTGTTTTTCGTCATGGACACAGTTGCAATTTGTCCATGGACTTTGTCTCTGATGGAACAGACTCCATATTTGAACAGTACAGTGTGCCCCTTCTGCACAAGCTGTCCAACACTTAGCAGATTGTGTTTCAACCCAGGCACATAAAAGACATCTTGAATTGTTTTTCTATCACCGTGCCGGGTGCGGATGAGGATCTTTCCTTTCCCCATCACAGGAACTTTGATGTTGTTCCCCATCTTGACTTCGGACTGGACTGTTTCATCCAGGAGAACATCTCCCTATTCCCACCATGTGGTTGCCGCAACCACCGTCAAGATACCGGACGTTTTTCTTGCTCTCCTCTTCAATACCGCAAGTCAGCAAGCACATTTCCTCCCGTCGCATTTTCGGGTTCCTCCGAATAATGGGCTTGCCGTCGATTCTCGTTCGCCATCTTCTTTCTACACTGAGTGGCATAATGGCCGAACTTGCTGCAGTAGTAGCATTGGACCTTTGACATGTCCTTCTTCTGTTGAGAGCCACCTTGCTGATTTCTTCCAGTGCCTCTTCCTCCTTGCTGATGAAAGTTGCAACTTGGCTCAGAGTCCTGAGGGTTTGAGTTCCCTCCTTGCTTGTTCCTTCTCCCACGTCTGCTTCCGCCTCTTCCTCCTTGAGAACTAGAGGCACTGTGCTGGGAGTCTTGTCTCGCCGTTGTCTCGGATTGAGACTTGCGCTTTGAAGGCTTGCTCCAAAGAAGACTGAGTTGAGCGGCTCAGCCTCTGTTCATGGGTCTACAGGGAACCCATGAGTTCGTCTGTCGAGAGGGTTGTCAAATCCCTCGACTCTTCGATTGCTATCACAACCGAGTCGAACTTCGCAGGCAGACTTCTGAGAATCTTCTCCACGATTCTCTGGCTCTGGACATTTTCTCCGTTCAACCGCATCTGGTTGATAATGTCCGTCATCCGGTGAATAAGTCGCTCATCAACTCAGACTCGCTCATCTGTAGGTTCTCGAACTCTCTCCTGAGCATCTATAGTTTCACCAACTTCACTTTGTCGATGCCCTGATACGAACTCGCCAGGGTTTCCCGTGCCTGCTTGGCCTTGGTGGCTGATGCAATCCGCGGGAAGATGGTCTCCTCAACCGCTTGCATGATGTAGAAGAGGGCCTTCTCGTCCTTCTTCTTGTGCTCTTTCAACGGATCCCCGTCTCGCTGAGAGAGGGCGGCCGCTGCCGCCGCATCCGCCGGTTCTGGGTAGCCGGTCTCGACCAACTCCCATAGCTCCTGAGATTCGAACAAGATCTTCATCTGGATGCTCCAGTAATCGTAGTTCTTACCGTTAAATCGCGGGATCTGCAACTGCAACGAGTTTCTCTTGGAAGCCATGCTTCTATCTCCGTGTCACGGCACTATCAGCTCTGATACCAATTTGAAGGGTTAATGGCAATTTTCTTTCGCCGAAGACCGTCAGTAGCAGACTGCGCTAGGCGGACGATCAACCGAGATGCGGGCAGCGCATTGATTTCGGCCGAAGTGCGTACTTCGCACTTCCTTCTGGCCGAAGTGCGGCTTTTGCGCGATGTTCGGCCGAAGTGCGAACTTCGCACTTCGTTCTGGCCGAAGTGCGGCTGTCGCGCGAAGTGCGCACAGCGCACTACTTTCGGCCGAAGTGCGGACTTCGCACTTCCTTCTGGCCGAAGTGCGGCTGTCGCACGAAGTGCGCACAGCGCACTATTTTCGGTCGAAGTGCGAACTTCGCACTTCGTTCTGGCCGAAGTGCGGCTGTCGCGCGAAGTGCGCACAACGCACTATTTTCGGCCGAAGTCAATCACTCACACGCAGTCGGACTTCGTCGGGAAACAAACTTCGTCGGGCTCGTCGACCAACTTCGCACGGCAACGGTTTGCAAGCTTCAGACTTGGCCAACTCTGGCCATCAAGTTCTTCGTCTTGCGCGGCTGCTGCTGGGTTTGCCTGGCTTGGCAAGACCCGAGAGATAGGAGAGAAACGCCGGAACAGAGAACAAATAGGTTAACACCTAAACAACTGCAAACCCTAAATATGCCACAGACAAAAGCAAACTTTATTCATATGAACAACTAGGGTTACAGAATTCCTCAACCGAGGAAGTAACAACATCTGGCAGCTACGCCGCAGATAAACCGGACAAGGGAAATGTCGAGTCCGTTGCTCGGACATTTATCAGCCGAGCCTCACCGCTCACCGAAACACTCGCCCTTCTTTCTCTGCTCACTTTCACGAACTTCTCTCACACCCGCTCTGCTTCCTTCTTCTACGCACTCTCTCATACTCGTTTGTCTGAAGAACCGAACCGTCCTTTTATAGCCACGGGGAGAGGAGGATAAGGGTTATCCTCTGACAGCTCCGGATAAGGGTTATCCTCGGACCGACCCACATCTAGGGTTTCTGACAAACGCCGACTGGGCATTAACTCCTGCGGAGATCGGATCTGCCAGGTGTCAAATCTGTCAGAAGATAAGTGCGACGTCATGTCACACTTTTGTCGGGATCCCGGAGTGCAGTTGGGCTCAGGCGTGAAATCTGGGTTTATTTTTCTAACACCGTTTCTGTAACTCCTCGTCACTAAGACTTTTCGGTCTGTACTGTTTACTTTAAGGTCAAGCGTTTATGATTTTTAAATGCATTAGATAGTTATGTCTATTAAGTTATTTTATAAAAAAGGCACACAATCATAAAACATAGATTTGAAGGTACTTAACTTATAATGATATATATTTATATATATTATACTTAAGAGCATTCCCTGCTGTTGTCTCTATCTCATGCTTAACATAAAAAGCAACCAAAAAAAATCCTAACACTTATCCCTTATAAGCGTAAGGTCAAATTTTCATTGAGGTTATTCCATATAATGATTATCCTCGAATGTTTTACGTAAGGTTTTTGCGATTATGCTTGCCTAAGGTCGAAACTGTAACAATATTATTTATATTTTATTTTTATAAGATGATTTAATACATAGTGTTTGATTTTAACTTAGGTAGTATGGCATGAAAGTTATTCTTTGAAATTTCTCATTATAATAATATGAACCATAACTTGTAGCCATAACCTGTGAACCATACGTCCGTTGGCCTTGAAATTTAATAGGTGGTTTTGTGTGTGTTATGCATATTTGATTAGCTTGACTCTCCAAAAAAAAATGTTTTCGGGGACCTAACTCCTCCATTTCGTGTCCCAAAATTAGCTTTTAGAATAGGTTTTCAAGTTTTTAGGAGTTTTTTGGTTGTTAGAAGTTTATTATCTTTTGTTATACATTAATTTGAGACCTAATATTTTAAATTAAGGTTTTTTATTATAAGAGGGATGTGTCAACCGAATTTGGGCGCAATCCGACTCATTTCTATTTTTAGAATTTTTTAGAAAGAAGATATATTTTTAGCAGTTTTAGAAAAAGTATGTTTTTAGGGTTTCTTTGGTTTTTGGTTGCTATATGATGGATTGTAATCTTTGGTAGAGGGGGTGTGAATTTAGAAATGAGAAGAATATCAATTTGCGGTTTTCTTCCATTATTGCATTTGTGTTATGTGATTGGAGTCCATTTTGTTGGTCTCTTGTAGCTGAGTTTACACCAATCTGGATGGCACATTAAAAAGTTTGAAAGCTCTAGTTAGGGAAAAGAGTAAGAACAAATATATGAAAAAATGTATCTTCGCAATAGTTTTTACCTTAAAAGAGACTATGAAATATAATATGATCAAGCATAATTTAATATCTCCTAAAAGGTAATGGATTATTATGTAAATTCCATAGATATTGGTAAAGTTTGTCAAAGATTATGAATTGAATTAAATGAAAGTGGGGATTGAATTTAAATTACTCCATGACTTATTCCAAAAGTTTTTTTCATTATCATCTTCTTTCAATTGAAAATTACATATACAGTGGAAACCTTTTTAAGATGATGGATGTATTGTATTGAACACCATGGATTAATATTTTTTATGGAGATAAAATCTATTAAAGCAATTCTATTGTGGTTTATGATTTTTAGAATTTCATATCATTTAATAATATTGATAATGTTCTAGAGGAGTTCCTCAACGAGGAAATAATAACTAAGGTATGAAGACACATTATATATACTTGGATATGTATTACCATAAATATTTTAAAACCTTTGCTCTAACATATTAAGATTAGACCTAAATTAGGAGAAAGGTATCAACAAGTGGATAATGAAAGTTTTGCATTTTTGTGTCACTAATGTTATCAAGATTGAATACATAAAAAATGATTGGAAAGTAATCTAATGTTATCAGATTGAATACATAAAAAATGATTGGAAAGTAAAATAATGGATAAAGAAAAAAAATGAGCATGAGATAAACTTCAAAGCAAATCAAAGAGATAAAATCAAAATTGAAGATATAATAGAGCAAGAATTTTCCATTACCAAGAATGTGGAATTATGAAAATAAAATTATAAAAAAATAGTGTACATCATTAGAAGTAAAATGTCATAGTAGTTTACTAAAAACATCTCTAGAAGAAAGAAAGAAGGACATAAATTATAACTAAGTATAATTACAATTATTACAAGAAATTAAATATGCAAATGAATATGTGGAGGTATTTTTGAAGTAATATAAAATCCTCTCTATGCAATGAAGTGGATGTAGTGTAGAGATATCCCTTTAGGGTTTCAAGAGTAGGATAATAAGAAAATAGTGCAGATGATGTACATAGAAATTTGGGGTTTTTAGGTAGCATAAGAAAGTAATTACAAACAAGAATCATCATTGCACTTAAGTATAACCTAAAAAAAAAGAGTTTGTGGTATTCCCTATTATTCAATTTTTGAGGATTAAAAAACTAAATATCATTATGGTTGTACTTTAGGGGTTAAGAGTAACATAATAAAGAAAGTAGTATGGTCATCTATAAAATTTAATGTTTTTTAATCCAACATAAGGTGTATGTACTATGGATCACAATCCTTATACTATGGGATTTTTAGGATCAAATAATTATTTTGAGATATACCTTGCAATTAAAGTTCTCTAGGACAACATAAACCTATAAATGATAAGTCTAATTATCAATACTCTAGAAAAATAAAAAATATTGATGAACACAAATGTGTTTATGGGAATGGAAAGAGAGAGGAAGGTTCTCAAAGCAAAACACACATGAAAGTAAAATCCTAGATATATCAGTATGGGAAACCATAAATAAATACAAATATATAAAAAAAAAATATGTGTTATACTTATAGATTAATATAAATATTTATGATAATTTTTTTTTTTGGGAATACTCTGCATATGAATAAGATCCCTAAAAAAGAGATATCATGGAATTATTATTCCTTAATATTTGGAAGATGAGGGATTGCTTTAAAAAATTTTCTCTATGATATTCATAATATATTTTAACAATATGGGACAAAAACATTAAGATGGAAAAGTGTTAAAAGTAAACATAAAGGTGTTGTTGGTACATTTTCATGGAGGAGAAAAATTAAAATTGGTATTATATATGTATATTATCTAATGTTAGTTTCTCTTTTGATTAAGGTAATATGTATTTTTGGGTCCCCAAACCATAGATAATAAAAAGTATTGCAATATGCTGCATCAACCTATCCAAAAATAAACTACTAACATCAATTAAACCTTAGGATATAATGAGTTTTTTGGCTTAAAAACAAATACCCTTAGAGATAAAACATTCCTATTAGAAGCATTACTAACACAATACATAATCCAAATATAAAAGTAAAACCGTAATACATGTAGAAAACACTAAAGGATAAAATAGACCAACAGAGAAACAAGACAATAAGACCATAATAGTAGCATAATACAAAAGAAACTTAGTCATCCCATTCCAAATAATTGAGGGTATATAGTACCTCCTTTGATCTAACCTTTTAAACTCTATTTTTCTAGTATGGTAGGTATACTTTGATCTATTGAGTGGGAATCAAGTGATTGGCTTATTGGGTCTATTTATATTCTTCTACTCCAATAGGTGTTCATCACTTGGATGATAATTTGGAGCTAATAGCATCAAACCTAGAGAGAACTCCACATACCAATATTATTTTTCCTTGATTCCAACTCCTATATTTGCCTTCCAATCCACTATTTAATTTCCTTCATGGTAGATATGTTGTATTTTTATCTTACTAAGCTTCTATAGGTTCGGTCAACTCTTCAAAATCATTTCATTAAAAGACCAACTAGCCTCATGTTCCTCTTTTAGAGATTTGATAATATTTTTGGAGTCTCTTTCGATTATCACCTTATTGGATCTTGTAGACACCAAAACAGCACCAATCCGATTATGTGACTGCAAACACTGATCGCTTTGACAAACACAGCCCCCAGGGCAGCCCTCAGAGGTCAAACAATGGTCTTAACCACTTTCATAGCAATTTTGTGAGGTCAAGAAGCAATTTGGCACACTTAGACACTTTGCCTAGTAATCGTCTCACCCAGGGACGATTGCTGAATTGAAATCGTCTCACCCAGGGACGATTTTTGAAATCGTCCCTGGGTGGGACGATTTCCAAGTTTAACGGGCAAAAAGGCAAATGGTGCCAAGTGGCAGCCCGTAACAGTCAGTTAATGACTCCTGCCTTGCACGCGTGTGTAGGTGGACAGAGGGGCCGTTAGAAGACTGTCACAAAAGGCATTTATCAAAGCCCAAGTCAATGGAGGACTCTCCTCCCTCATGGGAAGACAAGACTGCCACATGGCGCCTATGACCAACACATGGCATTTGTGCTTCCCTCCCAAAAGAGACCCCATGGGTCTATAAAAGGTGGGACTTTTCTCACCCAAAACATACAAAGTTGAAGGAGTTTTCAAGCAACGAAGTGCCGCCGAGTTGAAGACCCACTTGCATCCCTTTTGGTTCACCTTCCCACATCCACCAATCTCTTTTGCAAGGGAGGTTGTTGGGTGGCCTTTGGAAGCTCGAACCTGACCCAAATCCAACACATGGACACCTGAACCAACCAATTCGCCGACCCCCCAATCCTAAGAGGTTTTGGGCCCATCCCTAGTGGATTGGCTCCAAAATCAAGTGTCGACGGTGGGAGGCCCACTTGGGCACCCCCGCACTCCCCAAGTCCTATTTTAAGTTTTAGAGCATTTTAGATTACTTTTTTAGGTTGCATTTTGTGTTATTAGGTTTGATTAACCCATAGCTGCAATTTTGTAACTTTTGGTCAGATTCTAGTATGTTTTGTGTCGCTTTGTTGTTTCATTGACTTGCAGGTGGCGACATCAAATTCCCGAAGATAGAGGCCAAATTGGGAGAATCCGACCATCTGGGTCGTCCCAAAATGGCCCCAATTACATAACCCCCTTGTCTCCAGGTGTTTTGGAGACCTCGGGAGTCGACATTGGAGCGTGTCGGCTCGGCTTCCCCAACACGAAGAAATCGTCCCACCCAGGGACGATTTACGATCTAAATCGTCCCACCCAGGGACGATTTCCAGTTGAAAGCAGATTGGCCGACTGTCTCAGTGGCAATGGTCTGTTGGTAACATTTTCTGTCTTCTGGCAAGTTTTCGGGCTGTTTAGAATCATTTTGTTCACTGTTTTAGATAAATGTTTGCATGCATAGTTCGTTAAATTTTAAAGAACAAACACCTTTCATTTGCAGCAGGTGCTACTGACATCTTGGTTGTTTCTTTGTTCGCAGGAGAAGCAGCAGAGGTGAAGAACTCATCGACATCAGCGGCGGCATCATCTTGGCCCGCCCATTGCAATCGTGGGCACGCGGAAAGAGGAATCATTCAGTGATTGTAATCAAACTCTATTTGCGCTCCTAGCCCCAGAAAAGGGAGGAGACGTCATTGTAACAGAGATCAAGGGATATTAATGAAAGGGCTGTGTTTTCTCTATTTGCTTGTGTCTCTTCCAATGTGTTTCTTTTCCATTTCATGCAATTTACATTTCTAGGACTTAAGCGTACTTGATTTTGAATGCAATCGCACTTAGTGTTTCCTTTGCCCGGAATCTCGTGCTTTCAGTGGCGATCACGGTGGGACCTGTTCCCTATTTTTAAGATCACAGAAAAACTAATTGGGTTTTTGTGTTTTGTGTTTTACAGGTACATTTTTCTTGCAGACTGTTAATCGTCTCTGCAAGGGACGATTTCTGTTCTGGAAATCGTCTCACCCTGAGACGATTTTAAAATCGTCTCTGCCAGGGACGATTTCTGTTCTGTTAATCGTCTCACCAAGGGACGATTTTCTGGTCTGCAGATTTTCAGAGCAGAAATTCAGAGGCAACTGGAGCAGGCAGAGAAGAGGTAGGGATTTTATCATCTCTATTGAAATTTTCTATTTCTGTTTCTGTTTCTTTGACTGTTTTCATTTTAGCTTGCATTGATTAGGAAAAGTCATTCATGCATGTTTCATTTTCGCCGGATAAAATGAACCTCACACACTCCACGAAACAATTTTAAACCAAGGAGCTGGTCGTAAGACCCCAGCCCTTGATCAAGACCATTGGTGGATTTAATCACCACCTTGGCTTGATTTGCATCCATTTCCTGATTGTCAACCCGTTGTTAGGCGTAAATCCCGACGAAGACAGACCGAGCGTAGCCGGGGTGATTCCCATGCGCGCGAGGATAAGTTTTCTATGGTAGGTGCCATTAACAGACAATCCCCCTTCCGTACCGCCTACGTACCACGTACCTTCTCCTCTCACGTACCTATAGTCTCCCTCTCGTAAGGGCGGGTATATAGAGAGGTTGGTATATCGGCCTGGCTGGTATATTGAAGGGGCGACCTTTTGGGAGTTATAAGAGCCTACATGATGCATTTAAACGTTCTACAAAACCTACAAAAACAAAACAAAACACCAAAATGCACTAAACCAGTTTAGGGCACACCAATAATCCTTAAAAGAGATAATCACGGTTTTGTGAATGTGTGTGCTTAATTCTGCTCAGTGTAGACAAAAAAAAGAGAAAATCATAAAAACGAGATAAAAACTTATTTAGATAGCATAGAAGCACCGCAATGGTGTACACCCGCAGTCAAGCCCAATCAAGGGCAGAAGCTCCGGAAGGTACACAAAAAGCAGGCGCAAGTCGCCTTCACTTCAGTCCTGAGGATTTGGTTATACCGCCTTATAGGTCTAACCTACAAAAGAATCCAATTCAGAATCCTCGGTGGGGTATGCCTATTCAAAGCAGCCCCTTTCGGGAAGATGCCTTACATGTAGACCTTGACATAAATAGAGAATCACCTCTTGAAGTTAGGCATGAGTGGCCACCGCGCGATGAAGCGCTAAACGAGCACACCGTCCATTTGGAGGGGCAACGTGGATATGGCGTCCCTTCTTTACCTATCATCAGAACAGAGAGACCAAATCCGGAGCGTAGGGCTCCTTACATAGGGCGACCTAACTCCGCCCAACCCATTTACACCCGTGAAAGGGAGTATGAGGAAAGCCATCGCATTCCTCGAGGGCAAAAAAACAACGCGGGAACCATGCATTTCCGCACCAGCAGGATATCATGATCACCCCTTGAGGCCAGAACCTCGAGCACATACCGCCTACCTCGACAGAGGGAAGCGACCCCTTGAGATTTTAGAGCATCAAAACCGAGGTAAACCCATAGGAGGAACATTTGAACCTTCTGAACAAAATAGGGTAGATCAAATTGACCCGGCTGTCGCCAGATATACCACCCGTCAAGCCCAAATCATGCGGCTTAAACAAAGTCAGCAAGAGATAGAGTATCAATACCGCTTGGATAAAGAACGCATGCAACGCGAAGCGGATGAGTTACGCTATGAAATACCTGAGAGGGGGCCAACCCCTCGCATCCAAAGAGCTGAACAAGATGAGAGGCATAATCCGTTGGCGCAAGACAGTCTCCACGACCTCGTCAAGCTCTGCCCCCAAGACCTCATAGATTCGAGAGGGAGGCAACTCCCCGAAACAATGATGGGTACCTTCAAGCAAGAGCTTGATCAGTGGTCATAGGTTTCGCCTGGAGACTCCTCAAGAATTCTACGAGGAGTATGAACCGAAGAGGAATATGTTGAAACTCCCCATCAAGGCAGGAAGGATGCCATTCGGCCACCCCTCCATAGGCCTCCAGTTCACCGTAACTTGCAACAAGAGCGAACAAGAGAGGAAGAAATAAAATCTTTCGATGCATACCAAGCGCTATTGGAGCGTTTGGAGTCTGGGGAGACAAAAGCTGCTGGGCATCAAAAACCCACATTACGTCTACTCCGCAATAATCCGGTGCATCCCTCAGTGCCTACACCTCTTTACCCCGAACACTTTAAGTTGCCTCAATTGGCAGTTTTTAAAGGTGAAGAGGACGCACAAGAACACGTTACACGATTTCTAAGCCAATGCTTCGGCATCCAAGATAATGACGCATTATTGCTTAGAACATTCATAACCACATTCGCAGGCCCTGCCTCGGATTGGTTCACACAACTGCCCAAACACAAGCATAAGCAGCTTAGATCAGCTAGTAGATGCGTTTCTTGAACGTTTCGCCTTCAACACAAGGAAGAAGGCATCACTTAGTGATCTTGCTAGCCTTAAACAATTTGAGGAGGAAACAATGGCAGCGTACGGGAACCGATGGAGAGCTTTGCTTTCTAAGTTACCCTACCGTCCTCCCATGTCGGACCTCACGCAAATGTTCGCAAAAAGTTGCTTAAAATCAATCTCTGGTCTATTGTTACCGCGACAATACGACAACTTAGAAGAAGCTTTGGCGCAAGCCAAAGTCATAGAAGAGATTAAGATAGGCGAAGGCGCAATTGCCAAGCCTAAGAAGAAAGAGTGGAATAAAACCACTAAAACTGGGACAACGCAACCACAACACGCCGCAGTCAACCAAGTTGCGATAAATGTTCCCGCGCCTGTGCAAGAAACGCAGCCTCAAAAGGCTAACTACCGTGCAAAGGCCTCCCGCTTACGAAAGAGATAACAGTAAGACAGGAGCAAAGATCGCAGCGTCGCCCTAGGCGACAATTCACTCCGTATGCGGAGTCTAGGGACTCCTTATTTGACCGCTTGTCAGCGGCAAATTTAGTTACTCGCCAGAAATCCAAATTTTTGACCCTAACATTCCCAAGCCTAGGGGGTATAGGGAGGAATTGTATTGCAGATTCCATAGGCGCAGAGGACATGACCTAAATGGGTGCTGGAAATTCAAAGAACTAGTCCAGGATTTGATCGATAATAGAACATTGGTCGTGGACAACCCCATCGCACCAAACAACCAACAAATGGGGGTATTCAAGGACCCCTTGCCTGCCCACGAGGCACAGACAAAACCGCTCCATATTAACGAGGTGCGACAAGATCTTCCCGCGCAAGGATTTGTGGGAATGATTAGCATTGTAACAAGGAACAGAAGATACCCAACAGTTGCCCCCGAGGTAGCTGCGAGGGAAGTTCCGTCGACATCGCAGCCTCAACAACGCCCAACGCAGTTACCTCCGCCTAGACCTGAGGTCACGATACGAACCAAACTCACGCAGAGTTTGCGGACCACGTCGGCTAGGCTGTCCATCTACGAGCTTATTCAACAATCAGCTCCCCATAGAGAAGCTCTTATGGACATTTTAAAAGCCATTGAAGTACAACCCCACGAAGCAAATTCTTTCAACGCCTTCGTGGGACATGTGAAACAATGTACGGAGCCCGTCATCACATTCAGAGAAGACGAGGTCAAAACGATATCAAATGACATGCCGGATCCACCCCCGCACGTTATCGCGCGGGTCAACGGGATCCCGTACAAGAGAGTGCCGATAGATACCGGCTCGTCCAAATAACATTATAACCACTGCAGCGTTGAAACATTTAAAATCGCCAGCCTCTCACATCACCGCTTCCACGTACACACTGCGAGCTTTTAACGATGCAATTTGCTCGACAGTCGGCACGGTTGTTCTGCCTATACAGGTAGGACAAAAGTCAATACCCACACCGTGCCATGTGCTGGAAGGCGAAATGGCTTATAATATACTGCTAGGGCGGCCTTGGATCAGGGACATGAAGTGTGTCCCCTCGATCGCACACCAATGCTTGAAGTATGCCTATGAAGGGCAAATACATGTAGTCCCAATGGACTTAGAGCCCTTCAAGTATTGCAATGCGGTACAATTCATACCTCAATCGACCCTCCCATCAACGCATTTGGATTTTCAATTAAATCCATCTAAACAGGGTCCGATACCGCAGGCACCACTGGTGGCCAACAAGGCAAAATCCCAGCCAGGTGAGACTTCATCACCTACTCCTTCATCATCAACGCCACCTATCATGGCCCAACAGAAGGACAAGGGAAAGCAAATCATGGAAGAGGTTAAGCCTCTAGAAGAGGGGTTGCCCACAATTTCAACGATATCAACAGAGGAAACACCCAACATAACACAAACCAAGACTCCTGAACAACCAAACATGGAATGGACTCGAGAAGGACTACCGCTTCCTCCTACCCAATCATCAACAATCACCGTTGAAATGGCCAAGACAGGCCCTGGGAGAATACTTAGTGCAAAATGTTGTGGCAACCCCCACATTGGAGTCGAGACAAGACATGGGAAGACCTCGCCTTCCCATAGGGACAATTGTTCCACTAGGCTACCCTCCCAACCAAACGAATTTTGTGTATGGGGGCCTTGATCATGGTTCTCAACCATGCGAACAAAAGGAAACAGATGAAGAGCCTTTTGTCGAAAACATCAATTATCTGTCGAACCCAGAATTTGCCCTAAAATATCTCGAACAATGCAATTGGCATGGGTATGGGCTAGGCAGATATGAGCAAGGGATGCGGATCCTTTGCCAACCAAGATATCAGATGCCATATGACAAGTCAGGGGTAGGGTTCAACCATCCCCTGCCATTAGACATCTTGGTTGAAAATATGCAAGGCCTAGAAATAGGCAACAAGGGGGGATTGGCACAAGACCCGTACGCCAATCCAAACACAGAATACACATTAGGGGATTATCTCCCATGGTCTACAAACACCCCCGGAAATAGCAATAATCCCTCTCCTTTGCTAGAGAGAGGTGAAAGTTCAGAGAGCAATCCTCAAAGAGAACAACAACGGCTGCCAGACATTTTTTTGAAACTGTTCCCCTTAGAGGTTCCAGACGAAATAACACAGCCTCAAAAGAATCAGGTCCCTCCACTAAGAGTGGAACAACCGCAATGGGACCAGATTAATTCATTGGAACAGGAAGAGTCCTCAACATCGCAAGCAACAGATGTTGAAGAGGATGAACAAGTTTGGATCTATGAAAGCGATTCAGAAGACGAAACTGAAATGGACTATCTCGTACATGCGCGACGACATCACCGCGCTCTAACTCATGAAGATCTAATGGGACAAATGGGTATACGGTTAGGACATGAATGGCACGTAGACCCAACGAGGTGGGACCAAGTGTTAGGCCTATGGCTCCAAATTCAAGATGAGCATCGTCCACCTCGAGATCCCATCATGACAGCAGTGCCAAGGGAAGACCCCGCCTTCCTTTTCACACATAGAGATGAATTTGCACCTAGAGAGGATCCATTCGTGCCCATTCCCGTAGAGCCAGATCCATAGTATAGGGAACATCTAAAAGAATCAAGTCATCACACCCGTGGTTCTGGAGACCAAATTCATTCCATCCACATGATCTCCATTGATTTGACCACACCCATCCGCAATCCGACCGATCCATCACGGTCATTGCATCTAGACATGGATGCCATCGATTGGGATCGCGTCAATTCACCATTGTCACCATCAGAGTACTGGCCTTTCGATGAAATGCTTCATTTTACCCCAAGGACAACTCAAGATATTTTTCAAGCTCAAGAGGGACCCGAGGTTCCAAACGCAGATCTTAACTCAGTCGATGATATCCATTTAATCCCAACTCCACATCAGTTGGAGGACGGATCCCACATGTCAGTCGAAGAGACGACTGACGTAGACATCGGCATAGATCCAATGAATCCACGGATTCTCAAGCTGGGGGTAAGCCTTTCCCCGAAGAGCAAGCCGAATATATTGCCCTTCTCAAAGAGAAGAAGGAAGTTTTTGCATGGTCGTACAAAGATATGCCAGGACTAGACCCGCAGCTAGTCATGCACAACTTAACGCTTGATCCGAAAATCAAGCCTCTAAAGCAAAAACTAAGAAAGATGCACCCAACAAAGGGCCTTGATGGTCAAAGACGAATTGCAAAAGCCGTTGGATGCACAATTTGTCATCTCGCGTGGATTATCCGCCATGGTTGTCCAACATGGTTCCCGTCAAGAAGCCCGACGGGAGGATTCGCATATGCACCGACTTTCGAGACCTAAACAAAGCGAGTCCTAAGGATGATTTCCCCTTGCCAAGCATCGACGCATTGGTAGACGCTACAAGCAGGTCACGAAATGCTCTCCCTAATGGACGGTTTCTCGAGATACAATCAAATTCGTATCAATCCCGAAGACCAACTCAAAACGGCATTCACAACGCCTTGGGGGACATTTTGCTATAAGGTCATGCCTTTTGGCCTTAAAAACGCCGGCGCTACATACCAACGTGCTATGACGTATATCTTCCACGATTACATGCACAAAACTTTGGAAGATTACATGGATGATTTGTTAGCCAAGTCTCTCTTGCGCTCAGATCATCTCGGTGACTTAAGCAAGATTCTCGATCGCCTCATAGAGCATAAGGTCGATCGAATCCCAAGAAGTGCGTGTTCGGCGTCACATCCGGAAAACTCTTGGGTTTTATAGTCTCCAAGAGAGGCATCGAAGTGGACCCAAACAAAGTCAAGGCAATCCTTGAAATGGCTCCCCCAACCACTATCAAGCAACTCTAAGTCTGCAAGGAAAGGTCGCGTCGATTAAACGCTTCATAGCGCAATTATCTGACAAATGCCGACCAATGAACAAACTATTGCACAAGGGGGTCACATTTCATTGGGATGACGAGTGCCAGTCAGCCTTTGACGAAATCAAACAATACTTGGCTTCGCCGCCAGTATTGGCACCGCCTAGACCAGGTGTGTCGTTCTACTTATACATCTCAGCTACTGAGGTGGCACTGGGTGCAATGCTAGCCCAGAAGAATGAACTTCACAAAGAACAGGCTACTTACTATCTTAGCCGCACCCTGGTCAGGCTACGAACTTAACTATGCATACGTTGAAAAACTCTTCTTGGCAAGTGGTGTTTTCTACCAAAAGGCTACGCCACTACATGCTGAGCAATACTACGTATGTTGTGTCTAAGGAGAATCCATTGCGATACATGATGAGTCGTACTTATCATAGTAGTCGCACGGCGAAATGGATCATGTTGTTGACGGAATTTGACATTGAGTTTATTGGGCAAAAATCTATAAAGGGACAAGTCATAGCCGATCAACTAGCAGAGGCTCCTCTTGAAGACGATCAGCCTCTAGTCATAGAACTACCCGATGATGAGGTCTTCCATGTCTCAGAATCGCCGGATTCTCGAAGAGCCTCGAGTCTCAGTGCCGACATAACCTTATTTTTTGATGGTTCTAAATGCGAGCAAGGTGGTGGCGCAGGAATTGTATTCTTCACACCGCAGGGCGCTCCAATGCCCCTATCATTTAAATTAAATTTCCAGTGCACCAACAACAATGCAGAATATGAAGCCTTGCTCCTAGGTCTTCAAACAACAATCGCCATGAATATCAAAAGACTGAACATCTTTGGCGATTCGTTGTTAATCGTCAATCAAGTCAAAGGGGTATATCAATGCAAATGCCCAGTTTTGAAGGCCTATAAAGCCCTCGTGGATAAATTCCTGGCAAAACTTGAGTGGTATGACATCGAGGCACTCCCTCGATCATCGAATCATTTTGCGGACACAATGGCCTCCTTAGGGTCACTAATCCCGCAAGACCTTTCCGGTGATATAACAACCATTCAGGTCAAAACCTTATCGCAACCCGCGATGGAGCGCGCAAGCTCAGATTTGACGCCAGGAGTCCACATGATCCAGATCGAACCATCTTCGGATAAGTTCTTTCGAATCCGAGACTATTTGAAACATGCCAACCGGGGGTCTTTGTTCTCCCCCACTCCCATTAATAGCAACACAACGCTATTCTTACAAGTTCTATCCCAATCAGCATTTGTTAGGGAAGAACTCCAAAAGGGATTGGCTGTTCAAACTGTCGAGGTATCCGATCAACGGGACTGGTATTTACCCATAAGAGACTACCTCAAGTTAGGTAATCTACCCTTTGGATTGACGCACGCCGCAAAACGAACATTCAAACAGAAAGCGGCAAAATATGTCTTGATAGGAGACATTTTGTATCGTCGCAGCTATGACGGAATTCTTCTTCGTTGCTTGGACCAGCAAGAGTCCACTTGGGCAGTCACCCAAGCGCATGACGGTACATGTGGTGGCCACTTCAGTGGTATGGCCATTGCAAAGCGCATTCTTCGCATGGGCTATTATTGGCCATCTTTAGAGCGAGATTGTTGCGAGTATGTCAAGAGGTGCGTAAAGTGTCAACATCATGCTAATTTGATGCACGCACCTTCCCGTGCCCTACAGACATTCCAACTGCTTGGCCATTTTCGCAGTGGGGCCTCGATCTAATCGGAAAGATCTCCCCGCATCGTCAAAGCCGTCACACGTTTATCATAACGGCCACAGAATATTTTACCAAATGGGTGGAAGCAATTCCGTTAACCTCTACGACAGGACCCCGCATTGCGGAGTTCATTTTGCATTACATCATATGTCGTTTTGGTATTCCATCCAAAATAATCTCGGATAATGGGCCATCATTCAAGAACAAAGACGTGCGTGCTTTAACCACAAAGTACAAAATTCAGCACAACTTTTCAACACCCTATTATCCGCAAGCAAATGGGCAAGCAGAGGCGTCAAACAAAACGCTAGTCGCCATCCTTAAAAAGACCGTCGCAGACAACCATAAGGATTGGCACATACAAATCCCACTTGCCCTTTGGGCTTATCGCACTAGCATTCGGACGCCCACTGGGGCAACTCCGTTTTCACTAGTGTATGGCTCAGAGGCAGTAATGCCTCTCGAGTTGGAAATTCCTTCCCTGCGCATATCAATGCAAGAGTTCATCGATGATAACACTGCACGGCAGGCCCGATTAGACCAACTTACGTTGCTTGACGAAAGACGCGTTAATGCTCTCGAGCACTTACGTATCTATCAAGAGCGGCTTAAGAGAGCTTACAACATGAAAGTTCACCTAAGAGACTTTCGGGTTGGTGATTTGGTTCTAAAGGAAAACCAACAAAACTCTAATTTGCCGTCCCATATGAGAGACAAATTCATGGCAAATTGGTTAGGTCCTTATGTCATTGATAGCAAAATAGGACCAGGAACGTACATGCTAGCTTCTCTTGACGGTATCAAGGAAACAGAACCCTTGAATATCAGTCATTTGCGACCATTTCATATCTAAGAAAGCCATATACCAAAAAAAAAAAAAGATTACTTGTCACAAAAAGCTCCAAGGATTATCGCAATCTCTTGGTCAACCCAAAAAGCTCCAAGGATTATCGCAATCTCTTGGTCAACCAAAAAGCTCCAAGGATTATCGCAATCTCTTGGTCAACCCAAAAAGCTCCAAGGATTATCGCAATCTCTTGGTCAATCCAAAAAAGCTCCAAGGATTATCGCAATCTCTTGGTCAATCCAAAAAGCTCCAAGGATTATCGCAATCTCTTGGTCAATCCAAAAAGCTCCAAGGATTATCGCAATCTCTTGGTCAACCAAAAAGCTCCAAGGATTATCACAATCTCTTGGTCAAACCCAAAAAGCTCCAAGGATTATCGCAATCTCTTGGTCATACCCAAAAGCTCCAACGATTATCGCAATCGCTTGGTCAAAAAAAAATCAAGAAATTCAAAAAAACAAAACAACAAAAATCATCAAAAACAACAAAGATTTGCATCTCAATTCTAGGCATACTCGAATTCATCAAAAACAACAAAAACACCAAGCATAACTTTTACCACACTACAGTCAGTGGTCTGGGAATGTACCAAGAGTTTCCAGAGATTCACCATCATTTTCCTCTTTAGCCATGTAGTGTATCAAGTCGAACGGATTTTACGAAGGTAGAGTCATACTTGAAATACACCTTGTTACGTAACATCCCAACACAAATCAAAACACTAAAATTCCCAAATTGTGTGAACGAAAGACGAAACCTGCAAAATAATCTAGGTCACCAAAAGCGAAACGGTTATCTTGCTCATCCCCCTGTGCGAATGACCCCTAGAATGCTGAGAGTTGGCAAAAGGACAAGCATCCTCCCTACCCAATTCCCTAAGAATCCCTAAAGTTCTCAAAAGTTGCAAAACACAAAAAGTTGCAAAATGTCAAAACTCTAAATTTGACAAACTATAGTGCACACATCAAAAGGCACAAACAACAGTGATTTTCGTCACTCCATATCCCCAATCCCTTGCTCGAAAGAAAAACAAATCAAAATAAACAAGTGATCTCATCACTACAAAGAGCAAGTATCCCAATACAATTGAAGAAAAGAAGGGAGTTGACCTTGAATCCCTGGAACTCTCAGCATTCTATAGGTCATAAGGCAAGCTTCAGTACCAATTTGGTTGATAGCCTATCGGTAACATAAGTAAACCTCCCGCATGACGATATATCTGTCACATTAACTTGCGTACAGATCAATGTTTGCATGTGGATGAGCTAGCTTATGGCATCCTGGATTACACCGTAGATTAATCTTAGTACATACAACAAAGGAATCCGTGGAGCTAATTAGGTGATCCTCAGTACAGGTTCGGTTGAAAGCCCATTCTGGCAATCGGCGGTATCCTAACAAATACCACTAAATGAACTCAATTGCACACACAGGGATGTTAAATAACTTGGTCAAAAATAGGTCCGATTCATACCTTGTTCAAAAGTCTTGTAAGATAAAGTACAGTCATGGATAGTGAGTTAAAACTGACTGAATCTCAGAAAACCTTACATTCATTCCGAAACCATCTGCGCTACTTATCATCCTTATGATACCATCAGAAAATACAAAAACAAAAAAACCATGTAAATAAAGAGCTTCTTAAACAGCCTACAGTGCAATCACCACAAATATCATTCATCCATTTCAATTCGCATATCACATAGACATCTAAAACATTTGCACTCATCATAACATCTGCATTCATCAAAATGAATAAACATGCATAACAAAAATCACATCATCACATGTACAAAACCAAAAATAAAACCGTATATATATATATATATCGTCAAAAAGATGCCCGTAGGCTACAAAACCGGTCCTCAGACCTCGCAATCATATCCAAAAACCCAACCTAAGGCGTCGGCCACCATGATCACGCAGGATCGGTGCGACGAGAACTACCCCCCATAGTGTGGGTCCTACGGGACCCTGCAGGGCGGCTACTACTAGCCCCCGCATCATGCCTGCTACCACCCCCTTCATCTAACCGCCTGCGACGAGAGGATGCCGACCGCTCACCAAACTATCCCTCGTCCGTCGAGAAGATCTACCGATCGAAGGCTCAGGTAGCCGCCCGCCAAGGCGGATGACCTCCCTCTCCAAGTCTATCCGGTACAGACACCACTCGGCCTCCCGCCGATGATAGATAGACAATGCATCATCGCGCTGTGCCAAAACTCTATCCCGCTTTGCCAACTGAGCCCGTAAAAGATACCTCTCCCGCATCCCCATCCCGCATCCAGAGCTCGTAAGTCGAGCAATCTCAACACCTACTCCGACCCCACCTCCTCTATCCGCGGACGCATAGGACTCACGGGGACGTAGCCGCTCGTGCTCCAACCGCTCCTCCACATCCGCATATCGCGCGCTCCGGAACACCCAAGTCCACATCCTCATCTCCCACATCCACCATGTCCGCATCATCCAACGGACCTCCCCAATCACCCCTCCTCCAAATCCTCCACTCCGCCTCCGGCCTCCCAATGGCCCCTCTCCTCTCCAACACCGTAGTACCCACCACGAATCATACTCAGTGGTAGTCCCGATGTCATCCACATCCGGAACCTCAATCACCGCATCGAATCCTCGCCCAATGGCGCGGTGACCGGTGGCTCCAGATCCCTCTCATCCCCCACCGCCGATAGACCACGGGCTCACCAGGCAACCCCTGACGCACCCCAAACTGTCATGTAACCCGACGGTACGGAAAGAACTCATGCTCCGTCCCGTGCCGCCCAATCAACCACCGCTCCCTCCGTACCCGTCGAGCCACTCTCCAGCCTCAACCCAGCCTGAACAGTCCCGATAAGGACGCAAAAACACCTCCCCTGGAGTGAGCCGAGAAAAGGCATCTGTAGTGCTCAACGGCACCGCCCATCGCCGACTCGCCTGCTCCGCAGACCGCCGCCACAAAGCCGCATAGCCAATCTCCTCGTCATCCATCACCGCCCGCGTCATCCACGGTAACCCGGTCGGCCTCTCCACTGCTATGTGCTGCCAACCCCAGCACTGAAGAAGATAACTGCAACTCACCCCCTTTCGCTGCCGACAACGAACGCCGTACAACTCCCCGTAGAGCTGTGCCAACAATGTCTGTCCCCATCCATAAATCAGCGGTGCCTCTATCGGGCACTCTACCAACTGCCATACCAACTCAAGCAGGTTCCACGGGAACCTCCCCCCTGACGAATCAGGTAGAAGCATGTTAGAAATGAGGCCCATCAAGAATGCGTGCCTCACTCCTAACACCCCCTCTCCGCCACCGCTAACAAAATCTCGCTAGCCTGACAATCCACCTCGTTGTCTCCACTGGGTTCGTTACACCCCCGCTCCGCATGCCCAAAACATCTCGTCAGTACAGTAGTCCACTGATCACGCGGTGATGTCCTAATAGGCAGTCCATCTATCGGAATCCGAAGCAACCGATAAACGTCCTCCAGTGTCACAGTCATCTCCCCTATCGAAAGATGGAAAGTGTTGGTCCGTGGATCCCAAACTTTGATCAGGGCCATCAGATAGGCCTGATCCGGGACCACAGGCTCCAGTCGAGCCACCCGCTTGAGCCCAAGGGCATCAAGCCACTGCCAGTCAACATCAGTTATCGCCGATCGTGCCTCAGCAAATGCGGCAGGTACACGGTATCGGCTCCTAACCTGCAAAACAATACACACACAAAAATTCAAAACTAATTTTTCGGATTTAGGGTTCCTAACCTAAACTGAGTAATTACAAAAAACAACACAAAAATTCAAAAATAAATCTTTCAGATCTAGGGTTTCTAACCTTAACTGATTGAATACAAAGAAATAACTAAGTGTCAAGATCTAAATTTTATTTCAAACAAAGAAATAAACAAAAAAAAAAATTCAAATCAAATCATCAATTGCAAGAATAAACTCTAGGGAGCACTTACGGATTTCGCCTCCGCTCCGCCGCTCGAACCCTTGTGCACTCATAATGACAAAGAGAATTCGCAGCGCTTCGCTTCGGAATTACCTCCTCCTCCCAGAGCTACCAAATCGCAAGAAAAAAAATGACACAAATGAGCCCAAATCCAAGTTTTGGGCCTTAAATAGGCCTACCAACTGGAAATCGTCCTTGGGTGGGACGAGCGCTCTGGTCAGCGCTCGTCCCACCCAGGGACGATTTTTGCAATTGGAAATCGTCCCACCCAGGGACGATTTCCAACTAGAAAAGTCAAAACAACAAAAAATCAACAAAAATGAACTAAAAACAAAAAATAAATTTGCCTAATAAGAGTGTTGTTGCACTTGACATCCCGACATACAAAATACGCATTGGCATTACAAAATGTCAATATCCTACCCCCCAAGAAGGCTAACATAGCCGGACCGCTCCACGGGCAGACGGATTGCAGACAATTTAATCCCCAAATGGTGTCACAAAAAACAACAAAAATAGTACAAAATTCAACAAAAACACAGAAAAACATCGCCAGACATAAGTGCTCATGCACTTAAACTCTAGGCAAAGAAAATCGATGTCGAGGTCCAAATTATCGCTCTCCTACTTCCCCAAGAAGGCTACAATAGCCGGACCGCTCCACGGGAAGTTAGATTTTTGATGATTTCACCTCATTACGGCATCACCAAAAGGGTTAACACCCACCAAAAACAGGTCCAAATGTTGGAAAAATTGCACACGCTTAACGGTAAACCCTCTAAAGGCACCCCTGCACAAGTCATCTTGGGTCAAGCGACTCGTCGCTTCTCTCACGAAGGTCATTCCCTCATCGATTCGTCGCTTGAGGGGGTAGTCACACTTAGTCACCAATCAACAATCACACACCCAATTAAGGAAAACGACATGCATTCAAAGAATCATTGACAAAGACAATCACGCTCCCGCTTGGGGCAGTAAACAAGCAACAATCAAATCAATCAAACACTTGGCATTTCGTGAATCATGAACACAAGGTTCCCCCTGAGGATAAAAATGCCCTTCACTTGTTCATGACTCATCAATGTCTAAGTTCAAGTCACACCTCACCAAAACAGGTTAATACTTGAAATCAAATTCCTTAGCTCGTCAAAAGCAAGGATTCAAGAATGCATGCCCTTTCCATACTTGGGGCATCAAAAGTTGGTTAGGTTACCAAGAAACCCTAATCAGCAGTGCTTTGGTTATCTATTTTTGCTCAAGATCGCGTCACCCGCAGCCGCTTCCCAAAAAGGGGCATCCGTAGACACCAAAACAGCACCAATCCGATTATGTGACCGCAAACACCGATCGCTTTGACAAACACAGCCCCTGTGGCAGCCCTCAGAGGTCAAACAGTGGTCTTAACCACTTTCATAGCAATTTTGTGAGGTCAAGAAGCAATTTGGCACACTTAGACACTTTGCCTAGTAATCGTCTCACCCAGGGACGATTGCTGAATTGAAATCGTCTCACCCAGGGACGATTTCTGAAATCGTCCCTGGGTGGGACGATTTCCAAGTTTAACGGGCAAAAAGGCAAATGGTGCCAAGTGGCAGCCCATAATAGTTAATGACTCCTGCCTTGCACGCGTGTGTAGGTGGACAGAGGGGCCGTTAGAAGACTGTCACAAAAGGCATTTATCAAAGCCCAAGTCAATGGAGGACTCTCCTCCCTCATGGGAAGACAAGACTGCCACATGGCGCCTATGACCAACACATGGCATTTGTGCTTCCCTCCCAAAAGAGACCCCATGGGTCTATAAAAGGTGGGACTTTTCTCACCCAAAACATACAGGTTGAAGGAGTTTTCAAGCAACGAAGTGCTGCCGAGTTGAAGACCCACTTGCATCCCTTTTGGTTCACCTTCCCACATCCACCAATCTCTTTTGCAAGGGAGGTTGTTGGGTGGCCTTTGGAAGCTCGAACCTGACCCAAATCCAACACATGGACACCTGAACCAACCAATTCGCCGACCCCCAATCCTAAGAGGTTTTGGGCCCATCCCTAGTGGATTGGCTCCAAAATCAAGTGCCGACGGTGGGAGGCCCACTTGGGCACCCCCGCACTCCCCAAGTCCTATTTTAAGTTTTAGAGCATTTTAGATTACTTTTTCAGGTTGCATTTTGTGTTATTAGGTTTGATTAACCCATAGCTGCAATTTTGTAACTTTTGGTCAGATTCTAGTATGTTTTGTGTCGCTTTGTTGTTTCATTGACTTGCAGGTGGCGACATCAAATTCCCGAAGATAGAGGCCAAATTGGGAGAATCCGACCATCTGGGTCGTCCCAAAATGGCCCCAATTACATAACCCCCTTGTCTGCAGGTGTTTTGGAGACCTCGGGAGTCGACATTGGAGCGTGTCAGTTCGGCTTCCCCAACACAGAAGAAATCGTCCCACCCAGGGACGATTTACAGTCAGAAATCGTCCCACCCAGGGACGATTTCCAGTTGAAAGCAGATTGGCCGACTGTCTCAGTGGCAATGGTCTGTTGGTAACATTTTCTGTCTTCTGGCAAGTTTTTGGGCTGTTTAGAATCATTTTGTTCACTGTTTTAGATAAATGTTTGCATGCATATTTCGTTAAATTTTAAAGAACAAACACCTTTCATTTGCAGCAGGTGCTACTGACATCTTGGTTGTTTCTTTGTTCGCAGGAGAAGCAGCAGAGGTGAAGAACTCATCGACATCAGCGGCGACATCATCTTGGCCCGCCCATTGCAATCGTGGGCACGCGGAAAGAGGAATCATTCAGTGATTGTAATCAAACTCTATTTGCGCTCCTAGCCCCTGAAAAGGGAGGAGACGTCATTGTAACAGAGATCAAGGGATATTAATGAAAGGGCTGTGTTTTCTCTATTTGCTTGTGTCTCTTCCAATGTGTTTCTTTTCCATTTCATGCAATTTACATTTCTAGGACTTAAGCGTACTTGATTTTGAATGCAATCGCACTTAGTGTTTCCTTTGCCCGAAATCTCGTGCTTTCAGATCTTGTTTGTAAAATATATGTACTTCCCAATAGTAAGCATCTAGTTTTTACAATGTGGTTTTTCTAGTTCCCAAATAGCTCAACATAGGATAGTAGGATGGTACCTTTATCATCTCTTATTACTCAAGCAGGGTTATCTGGGACACTCTAAAAGAGGAGCTAATTTAATCAAACAAGGTTTGTTCTTGATTTGCAATCAGGGATCAAAGACTCTTTTTTGGGAGGATTCTTGGTATGGTCACCCTCCTATCTTGAATCAATATCCTATGTTATGTTCCCTAAGCATTTTTTTTCTTAGAAGCAGGTTGGTCTCGTGTGGAGGACTTTAAAAAAATCTAGTCTTTTGGAAATATGGAGATTTCCAGGTGGAAATATCTGCAAGAATAGCCCCAGGGGGGAGTGGCCAAGGACAGAGAGGTGCTTGCTCTTATTCTTATGGGGAGGCCTTGTTATTCATTGAGAGGTAAAGATATTTGGCTTGGAACCCTGATCCTAAGGGAACCTGCTCGGTAGCCTATGGTTATCAGGTTCTTGATAAGAAAAAGTATGGGAGTCTTCCTGTCACTTGGTGGAAAAAGTTGTGGAACAAATTTTCCTGGCAAGAATGTAACTTCTTTCTCTAGTTTGTAGCTCATAACAAATGTCTCACTTGGGATAATGTGAGGATAAGGGGATTTTAGGGTCCCTCTTTTTATGTCCTTTGCATTAAAAATGAGGATGACTCTTCTAATTTATTTTTCCAATGCTCCTTTGCCAGAGAAATTTGGCATTGTTGGTGGAGCGCTTGGAACCATTCATGTTTTCATGTGATGTCCCTGGTGGAGTTTTGCATTTGTCTTGGTAGACCTTCGACCAAGGCACCCTTCCTTCGGGTGGCTTGGAATTTGGGCCCTTCTTGCATCATCTGGCAAATTTGGCTCGAACGAAACCGATGCATATTTTAGGGAAGTTATTTGGATGTTAAACAAATCTGGAAAATGATCCTGTATATGGTTCAGGAAACCATCCATAGAAAATGTGATGTGGACCCTCTTTTGGATTCTAGGGAGGAGAAGGTACAGAAAGCCCTTGATATCTTTTGGGATGGTGTAAACTCTTCTAATCCTAGTAGGGTTCCTCAACTCAGCAAGAAGGTTAGTAGAGATGGTAGGTTGAGGCCACCCCCTAGAGATTGTCTAGGGGTAATCCTGAACATGTTGGCATTGGCGGTGTTGAGAGAGATTCTACTGGTGGTGTCAGTTTTTTCTTTTTCGTTTATAAAAGTGTTCACTCCAATAATTTTATGAAAGCTCTTGCAATTCTTGAGGCCTTGCGAAGGGGGTTTTCTCTTTACTGGCATAGGATCATATGCAAGTCTAACTCTCAAATTGTGGTTAATATTTTAAACAGTAAAAAGGTGCTGGAAGTTAATTGGCAGTTGGCCTCTATAGCTATTCAGATTCTCAGAATGAGTGAAGATTTTGAATTTATATCCTTTGTGCACATTCCAAGGGAATGGAACGTGGTTGCTGATTACTTGGCCAAAAAGGCTTCTGAGCTGTTGGATCCTTAGAGTATCGATAATTGGGAGAGTCTCCCGTCTGGGGACTCTCAACGCCTGTGGGAGTTGATCCACAAGGATGTACAGGCTCAATGTGGTTTTTTCTTGTTGTCTTTTTCGAGTGCCATTCTAGTCTAGTGGTTTTAGCCTATTTGACTATTTATTTGAGTCCTGGTTGGAAGCTCAGTTGTACTCTGTAATTCTTACTTTTTATCAATAAATTTTTACCTCGGTATTTAAAAAAAAAAGTAATTACAAACAAGAATCATCATTGCACTTAAGTTTTTCTAGGATAACGTAGATGGAAAAGAGTGTGGTATTCCCTATTCTTCAATTTTCTACAATTAGGAAAAAAACTAAATATCATTATGGTTGTAATTTAGGGATTCAAGAGATATATAATAAAGAAATAAATATTGCCATCTATTAAAGTTGATGTTTTGTATTCCAACATAAGAAGTATGTACTACGGAGCACAATCCTTATACTTTGGGATTTCTAGGACCAAATAAGAACATATAATTTTAAGATATACCTTGCAATTCAAGTTCTCTAGGACAACATGAACTTATAAATGATAAGTCTAATTATCAATACTCTATAAAAATCAAAGAGATTGTTGAATACGAATGTGTCGGTGGGAATGGAAAGAGAGAGGAATATCCTCAAAGTAAAACAAATATGAAAGTAAAATTCATAGATATATAGTATGGGAAACCATAAATAAATATAAATATATTAACAAAAATATGTGCTAGACCTATATAGTAAGATAAATATTTGTGCTAAAAATAAATTTTTGGAATACTTTACATATGAATAAGACCCCTAAAAAAGAGATATCTTGAAATTAATATGGTGTTATAGCCTTAAGTATTTTTTAATATAAACACTAATAAGTAGTGATGAATGCAAGGATGCATTCAAAAATATGTTGAA
The DNA here is from genome assembly GCA_028583015.1 of Wollemia nobilis. NCBI lineage: Eukaryota > Viridiplantae > Streptophyta > Pinopsida > Araucariales > Araucariaceae > Wollemia > Wollemia nobilis. The sequence goes on from JAQPPZ010001109.1 coordinate 129,290, forward strand.
TATGAGGGATTGTTTTTAAATTTATTCTCTATGATATTCATAAGATATTTTAACAATATGGGACAAAAAAAAAAGGATGGAAAATTGTTAAAAGTAAAACATAAATGTGTTGTTGTTACCTTTTCAAGGAGGAGAAAAATTAAAATTGGTATTATAAAATAAGATTTTACAATATGATTTATAAAATATTTTTAAAAATTATGATAAAATAATAGAAATGCATTCTAGACTATATTATCTCAAAGGAACAAGGTGGTTTTTTCTTGGTAAACAAATTCTTCATGATGTGATCATTGAACAAGAGGTCATGTATTTTTCAATTCTCTAAAAAATGTTATGTATGATTAAAAGAATAGATATGAACAAAGCATATTATAGGTTTTGATAGATTTTTCTTTGTAATATTCTTAAAAAATTGGGTTTTCATAAATGTCAATTGAAATGAAAAATATGTTTCTATACAACTCCAAAATATTCTTTTTTATCAATAGATCTTAGATGGATACATTGAACCATCTTGTAGCTTTTGCTTGGATGACCCACTATATACATACGTATTTATTATTCTTGATGAGTCATTGAATAAAAATTCAAGGTATTTATGTTGTAACAAATGGTGCAGTAAAATATCATCTCCGATTTATTGATGATAATGTGGTTTGTGGTTCATCCTATAGTGAAACCATATATTTTAAAATAATATTTGATAAAATGAGAAGGTTGCTAGATGATTGGTTAATATGACAAAATCCAAGGTCTTTTTCATCAACACTCCTAGATTTACAATAAATTATTTTGGATAATTTTGGGTTTAGAGATGAAAATTTTCCATCAACTTATGAGGGTGTTCTTTTGTCTAAAAAAGGAAATACGAAGATTATTTGGAACTTAGTTTTGGATAGAATGAGTTTTAGATTTATACCTTGCAAAACTCGTTTCTTAACCATGAATGGAACACTACAACTTCTCAATACTACTTTGTGATCAATTCCTATATATGATATCACTTTTAATATTTTTGAAAGGTCTAGAATTCGAATATGATAAGACTTAAATACATTTTTTATCTTGATGGGAGTGAATTCCAATAGAATTCATACATAGCCTATTCAAAAGAAAAGCAATACCTTATCGTAATGTCCGTATATTGGGTCTATGATATAATCATGTAGTGGATGTTTCAACATTGAAGATAGAGTTGTTTTTCAAGATAATGGTAGCATAAAAATTACTAGTGGTATTAATGGTTGATATAAGCCTTATGGGAAAAATGTAAGATTTGAAAATGCTCATTCATAATAACACAATATCAATGATTATTTGATGATACTATATTTATACAAGTATTTGCGAATTAGAGTAGATTTTTACTATATTCGTTTTAGTGATTGATTTCAATGTGGTACATTCATTTTGAGGATTCTCTGAAAGGTATATTTCTAGGTTAAAACAATCAAGAGCAAAAGAATATTGTGTCCATATTACAAGAAGTCTACATTGCATTTAAAATTTCTTTGATGAAGTTTTCACAAATATATCAACCTGTATTAAACAAATTATATTTACTTTTACATAATGTATTTTTATATATATAACAATTATGAACAATAATATATACAAAATAAGAAATTTTATTGGTTTATTTAAATGTATTTTGAATTCAAAGTTATGTGTTTTTTGGTCAATCGTTTTCATCTGTATTCTAGCTATTTTGGAATCCTTAAAGCTACTGTGATACTTATGGATGTGAATAACGCTTGATTCCAAAGTTCCGTAACGCAGACAATTTCCACCATATGTTTTAGCAATTGAGCATCTCATAGTTGTCTACATTCAGTGAACATCCTAGAGAAATGTTGTCCAAGTTCAATGCATCCGTTGTGTGGCTCTTTTTATCCTTCCTTTACATTCTATCAAAGGATATATATCCAGCTTCCACAGTTCATGAGGTCACATGGAAGGATATTCATTCTCGTTGGCCACCCAAGCCAAAGGAGACAATATGTTCTGGGTGGCTAGAGTTCCGCCAACTACTTCAGGGAACAAATACATTTTATTCCGTTTCACTTGATGGGAAACGAATTGATTTGCTGAAGAGTTTGGGGGAACTCTGGCGATCACTGAACATGAAGTAATTTGATTTTACAGAGGAGACGTTCTTAGACCAAGTAATAGCAGCTCTGGTTAGGGTGTTCATATCTATAGCTCTATAAATTTAAGGTGAATATATGTAAGTTGAAAATATGTTTGAGGTTGAAAGTTGTTAAAAATGTCTAACTATTTCTACTGTTTGGAAGGCACAATATACATTTTTTCATTTATTATATATTCATGTAAGTGCTCAAACGTTTCTATTTTTTTTATTTTTTATTTTTATTGTATGGAGCTAATTTGATTTTACTTGCTTTGAAATATACGCTGTGAGTGAGAGGCTGGAAAAGCCGATGCTCGGAAGATTGTCCTTGTGAAATACTGTTGGTGCAATTTAATACCAGTTGTCTCTCAACTTTATTGTATTATATTTTCTCCAATAAAGGTTGAAGCAGAATGTAGACACCAAAACAGCACCAATCCGATTATGTGACTGCAAACACTGATCACTTTGACAAACACAGCCCCCAGGGCAGCCCTCAGAGGTCAAACAGTGGTCTTAACCACTTTCATAGCAATTTTGTGAGGTCAAGAAGCAATTTGGCACACTTAGACACTTTGCCTAGTAATCGTCTCACCCAGGGACGATTTCTGAATTGAAATCGTCTCACCCAGGGACGATTTCTGAAATCGTCCCTGGGTGGGACGATTTCCAAGTTTAACGGGCAAAAAGGCAAATGAGGCCAAGTGGCAGCCCAGAACAGTCAGTTGATGACTCCTGCCTCGCACGCGTGTGTGAGTGGGCAAATAGGCCGTTTGAAGACTGTCACAAGGGCAGTTATGAAAGCCCAAGTCAATGGAGGACTCCCCTCCCTCATGGGAAGACAAGACTGCCACATGGCGCCTATGACCAACACATGGCATTTGTGCTTCCCTCCCAAAAGAGACCCCATGGGTCTATAAAAGGTGGGACTTTTCTCACCCAAAACAGACAGGTTGAAGGAGTTTTCAAGCAACGAAGTGCTACCGAATTGAAGACCCACTTGCATCCCTTTTGGTTCACCTTCCCACATCCACCAATCTCTTTTGCAAGGGAGGTTGTTGGGTGGCCTTTGGAAGCTCGAACCTTACCCAAATCCAACGCATGGACACCTGAACCAACCAATTCGCCGACCCCCCAATCCTAAAAGGTTTTGGGCCCATCCCTAGTGGATTGGCTCCAAAATCGAGGGCCAACGGTGGGAGGCCCACTTGGGCACCCCCGCACCTCCCAAGTCCTATTTTTAGTTTTTGAGCATTTTAGATTATTTTTTAGATTGCATTTTGTGTTATTAGGTTTGATTAATCCATAGCTGCAATTTTGTAACTTTTGGTCAGATTCTAGGATGTTTTGTGTTGCTTTGTCGTTTCGCTAACTTGCAGGTGGCGACATCAAATTCCCGAAGATAGAGGCCAAATTGGGAGAATCCGACCATCTGGGTCGTCCCAAAATGGCCCCAATTACATAACCCCCTTGTCTGCAGGTGTTTTGGAGACCTCGGGAGTCGACATTGGAGCGTGTCAGTTTGGCTTCCCCAACACAGAAGAAATCGTCCCACCCAGGGACGATTTACAGTCAGAAATCGTCCCACCCAGGGACGATTTCCAGTGGAAAGCAGATTGGCCGACTGTATCAGTGGCAGTGGCCTTCTGGTAACTTTTTTTATCTTCTGTCAAGTTTTGAAGCCATTTGGACTCACTGTAATTACTGTTTCAGACAAATCTTTGCATGCATATTTCGTTAGTTTTAGGGAGCAAACGCTTTTCATTTGCGGCAGATGCTACTGACATCTTGGTTGTTTCTTTGTTCGCAGGAGAAGCAGCGGAGGTTAGAAACTCATCGACATCAGCGACGGCATCATCTTGGCCCGCCCATTGCAATCGTGGGCACGCGGAAAGAGGAATCATTCAGTGATTGTAATCAAACTCTATTTGCGCTCCTAGCCCCTGAAAAGGGAGGAGACGTCATTGTAACAGAGATCAAGGGATATTAATGAAAGGGCTATGTTTTCTCTATTTGCTTGTGTCTCTTCCAATGTGTTTCTTTTCCATTTCATGCAATTTACATTTCTAGGACTTAAGCGTACTTGATTTTGAATGCAATCGCACTTGGTGTTTCCTTTTCCCGGAATCTCGTGCTTTCAGTGGCGATCACGGTGGGACCTGTTCCCTATTTTTAATATCACAGAAAAACTAATTGGGTTTTTGTGTTTTGTGTTTTACAGGTACATTTTTCTTGTAGACTGTTAATCGTCTCTGCAAGGGACGATTTATTCGTCTCACCCTGAGACGATTTTAAAATCGTCTCTGCCAGGGACGATTTCTGTTCTGTTAATCGTCTCACCAAGGGACGATTTTCTGTCTGCAACTTTTCAGAGCAGAAATTTAGAGGCAACTGGAGCAGGTAGAGAAGAGGTAGGGATTTTATCATCTCTGTTGAAATTTTCTGTTTCTGTTTCTGTTTCTTTGATTGTTTTCATTTTAGCTTGCATTGCTTAGGAAAAGTCATTCATGCATGTTTCATTTTCGTTGGATAAAATGAACCTCACACACTCCACGAAACAATTTTAAACCAAGGAGCTGGTCGTAAGACCCTAGCCCTTGATCAAGACCATTGGTGGATTTAATCACCACCTTGGCTTGATTTGCATACATTTCCTGATTGTCAACTGTTGTTAGGCGTAAATCCTGACGAAGACAGACCGAGCGTAGCTGGGGTGATTCCCATGCACGCGAGGATAAGTTTTCTATGGTAGGTGCCATTAACAGGACAATCCCCCTTTCGTACCGCCTACGTACCACGTACCTTCTCCTCTCACGTACCTATAGTCTCCCTCTCGTAAGGGCGGGTATATAGAGAGGTTGGTATATCGGCCTGGTTGGTATATTGAAGGGGCGACCTTTTTGGAGTTATAAGAGCCTACATGATGCATTTAAACGTTCTACAAAACCTACAAAAACAAAACAAAACATCAAAATGCACTAAACCAGTCTAGGGCACACCAAGAATCCTTAAAAGAGATAATCACGGTTTTGTGAATGTGTGTGTTTAATTCTGCTCAGTGTAGACAAAAAAAAGAGAAAATCATAAAAACGAGATAAAAACCTATTTAGATAGCATAGAAGCACCGCAATGGTGTACACCCGCAGTCAAGCCCAATCAAGGGTAGAAGCTCCGGAAGGTACACAAAAAGCAGGCGCAAGTCGCCTTCACTTCAGTCCTGAGGATTTGGTCATACCGCCTTATAGGTCAAACCTACAAAAGAATCCAATTCAGAATCCTCGGTGGGGTATGCCTATTCAAAGCAGCCCCTTTCGGGAAGATGCCTTACATGTAGACCTCGACATAAATAGAGAATCACCTCTTGAAGTTAGGCATGAGTGGCCACCACGCGATGAAGCGCTAAACAGGCACACCGTCCATTTGGAGGGGCAACGTGGATATGGCATCCCTTCTTTACCTCTCATCAGAACAGAGAGACCAAATCCAGAGCGTAGGGTTCCTCACACAGGGCGACCTAACTCCGCCTGCCCCTTACGCACTTATGAGAGAGAATATGAGGAAGATCATCGCATTCCTCAAGGACAACAACATACAACTCGGGAACCTTATGCTTCTGCACCAGCCGGATATCATGATCACCCCTTGAGGCCAGAACCTCGAGCACATACCGCCTACCTCGACAGAGGGAAGCGACCCCTTGAGATTTTAGAGCATCAAAACCGAGGTAAACCCATAGGAGGAACATTTGAACCTTCTGAAAAAAATAGGGTAGATCAAATTGACCCGACTGTCGCCAGATATACCACCCGTCAAGCCCAAATCATGCGGCTTAAACAAAGTCAGCAAGAGATAGAGTATCAATACCGCTTGGATAAAGAACGCATGCAACGCGAAGCGGATGAGTTACGCTATGAAATACCTGAGAGGGGGCCAACCCCTCGCATCCAAAGAGCTGAACAATATGAGAGGCGTAATCCGTTGGTGCAGGACAGGTCTCCACGACCTCGTCAAGCTCTGCCTCCAAGACCCCATAGATTCGAGAGGGAGGCAACTCCCCGAAACAATGATGGGTACCTTCAAGCAAGAGCTTGATCAGGGTCGCAGGTTTCGCCCAGAGACTCCTCAAGAATTTTACGAGGAGTATGAACCAGAAGAGGAATATGTTGAAACTCCCCATCAAGGCAGGAAGGATGCCATTCGGCCACCCCTCCATAGGCCTCCAGTTTACCGTAACTTGCAACAAGAGCGAACAAGAGAGGAAGAAATAAAATCTTTCGATGCATACCAAGCGCTATTGGAGCGTTTGGAGTCTGTGGAGACAAAAGCTGCTGGGCATCAAAAGCCCACATTACGTCTACTCCGCAATAATCCGGTGCATCCCTCAGTGCCTACACCTCTTTACCCCGAACACTTTAAGTTGCCTCAATTGGCAGTTTTTAAAGGTGAAGAGGACGCACAGGAACACGTTACACGATTTCTAAGCCAATGCTTCGGCATCCAAGATAATGACGCATTATTGCTTAGAACATTCATAACCACATTCGCAGGCCCCGCCTCGGATTGGTTCACACAACTGCCCAAACACAGCATAAGCAGCTTAGATCAGCTAGTAGATGCGTTTCTTGAACGTTTCGCCTTCAACACAAGGAAGAAGGCATCACTTAGTGATTTAGCGAGCCTTAAACAATTTGAGGAGGAAACAATGGCAGCGTACGGGAACCGATGGAGAGCTTTGCTTTCTAAGTTACCCTACCGTCCTCCCATGTCGGACCTCACGCAAATGTTCGCAAAAAGTTGTTTAAAATCAATCTCTGGTCTATTGTTACTGCGACAATACGACAGCTTAGAAGAAGCTTTGGCGCAAGCCAGAGTCATAGAAGAGATTAAGATAGGCGAAGGCGCAATTGCCAAGCCTAAGAAGAAAGAGTGGAATAAAACCACTAAAACCGGGACAACGCAACCACAACACGCTGCAATCAACCAAGTTGCGATAAATGTCCCCGCGCTTGTGCAAGAAACGCAGCCTCAAAAGGCTAACTACCAGGCAGTGCCTCCTGCTTACGAAAAAGATAACAGAAGATAGGAGCAGTATCAACAGCGTCGCCCTAGGCGACAATTCACCCCGTATGCGGAGTCTAGGGACTCCTTATTTGACCGCTTGTCAGCGGCAAATTTAGTTACTCTGCCAGAAATCCAAATTTTTGACCCTAACATTCCCAAGCCTAGGGGGTATAGGGAGGAATTGTATTGCAGATTCCATAGGCGCAGAGGACATGACCTAAATGGGTGCTGGAAATTCAAAGAACTAGTCCAGGATTTGATCGATAACAGAACATTGGTCGTGGACAACCCCATCGCACCAAACAACCAACAAATGGGGGTATTCAAAGACCCCTTGCCTGCCCACGAGGCACAGACAAAACCGCTCCAGATTAACGAGGTGCGACAAGATCTTCCCGCGCAAGGATTTGTGGGAATGATTAGCATTGTAACAAGGAACAAAAGATACCCAACAGCTGCCCCCGAGGTAGCTACGAGGGAAGTTCCGTCGACATCGCAGCCTCAACAACGCCCAACGCAGTTACCTCCGCCTAGACCTGAGGTCACGATACGAACCAAACTCACGCAGAGTTTGCGGACCACGTCGGCTAGGCTGTCCATCTACGAGCTTATTCAACAATCAGCTCCCCATAGAGAAGCTCTTATGGACATTTTAAAAGCCATTGAAGTACAACCCCACGAAGCAAATTCTTTCAACGCCTTCGTGGGACATGTGAAACAATGTACGGAGCCTGTCATCACATTCAGAGAAGACGAGGTCAAAACGATATCAAATGACATGCCGGATCCACCCCTGCACGTTATCGCGCGGGTCAACGGGATCCCGTACAAGAGAGTGCTGATAGATACTGGCTCGTCCAGTAACATTATAACCACTGCAGCGTTAAAACATTTAAAACTGCCAGCCTCTCACATCACCGCTTCCACGTACACACTGCGAGCTTTTAACGATGCAATTTGCTCGACAGTCGGCACGGTTGTTCTGCCTATACAGGTAGGACAAAAGTCAATACCCACACTGTGCCATGTGCTGGAAGGCGAAATGGCTTATAATATACTGCTAGGGCGGCCTTGGATCAGGGACATGAAGTGTGTCCCCTCGATCGCACACCAATGCTTGAAGTATGCCTATGAAGGGCAAATACATGTAGTCCCAATGGACTTAGAGCCCTTCAAGTATTGCAATGCGGTACAATTCATACCTCAATCGACCCTCCCATCAACGCATTTGGATTTTCAATTAAATCCATCTAAACAGGGTCCGATACCGCAAGTACCATTGGTGGCCAACAAGGCAAAATCCCAACCAGGTGAGACTTCATCACCTACTCCTTCATCATCAACGCCACCTATCGTGGCCCAACAGAAGGACAAGGGAAAGCAAATCATGGAAGAGGTTAAGCCTCTAGAAGAGGGGTTGCCCACGATTTCAGCGATATCAACAGAGGAAGCGCCCAACGCAACGGAAACCAAGATTCCTGAACCACCAAACATGGAATGGACTCAGGAAGGACTACCGTTTCCTCCTACCCAATCATCAACAATCACTGTTGAGATGGCAAGTACGGGCCTGGGGGAATATTTAGTGCAAAATGTTGTGGCAACCCCCACACTGGAGTCAGTACAAGACATGGGAAGACCTCGCCTTCCCATTGGAACAATCGTCCCTCTAGGCTACCCACCGAACCAAACGAATTTTGTGTATGGGGGCCTTGATCATGGTTCTGAACCATGCGAACAAAAGGAAACAGATGAAGAACCTTTTGTCAGAAAACATCAATTATCTGTCGAACCCAGAATTTGCCCTAAAATATCTCGAACAATGCAATTGGCATGGGTATGGGCTAGGCAGATATGAGCAAGGGATGCGGATCCTTTGCCAACCAAGATATCAGATGCCATATGACAAGTCAGGGGTAGGGTTCAACCATCCCCGACCATTAGACATCTTGGTTGAAAATATGCAAGGCCTAGAAATAGGCAACAGGGGGGGATTGGCACAAGACCCGTACGCCAATCCAAACATAGAATACACCTTAGGGGATTATCTCCCATGGTCTACAAACACCCCTGGAAATAGCAATAATCCCTCTCCTTTGCTAGAGAGAGGTGAAAGTTCAGAGAGCAATCCTCAAAGAGAACAACAACGACTGCCAGACATTTTTCTGAAACTGTTCCCCTTAGAGGTTCCAGACGAAATAACACAGTCTCAAAAGAATCAGGTCCCTCCACTAAGAGTGGAACAACCGCAATGGGACCAGATTAATTCACTGGAACAGGAAGAGTCCTCAATGTCGCAAGCAACAGATGCTGAAGAGGATGAACAATTTTGGATCTATGAAAGCGATTCAGAAGATGAAACTGAAATGGACTATCTCAGACATGCGCGACGACATCACCGCGCTCTAACTCATGAAGATCTAATGGGACAAATGGGTATACGGTTAGGACATGAATGGCACGTAGACCCAACGAGGTGGGACCAAGTGTTAGGCCTATGGCTCCAAATTCAAGATGAGCATCGTCCACCTCGAGATCCCATCAGGACAACAGTACCGAGGGAAGACCCCGCCTTCCTTTTCACACATAGAGATGAATTTGCACCTAGAGAGGATCCATTCGTGCCTGTTCCCGTAGAGCCAGATCCAGAGTATAGGGAACATCTAAAAGAATCAAGTCATCACACCCGTGGTTCTGGAGACCAAATTCATTCCATCCACATGATCTCCATTGATTTGACCACACCCATCCGTAATCCGACCGATCCATCACGGTCATTGCATCTAGACATGGATGCCATCGATTGGGATCGCGTCAATTCACCATTGTCACCATCAGAGTACTGGCCTTTCGGTGAAATGCTTCATTTTACCCCAAGGACAACTCAGGATATTTTTCAAGCTCGAAGAGGGACCCGAGGTTCCAAACGTAGATCTTAACTCAGCTGATGATATCCATTTAATCCCAACTCCACATCAGTTGGAGGACGGATCTCACATGTCAGTCGAGGAGACGACTGACGTAGACATCGGCACAGATCCAATGAATCCACGGATTCTCAAGCTAGGGGTAAGCCTTTCCCCCGAGGAGCAAGCCGATTACATTGCCCTTCTTAAAGAAAAGAAGGAGGTTTTTGCATGGTCGTACAAAGATATGCCAGGACTAGACCCGCAGCTAGTCATGCACAATTTAACGCTTGATCCGAAAATCAAGCCTGTAAAGCAAAAACTAAGAAAGATGCACCCAACAAGTGGCCTTGATGGTCAAAGACGAATTGCAAAAGCTGTTGGATGCACAATTTGTCATCTGCGTGGATTATCCGCCATGGTTGTCCAACATGGTTCCCATCAAGAAGCCCGACGGGAGGATTCGCATATGCACCGACTTTCGAGACCTAAACAAAGCGAGTCCTAAGGATGATTTCCCCTTGCCAAGCATCGACGCATTGGTAGACGCTACAGCAGGTCACGAAATGCTCTCCCTAATGGACGGTTTCTCAAGATACAATCAAATTCGTATCAATCCTGAAGACCAACTCAAAACGGCATTCACAACGCCTTGGGGGACATTTTGCTATAAGGTCATGCCTTTTGGCCTTAAAAACATTGGCGCTACATACCAACGTGCTATGACGTATATCTTCCACGATTACATGCACAAAACTTTGGAAGATTACATGGATGATTTGTTAGCCAAGTCTCTCTTGCGCTCAGATCATCTCGGTGACTTAAGCAAGATTCTCGATCGCCTCATAGAGCATAAGGTCGATTGAATCCCAAGAAGTGCGTGTTCGGCGTCACATCTGGAAAACTCTTGGGTTTTATAGTCTCCAAGAGAGGCATCGAAGTGGACCCAAACAAAGTCAAGGCAATCCTTGAAATGGCTCCCCCAACCACTATCAAGCAACTCAGAAGTCTGCAAGGAAAGGTCGCGTCGATTAAACGCTTCATAGCGCAATTATCTGACAAATGCCGACCAATGAACAAATTATTGCACAAGGGGGTCACATTTCATTGGGATGACGAGTGCCAGTCAGCCTTTGACGAAATCAAACAATACTTGGCTTCGCCGCCAGTATTGGCACCGCCTAGACCAGGTGTGCCGTTCTACTTATACATCTCAACTACTGAGGTGGCACTGGGCGCAATGCTAGCCCAGAAGAATGAACTTCACAAAGAATAGGCTACTTACTATCTTAGCCGCACCCTGGTCGGTTACGAACTTAACTATGCATACGTTGAGAAACTCTGCTTGGCAGTGGTGTTTGCTACAAAGAGGCTACGCCATTACATGCTGAGCAACACGACGTATGTTGTGTCTAAGGAGAATCCATTGCGATACATGATGAGTCGTACTTATCATAGTAGCCGCACGACGAAATGGATCATGTTGTTGACGGAATTTGACATTGAGTTTATTGGGCAAAAATCTATAAAAGGACAAGTCATAGCCGATCAACTAGCAGAGGCTCCTCTTGAAGACGATCAGCCTCTAGTCATAGAACTACCCGATGATGAGGTCTTCCATGTCTCAGAATCGCCAGATTCTGAAGAGCCTGAGTCTCAAGCCGACATAACCTTATTTTTTGATGGTTCTAAATGCGAGCAAGGTGGTGGCGCAGAATTGTATTCTTCACACCGCAGGGCGCTCCAATGCCCCTGTCATTTAAATTAAACTTCCAGTGCACCAACAACAATGCAGAATATGAAGCCTTGCTCCTAGGTCTTCAGACAGCAATCGCCATGAACATCAAAAGATCGAACATCTTTGGTGATTCGCTGTTAATCGTCAATCAAGTCAAAGGGGTATATCAATGCAAATGCCCAGTTCTAAAGGCCTATAAAGCCCTCGTGGATAAATTCCTGGCAAAACTTGAGTGGTATGACATCGAGGCACTCCCTCGATCATCGAATCATTTTGCGGACACAATGGCCTCCTTAGGGTCACTAATCCCGCAAGACCTTTCCGGTGATATAACAACCATTCAGGTCAAAACCTTATCGCAACCCGCGATGGAGCGCACAAGCTCAGACTTGACGCCAGGAATCCACATGATCCAGATCGAACCATCTTCGGATAAGTTCTTTCGAATCCGAGACTATTTGAAACATGCCAACTGGGGGTCTTTGTTCTCCCCCACTCCCATTAATAGCAACACAACGCTATTCTTACAAGTTCTATCCCAATCAGCATTTGTTAGGGAAGAACTCCAAAAGGGATTGGCTGTTCAAACCGTCGAGGTATCCGATCAACAGGACTGGTATTTACCCATAAGAGAATACCTCAAGTTAGGTAATCTACCCTTTGGATTGACGCACGCCGCAAAACGAACATTCAAACAGAAAGCGGCAAAATATGTCTTGATAGGAGACATTTTGTATCGTCGCAGCTACGACGGAATTCTTCTTCGTTGCTTGGACCAGCAAGAGTCCACTTGGGCGATCACCCAAGCGCATGACGGTACATGTGGCGGCCACTTCGGTGGTATGGCCATTGCAAAGCGCATTCTTCGCATGGGCTATTATTGGCCATCTTTAGAGCGAGATTGCTACGCGTATGTCAAGAGGTGCGTAAAATGTCAACATCATGCCAATTTAATGCACGCACCTTCCCAAGCCCTACGAGACAGTCCAGTATGCTTGGCCATTTTCGTAGTGGGGCCTCGATCTAATCGAAAAGATCTCCCCTGCATCGTCAGGCCGTCACACGTTTATCATAACGGCCACATAATATTTTACCAAATGGGTGGAAGCAATTCCGTTAACCTCTACGACAGGACCCCGCATTGCGGAGTTCATTTTGCATTACATCATATGTCGTTTTGGTATTCCATCCAAAATAATCTCGGATAATGGGCCATCATTCAAGAACAAAGACGTGCGTGCTTTAACCACAAAGTACAAAATTCAGCACAGCTTTTCAACACCCTATTATCCGCAAGCAAATGGGCAAGCAGAGGCGTCAAACAAAACGCTAGTCGCCATCCTTAAAAAGACCGTCGCAGACAGTCATAAGGATTGGCACATACAAATCCCACTTGCCCTTTGGGCTTATCGCACTAGTATTCGGACGCCCACTGGGGCAACTCCATTTTCACTAGTGTATGGCTCAGAGGCAGTAATGCCTCTCGAGTTGGAAATTCCTTCCCTCCGCATATCAATGCAGGAATTCATCGATGATGACACTGCACGGCAGGCCCGGTTAGACCAACTTACGTTGCTTGACGAAAGACGCGTTAATGCTCTCGAGCACTTACGTATCTATCAAGAGCGGCTTAAGAGAGCTTACAACATGAAAGTTCACCTAAGAGACTTTCGGGTTGGTGATTTGGTTCTGAAGGAAAACCAACAAAACTCTAATTTGCCGTCCCATATGAGAGACAAATTCGCGGCAAATTGGCTAGGTCCTTATGTCATTGATAGCAAAATAGGACCAGGAACGTACAGGCTAGCTTCTCTTGACGGTATCAAGGAAACAGAACCCTTGAATATCAGTCATTTGCGACCATTTCATATCTAAGAAAGCCATATACCAAAAAAAAAAAAAAAAAAGCTCCAAGGATTATAATCTCTTGGTCAACCTAAAAGCTCCAAGGATTATCGCAATCTCTTGGTCAACCCAAAAAGCTCCAAGGATTATCGCAATCTCTTGGTCAACCCAAAAAGCTCCAAGGATTATCGCAATCTCTTGGTCAACCAAAAAGCTCCAAGGATTATCGCAATCTCTTGGTCAACCCAAAAAGCCCCAAGGATTATCGCAATCTCTTGGTCAACCCAAAAGCTCCAAGGATTATCGCAATCTCTTGGTCAATACAAAAAGCTCCAAGGATTATCGCAATCACTTGGTCAACCCAAAAAGCTCCAAGGATTATCGCAATCCCTTGGTCAACCCAAAAACTCCAAGGATTATCGCAATCTCTTGGTCACAACCAAAAAGCTCCAAGGATTATCGCAATCTCTTGGTCACACCCAAAAACTCCAAGGATTATCGCAATCACTTGGTCAAAACCAAAAAGCTCCAAGGATTATCGTAATCTCTTGGTCACAAAAAAAAAAAAACTCCAAGGATTATCGCAATCTCTTGGTCAACCCAAAAAGCTCCAAGGATTATCGCAATCTCTTGGTCACCCAAAAAGCTCCAAGGATTATCGCAATCTCTTGGTCAACCCAAAAAGCTCCAAGGATTATCGCAATCTCTGGTCACCCAAAACTCAATATCCAACCTCAACCCAAAACCATATCCAACCTTCAACCAAAACCCAAGATTTCCAATCTCTTGGTCAACCAAAAAGCTCCAAGGATTATCGCAATCTCTTGGTCAACCCAAAAAGCTCCAAGGATTATCGCAATCTCTTGGTCACCCAAAAAGCTCCAAGGATTATCGCAATCTCTTGGTCAACCCAAAAAGCTCCAAGGATTATCGCAATCTCTTGGTCAATCCAAAAAGCTCCAAGGATTATCGCAATCTCTTGGTCACCAAAAAGCTCCAAGGATTATCGCAATCTCTTGGTCAACCCAAAAAGCTCCAAGGATTATCGCAATCTCTTGGTCAACCCAAAAAGCTCCAAGGATTATCGCAATCTCTTGGTCAACCCAAAAGCTCCAAGGATTATCGCAATCTCTTGGTCAATCCAAAAAGCTCCAAGGATTATCGCAATCTCTTGGTCACCTAAAAAGCTCCAAGGATTATCGCAATCTCTTGGTCACACAAAAAGCTCCAAGGATTATCGCAATCTCTTGGTCAATACAAAAAGCTCCAAGGATTATCGCAATCTCTTGGTCAACCCAAAAAGCTCCAAGGATTATCGCAATCTCTTGGTCAAACAAAAAGTCAAGGATATCGCAACGCTGTAAAAAAATCAAGAAATTCAAAAAAAACAAAACAACAAAAATCATCAAAAACAACAAAGATTTGCATCTCAATTCTAGGCATACTCAAATTCATCAAAAAAATTCATATTCTCGCACCTCATCTTCACCTTCACCAAAAACAATCCATCAAAATTACAAAAATACATAGCTGCATTAAGCATTGCATCCATACATTGCATATTTGTAGTCATAAAGGTCAGAGGCACCATAAGCTGCAATAGCTCTGATAGTCCACCTTGTTCCGCATTGTCTCATGTTACAAAAACAACAAAAACACCAAGCATAACTTTTACCACACTACAGTCAGTGGTCTGGGAATGTACCAAGAGTTTCAGTGATTCAGTCATCATTTTCCTCTTTAGCCATGTAGTGTATCAAGTCGAACAGATTTTACGAAGGTAGAGTCATACTTGAAATACACCTTGTTACGTAACATCCCAACACAAATCAAAACACTAAAATTCCCAAAATTGTGTGAACGAAAGACGAAACCTCCAAAATAATCTAGGTCACCACAAGCGAAACGGTTATCTTGCTCATCCCCCTGTGCGAATGACCCCTAGAATGCTGAGAGTTGGCAAAAGGACAAGCATCCTCCCTACCCAATTCCCTAAGAATCCCTAAAGTTCTCAAGAGTTGCAAAACACAAAAATTTGCAAAATGTCAAAACTCAAAAATTTGACAAACTACAGTGCACACATCAAAAGGCACAAACAATAGTGATTTTCGTCACTCCATAACCCCAATCCCTTGCTCGAAAGAAAAACAAATCAAAATAAACAAGTGATCTCATCACTACAATGAGCAAGTATCCCAATACAATTGAAGAAAAGAAGGGAGTTGACCTTGAATCCCCGGAACTCTCGAAGATTCTATAGGTCATAAGGCAAGCTTCAGTACCAATTTGGTTGATAGCCTATAGAAGTAAACCTCCCGCATGACGATATATCTGTCACATTAACTTGCGTACAGATCAATGTTTGCATGTGGATGAGCTAGCTTATGGCATCCTGGATTACACCGCAGATTAATCTTAGTACATACAACAAAGGAATTCGTGGAGCTAATTAGGTGATCCTCAATACAGGTTCGGTTGAAAGCCCATCTGGCACTGGCGGTATCCTAACAAATACCACTAAATGAACTCAATTGCACACACAGGGATGTGAAATAACTCGGTCAAAAACAAGTCCGATTCATACCTTGGTCAAAAGTCTTGTAAGATAAAGTACAGTCATGGCTAGTGAGTTAAAACCGTCTGAGTCTCAGAAAACCTTAGCTACATTTCTAAACCAATTGCGCTACTTTTCATCCTTACAATACCATCAAAAAAAAAAAAAAAACCACATGTATACATGCAAAGTCATGCATCACAACAATCGCCTAAAAACAAAATAACAGAGTTCTAAACAGTCCATGGTGCCATAGCCAAACATCACAAACCCCATTCATCCATTTCATATCCGCATATCACATATAAATCAAAACCATTTGCATTCATCATAGCATATGCATCCATCAAAATAAATCAACATGCATACATCCATATTCATCAACCATCATGCACAAGATCAAAGAAAATCAAAACAACAAAAACAACAAATAAATGCAACACAAAAACAACAAATAAATGCAACACAAAAACAAAAAGCAATAAACATTGCCAGACACAAGTGCTCTTGCACTTAACCTCTTGGCATAGCAAAATTGATGTCGGGGTTTACATTGTCACTATCCTACTCCCGAAGAAGGCTACCATAGCCGGACCGCTCCACGGGAGGACGGATTTCAGACAATTTAATCCCCAAATGGTGTCACAAAAACAACAAAAACAAGTAAAAAATGCAACAAAAACAAAGCAAAAACATTGCCGGACACAAGTGCTCATGCACTTAACCTCTAGGCAAAGAAAATCGATGTCGAGGTCCAAATTATCGCTCTCCTACTTCCCCAAGAAGGCTACAATAGCCGGACCGCTCCACGGGAAGTTAGATTTTCGATGATTTCACCTCATTTTGGCATCACCAAAAGGGTTAACACCCACCAAAAATAGGTCCAAATGTTGGAAAAATTGCACACGCTTAACGGTAAACCCTCTAAAGGCACCCTTGCACAAGTCATCTTGGGTCAAGCGACTCGTCGCTTCTCTCACAAAGGTCATTCCCTCATCGATTCGTCGCTTGAGGGGGTAGTCACACTTAGTCACCAACCAACAATCACACACCCAATTAAGGAAAAAGACATGCATTCAAAGAATCATTGACAAAGACAATCACGCTCCTGCTTGGGGCAGTAAACAAGCAACAATCAAATCAATCAAACACTTGGCATTTCGTGAATCATGAACACAAGGTTCCCCCTGAGGATAAAAACGCCCTTCACTTGTTCATGATCGATCAATGTCTAAGTTCAAGTCACACCTCACCAAAACAGAGTTAATACTTGAAATCAAATTCCTTAGCTCGTCAGAAGCAAGGATTCAAGAATGCATGCCCTTTCCATACTTGGGGCATCAAAAGTTGGTTAGGTTACCAAGAAACCCTAATCATTAGTGCTTTGGTTATCTATTTTTGCTCAGCACTGCGTCACCCGCAACGCTTCCCAAAAAGGGGCATCTGTAGACACCAAAACAGCACCAATCCGATTATGTGACTGCAAACACTGATCACTTTGACAAACACAGCCCCCAGGGCAGCCCTCAGAGGTCAAACAGTGGTCTTAACCACTTTCATAGCAATTTTGTGAGGTCAAGAAGCAATTTGGCACACTTAGACACTTTGCCTAGTAATCGTCTCACCCAGGGACGATTTCTAAATTGAAATCGTCTCACCCAGGGACGATTTCTGAAATCGTCCCTGGGTGGGACGATTTCCAAGTTTAACGGGCAAAAAGGCAAATGGGGCCAAGTGGCAGCCCAGAACAGTCAGTTGATGACTCCTGCCTCGCACGCGTGTGTGAGTGGGCAAAGAGGCCGTTAGAAGACTGTCACAAGGGCATTTATGAAAGCCCAAGTCAATGGAGGACTCCCCTCCCTCATGGGAAGACAAGACTGCCACATGGCGCCTATGACCAACACATGGCATTTGTGCTTCCCTCCCAAAAGAGACCCCATGGGTCTATAAAAGGTGGGACTTTTCTCACCCAAAAGAGACAGGTTGAAGGAGTTTTCAAGCAACGAAGTGCTGCCGAGTTGAAGACCCACTTGCATCCCTTTTGGTTCACCTTCCCACATCCACCAATCTCTTTTGCAAGGGAGGTTGTTGGGTGGCCTTTGGAAGCTCGAACCTTACCCAAATCCAACGCATGGACACCTAAACCAACCAATTCGCCGACCCCCCAATCCTAAGAGGTTTTGGGCCCATCCCTAGTGGATTGGCTCCAAAATCGAGGGCCAACGGTGGGAGGCCCACTTGGGCACCCCCGCACCTCCCAAGTCCTATTTTTAGTTTTTGAGCATTTTAGATTATTTTTTAGATTGCATTTTGTGTTATTAGGTTTGATTAATCCATAGCTGCAATTTTGTAACTTTTGGTCGATTCTAGTAGGTTTTGTGTTGCTTTGTCGTTTCGCTAACTTGCAGGTGTCGAGATCAAATTCCCGAGGGTAGAGGCCAAATTGGGAGAATCCGACCATCTGGGTCGTCCCAAAATGGCCCCAATTACATAACCCCCTTGTCTGCAGGTGTTTTGGAGACCTCGGGAGTCGACATTGGAGCGTGTCAGTTCGGCTTCCCCAACACGAAGAAATCGTCCCACCCGGGGACGATTTACGATCGAAATCGTCCCACCCGGGGACGAATTCCGGTGGAAAGTAGATTGGCACGATCGTCTCAATGGCAATGGCCTTCCGGTAACTTTTTTTATCTTCTGTCAAGTTTTGAAGCCATTTGGACTCACTGTAATTACTGTTTCAGACAAATCTTTGCATGCATATTTCGTTAGTTTTAGGGAGCAAACGCTTTTCATTTGCGGCAGATGCTACTGACATCTTGGTTGTTTCTTTGTTCGTAGGAGAAGCAGCGGAGGTTAGAAACTCATCGACATCAGCGGTGGCATCATCTTGGCCCGCCCATTGCAATCGTGGGCACGCGGAAAGAGGAATCATTCAGTGATTGTAATCAAACTCTATTTGCGCTCCTAGCCCCTGAAAAGGGAGGAGACGTCATTGTAATAGAGATCAAGGGATATTAATGAAAGGGCTGTGTTTTCTCTATTTTCTTGTGTCTCTTCCAATGTGTTTCTTTTCCATTTCATGCAATTTACATTTCTAGGACTTAAGCGTACTTGATTTTGAATGCAATCGCACTTGGTGTTTCCTTTGCCCGGAATCTCGTGCTTTCACGAGAATATTTCAGAGCCGTATGGAAAATGAGTTTAGTCGTTGGAGTAATTAATATGTTTAGAATTACTGGTAAAAAGCAAGTTGTAGTTTTTTTATTGAGTAAATACTTCTTATATATATATACATATTCTGGTAACATCACCGATAATGTAAGTGGCATCCATAACATCCTATCCCACGGATATATATTTCCAATTGCATGAATTCAATCCCAATTCGCTTGAGTGTAATATGTTTAAAAATGGAAACCGTTTATTTTCCCTCCTTCGTAAATTTGTAAAATGGTTGAGAACTTCTGAATCGTATCTAAACTTTAGCCTTGTTCTTCTCCGTTCCTTGCTTGCTTTGGAGCAAATGTGTGGATGCTTTTGTAAAATTTCAGTTCAGCAACTTTTTAAATTTTCGAATTAAATTGTATATTGTTCTAAATCCTTTGCATCTTTGCTTTTCAAAGTTTCTACATACCCATTTGGCAATATTTCCATTAAATTGGGATTTAATTTATAACAAGACCCGTTTCTATAACTCCTCGTCACTAAGACTTTTCGGTCTGTACTGTTTACGTTAAGGTCAAGCGTTTATGAGTTTTAAACGCATTAGATAGTTATGTCTATTAAGTTATTTTATTAAAAAGGCACACAATCAAAAAACATAGATTTGAAGGTACTTAAATTATAATGATATATATTTATATATATTATACTTAAGAGCATTCCCTGCTGTTGTCTCTATCTCATGCTTAACATAAAAAGCAACCAAAAAAATCCTAACACTTATCCCTTATAAGCGTAAGGTCAAATTTTCATTGAGGTTATTCCATATAATGATTATCCTCGAATGTTTTACGTAAGGTTTTTGCGATTATGCTTGCCTAAGGTCGAAACTGTAACAATATTATTCATATTTTATTTTTATAAGATGATTTAATACATAGTGTTTGATTTTAACTTAGGTAGTATGGCATGAAAGTTATTCTTTGAAATTTCTCATTATAATAATATGTGATGCACCTTGCTTGAACCATAACTTGTAGCCATAACTTGTGAACCATACGTCCGTTGGCCTTGAAATTTAACAGGTGGTTTTGTGTGTGTTATGCATCTTTGATTAGCTTGACTCTCAAAAAAAAAATGTTTTCGGGGACCTAACTCCTCCATTTCGTGTCCCAAAATTAGCTTTTAGAATAGGTTCTCAAGTTTTTAGGAGTTTTTTGGCTGTTAGAAGTTTATTATCTTTTGTTATACATTAATTTGAGACCTAATATTTTAAATTAAGGTTTGTTATTATAAGAGAGATGTGTCAAACGAATTTGGGTGCAATCCGACTCATTTCTATTTTTAGAATTTTTTAGAAAGAAGATCTATTTTTAGCAGTTTTAGAAAAAGTATGTTTTTAGGGTTTCTTTGGTTTTCGGTTGCTATATGATGGATTGTAATCTTTTGTAGAGGGGGTGTGAATTTAGAAATGAGAAGAATATCAATTTACAGTTTTCTTCCATTATTGCATTTGTGTTATGTGATTGGAGTCCATTTTTTTGGTCTCTTGTAGCTGAGTTTACACCAATATGGATGGCACATTAAAAAGTATGAAAGCTCTAGTTAGGGAAAAGAGTAAGAACAAATATATGAAAAAATGTATCTTCGCAATAGTTTTTACCTTAAAAGAGACTATGAAATATAATATGATCAAGCATAATATAATATCTCCTAAAAGGTAATGGATTATTATGTAAATTCCATAGATATTGGTAAAGTTTGTCAAAGATTATGAATTGAATTAAATGAAAGTGGGGATTGAATTTAAATTACTCCATGACTTATTCCAAAAGTTTTTTCATTATCATCTTCTTTCATTTGAAAATTACATATACAGTGGAAACCTTTTTAAGATGATGGATGTATTGTATTGAACACCATAGATTAATATTTTTTATGGAGATAAAATCTATTAAAGCAATTCTATTGTGGTTTATGATTTTTAGAATTTCATATCATTTAATAATATTGATAATGTTCTAGAGGAGTTCCTCAACGAGGAAATAATAACTAAGGTATGAAGACACATTATATATACTTGGATATGTATTACCATAAATATTTTAAAACCTTTGCTCTAACATATTAAGATTAGACCTAAATTAGGAGAAAGGTATCAACAAGTGAATAATGAAAGTTTTGCATTTTTGTGTCACTAATGTTATCAAGATTGAATACATAAAAAATGATTGGAAAGTAATCTAATGTTATCATATTGAATACATAAAAAATTATTGGAAAGTAAAATAATGGATAAAGAAAAAAAATGAGCATGAGATAAACTTCAAAGGAAATCAAAGAGATAAAATCAAAATTGAAGATATAATAGAGCAAGAATTTTCCATTACCAAGAATGTGGAATTATGAAAATAAAATTATAAAAAAATAGTGTACATCATTAGAAGTAAAATGTCATAGTAGTTTACTAAAAGCAATCTCTAGAAGAAAGAAAGAAGGACATAAATTATAACTAAGTATAATTACAATTATTACAAGAAAATAAATATGCAAATGAATATGTGGAGGTAATTTTGAAGTAATATAAAATCCTCTCTATGCAATGAAGTGGATGTAGTGTAGAGATATCCCTTTAGGGTTTCAAGAGTAGGATAATAAGAAAATAGTGCAGATGATGTACATAGAAATTTGGGGTTTTTAGGTAGCATAAGAAAGTAATTACAAACAAGAATCATCATTGCACTTAAGTATAACCTAAAAAAAAAAGAGTTTGTGGTATTCCCTATGATTCAATTTTTGAGGATTAAAAAACTAAATATCATTATGGTTGTACTTTAGGGGTTAAGAGTAACATAATAAAGAAAGTAGTATGGTCATCTATAAAATTTAATGTTTTTTAATCCAACATAAGGTGTATGTACTATGGATCACAATCCTTATACTATGGGATTTTTAGGATCAAATAATTATTTTGAGATATACCTTGCAATTAAAGTTCTCTAGGACATTATAAACCTATAAATGATAAGTCTAATTATCAATACTCTAGAAAAATAAAAAATATTGATGAACACAAATGTGTTTATGGGAATGGAAAGAGAGAGGAAGGTTCTCAAAGAAAAACACACATGAAAGTAAAATCCTAGATATATCAGTATGGGAAACCATAAATAAATACAAATATATAAAAAAAAAATATGTGTTATACTTATAGATTAATATAAATATTTATGATAAAAAAAATTTTGGGAATACTCTGCATATGAATAAGATCCCTAAAAAAGAGATATCATGGAATTATTATTCCTTAATATTTGGAAGATGAGGGATTGCTTTAAAAAAAATTCTCTATGATATTCATAATATATTTTAACAATATGGGACAAAAACATTAGGATGGAAAATTGTTAAAAGTAAACATAAAGGTGTTGTTGGTACATTTTCATGGAGGAGAAAAATTAAAATTGGTATTATATATGTATATTATCTAATGTTAGTTTCGCTTTTGATTAAGGTAATATGTATTTTTGGGTCCCCAAACCATAGATAATAAAAAGTATTGCAATATGCTGCATCAACCTATCCAAAAATAAACTACTAACATCAGTTAAACCTTAGGATATAATGAGTTTTTTGGCTTAAAAACAAATACCCTTAGAGATAAAACATTCCTACTAGAAGCATTACTAACACAATACATAATCCAAATATAAAAGTAAAACCGTAATACATGTAGAAAACACTAAAGGATAAAATAGACCAACAGAGAAACAAGACAATAAGACCATAATAGTAGCATAATACAAAAGAAACTTATTCATCCCATTCCAAATAATTGACGGTATATAGTACCTCCTTTGATCTAACCTTTTAAACTCTATTTTTCTAGTATGGTAGGTATACTTTGATCTATTGAGTGGGAATCAAGTGATTGGCTTATTGGGTCTATTTATATTCTTCTACTCCAATAGGTGTTCATCACTTGGATGATAATTTGGAGATAATAGCATCAAACCTAGAGAGAACTCCACATACCAATCTTATTTTTCCTTGATTCCAACTCCTATATTTGCCTTCCAATCCACTATTTAATTTCCTTCATGGTAGATATGTTGTATTTTTATCTTACTAACCTTCTATAGGTTCGGTAAACTCTTCAAAATCATTTCATTAAAAGACCAACTAGCGTCATGTTCCTCTTTTAGAGAGTTGATAATATTTTTGGAGTCTCTTTCGATTATCACCTTATTGGATCTTGTTTGTAAAATATATGTACTTCCCAACAGTAAGGATCTAGTCTTTACAATGTGGTTTTTCTAGTTCCCAAATAGCTCAACATAGGCTAGTAGGATGGTACCTTTATCATCTCTTATTACTCAAGTAGGGTTATCTGGGACACTCTAAAAAGAGGAGCTAATTTAATCAAGCAGGGTTTGTTCTTGATTTGCAATTAGGGATCAAAGACTCTTTTTTGGGAGGATTCATGGTATGGTCACCCTCCTATCTTGAATCAATATCCTATGTTATGTTCCCTAAGTATTTTTTTTCTTGGAAGTCGGTTGGTCTCGTGTGGAGGACTTTAAAAAAATCTAGTCTTTTGGAAATATGGAGATTTCCAGGTGGAAATATCTGCAAGAATAGCCCCAGGGGGGAGTGGCCAAGGACAGAGAGGTACTTGCTCTTATTCTTACGGGGAGGCCTTATTATTCATTGAGAGGTAAAGATATTCTGGCTTGGAACCCTGATCCTAAGGGAACCTCCTCGGTAGCCTATGGTTATCAGGGTTCTTGATAAGAAAAAGTATGGGAGTCTTCCCTGTCACTTGGTGGAAAAAGCTGTGGAACAAATTTGCCTAGCAAGAATGTAACTTCTTTCTCTAGTTTGTAGCTCATAAAAAATGCCTCACTTGGGATAATGTGAGGAAAAGGGGATTTTAGGGTCCCTCTTTTTATGTCCTTTGCATTAAAAATGAGGATGAATCTTCTAATTTATTTCTCCAATGCTCCTTTGCCAGAGACATTTGGCATTGTTGGTGGAGCGCTTGGAACCATTCATGTTTTCATGTGATGTCCTTGGTGGAGTTTTGCAGTAGTCTGGGTAGACCTTCGACCAAGGCCCCCTTCCTTCGGGTGGCTTGGAATTTGGGCCCTTCTTGCATCATCTAGAAAATTTGGCTCGAACGAAACCGATGCATATTTTAGGGAAGTTATTTGGATGTTAAACAAATCTGGAAAATGATCCTGTATATGGTTCAGGAAACCATCCATAGAAAATGTGATGTGGACCCTCTTTTGGATTCTAGGGAGGAGAAGGTACAGCAAGCCCTTGATATCTTTGGGGATGGTGTAAACTCTTCTAATCCTAGTAGGGTTCCTCAACTCAGCAAGAAGGTTAGTAGAGATGGTAGGTTGAGGCCACCCCCTAGAGGAGTTTTAAAAATTAATACTGATGGATTGTCCAGGGGTAATCCTGAACATGCTGGCATTGGCGATGTTGAGAGAGATTCTACTGGTGGTGTCAGTTTTTTCTTTTTCATTTATAAAAGTGTTCACTCCAATAATTTTATGAAATCTCTTGCAATTCTTGAGGCCTTGCGAAGGGGTTTTTCTCTTTACTGGCATACGATCATTGAAAGCACGAGATTCCGGGCAAAGGAAACACCAAGTGCGATTGCATTCAAAATTAAGTACGCTTAAGTCCTAGAAATGTAAATTGCATGAAATGGAAAAGAAACACATTGGAAGAGACACAATCAAATAGAGAAAACACAGCCCTTTCATTAATATCCCTTGATCTCTTGTTACAATGATGTCTCCTCCCTTTTCAGGGGCTAGGAGCGCAAATAGAGTTTGATTACAATCACCGAATGATTCCTCTTTCCGCGTGCCCACGATTGCAATGGGCGGGCCAAGATGATGCCGCCGCCGATGTCGATGAGTTCTTCACCTCTCGCTGCTTCTCCTGCGAACAAAGAAACGACCAAGACGTCAGTAGCACCTGCCGCAAATGAAAAGCGTTTGCTCTCTAAAACTAACGAAATATGCATGTAAATATTTGCCTGAAACAATGAATACAGTGAGTCCAAATTGCTTCAAAACTTGACAGAAGATAAGAAAAGTTACCGTAAGGCCACTGCCACTGAGGCAGCTGGCCAATCCACCTTCAACTGGAATTCGTCCCTGGGCAGGACGAATCTCGATCGCAATTCGTCCCCGGGTGGGACGAATTCTTCCGTGTTGAAGAAACCGACCCGCCGCTGCTCCAATGTCGGATCCCGAGACCTCGCAAAACGCCTCGCAAACAGGGGGGTTATGTAATTGGGGCCATTTTGGGACGACCCAGATGGTCGGATTTTCCCAATTTGGCCTCCACCCTCGGGAATTTGACCTCGACACCTGCAAGTTAGCGAAACGACAAAGCAACACAAAACATCCTAGAATCTGACCAAAAGTTACAAAATTGCAGCTATGGATTAATCAAACCTAATAACACAAAATGCAATCTAAAAAATGATCTAAAATGCTCAAAAACTAAAAATAGGACTTGGGAGGTGCGGGGTGCCCAAGTGGGCCTCCCACCGTTGGCACTCGATTTTGGAGCCAATCCACCAGGGATGGGCCCAAAACCTCTTAGGATTGGGGGTCGGCGAATTGGTTGGTTCAGTGTGTCCATGCGTTGGATTTGGGTAAGGTTCGAGCTTCCAAAGGCCACCCAACAACCTCCCTTGCAAAAG
Source organism: Wollemia nobilis (assembly GCA_028583015.1). Taxonomy (NCBI): domain Eukaryota; kingdom Viridiplantae; phylum Streptophyta; class Pinopsida; order Araucariales; family Araucariaceae; genus Wollemia; species Wollemia nobilis. Next base: position 155,423 of record JAQPPZ010001109.1, read on the forward strand.
ATATTGGTGGATGTGGGAAGGTGAACCAAAAGGGATGCAAGTGGGTCTTCAATTCGGCAAGACTTCGTTGCTTGAAAACTCCTTCAACCTCGTCTGTTTTGGGTGAGAAAAGTCCCACCTTTTATAGACCCAAGGGGTCTCTTTTGGGAGGGAAGCACAAATGCCATGTGTTGGCCATAGGCGCCATGTGGCGCCTTGTCTTCCCATGAGGGAGGGGAGTCCTCCATTGACTTGAGCTTTGATAAATGCCTTTTGTAACAGTCTTCTAACGGCCCCTCTGTCCACCTACACACGCGTGCAAGGCAGGAGTCCTTAACTGACTGTTTTGGGCTGCCACTTGGCACCATTTGCCTTTTTGCCCGTTAAGCTTAGAATTCGTCCCACCCAGGGACGGATTCAGAATTCGTCCTGGGGTGGGACGGATTCTATTTTGAATTCGTCCCTGGGTGAGACGAATACCAGGCAAAGTGTCCAAGTGTGCCAAATTGCTTCTTGACCTTACAAAATTGCTATGAAAGTGGTTAAGACCACTGTTTAACCTCTCGAGGGCTGCCCCGGGGGCCGTGTTTGTCAAAGCGATCGTTGTTTGCAATCACATAATCGGATTGGTGCTGTTTTGGTGTCTACAGATGCCCCTTTTTGGGAAGCGCTACGGTGACGCAGATGCTCGAGCAAAAATAGATAACCAAAGCACTAATGATTAGGGTTTCTTGGTAACCTAACCAACTTTTGATGCCCCAAGTATGGAAAGGGCATGCATTCTTGAATCCTTGCTTCTGACGAGCTAAGGAATTTGATTTCAAGTATTAACCTGTTTTGGTGAGGTGTGACTTGAACTTAGACATTGATCAGTCATGAACAAGTGAAGGGCGTTTTTATCCTCATGGGGAACCTTGTGTTCATGATTCACGAAATGCCAAGTGTTTGATTGATTTGATTGTTGCTTGTTTATTGCCCCAAGCAGGAGCGTGATTGTCTTTGTCAATGATTCTTTGAATGCATGTCGTTTTCCTTAATTGGGTGTGTGATTGTTGGTTGGTGACTAAGTGTGACTACCCCCTCAAGCGACGAATCGATGAGGGAATGACCTTCGTGAGAGAAGCGACGAGTCGCTTGACCCAAGATGACTTGTGCAGGGGTGCCTTTAGAGGGTTTACCGTTAAGCGTGTGCAATTTTTCCAACATATGGACCTATTTTTGGTGGGTGTTAACCCTTTTGGTGATGTCATAATGAGGTGAAATCGTCGAAAACCTACTTCCCGTGGAGCGGTCCGGCTATGATAGCCTTCTTGGGGAATTAGGAGAGCGATAATTTGGACCTCGACATCGATTTTCTTTTCCTAGAGGCTAAGTGCGAGAGCACTTGTGTCCGGCATTGTTTTTGCTGTGTTTTTGTTGAATTTTGTACTGTTTTTGTTGTTTTTGTGACACCATTTGGTGATTGAATTGTCGGCAATCCGTCCTCCCGTGGAGCGGTCCGGCTATGGTAGCCTTCTTCGGGAGTAGGATAGTGACAATGCAAACCCCGACATCAATTTTGCTATGCCAAGAGGTTAAGTGCAAGAGCACTTGTGTCTGGCAATGTTTATTGTTGGTTTTGTGTTGCATTTTTTGTTGTTTTGTTGTTTTTTTTGTGACACCATTTTGGGATTAAATTGTCAAAAATCTGTCTTCCCGTGGAGCGGTCCGGCTATGGTAGCCTTCTTAGGGAGTAGGATAGTGATAATTTGTGACCCCGATGTCGATTTTGTATGCCCATGTTGTCAGGTGCATTTGCAATCCTGTCAGGCAATTTTATTGTCTGTTTTTAGTGCATTTTTAGTCATTTTTGTTGATTTTTTTTTGTGCTGGCCTGAATTCGTCCCTGGGTGGGACGAATTCCAGCTGGAGAATTCGTCCCTGGGTGGGACGAGCGCTGATCAGAGCGCTCGTCCCAGTCAAGGATGAATTCCAGTGCAAAGGGCCTATTTAAGGGCCAAAACTTGATTTTGGGCTCATTTGTGTCATTTTTTTCTTGCGATTTTGGAGCTCTGGGAGGAGGAGGTAATTCTGCGAAGCGAAGCGCTGCTGGAATTCTCTCTGCCATCATGAGTGCACAAACTGGTTCGAGCGGCGGAGCCGAGGCGAGACCTGTAAGTGACCCTAGGGTTTATTTTGCTTTAATTTAATGCATTGTTTTTGGTGTTGACGCTTTTCAAAATTTTAAGATTTTTTGTGATGTTTTTGTTTAACAGTTAAGGTTAGAAACCCTAGAACTGAAAATTTGATCTGTTATATTTATTTATTTATTATTTTTTTTTTGTTTGCTTGCAGTTTGTTAGGAGCCGGTACCGTGTACCCGCTGCCTTTACTGAGGCGCGGTTGGCATTGACCGATGATGACTGGGAATGGCTTGATGCCCTTGGGCTCAAGCAGGTGGCTCGACCGGAGCCTCGTGGTTTCGGATCGGGCCTATCTCGACGGCCCTGATCAAGCTTTGGGATCCGCGGACCAATACTTTCCATCTCCCGACAGGGGAGATGACCGTGACTCTTGAGGACGTCTATCGGTTGCTCCGGATTCCGATAGATGGTCTGCCTATTAGGACATCTCCGTTTGATCAACGGACTGCTATACTTACGAGATGTTTTGGGCATGGGGGGGAGCTGGGTGTAGCAGACCCAGTGGAGACAGCCGAGGCGGATTGCCAGGCTGGCGGGATTTTGGTTAGCTGGTGGAAGGAGAGGGGGGTGTTAGGAGTGAGGCACGCATTCTTGATGGGCCTCATTTCTAACATTCTTCTCCCTGATTCGTCGAGCGCGAGGTTCCCGTGGAACCCGCTGGATTTGGTGTGGCAGTTGGCGGAGTGCCCGATAGAGGCACCGTTGATTCCGAGATGGGGACAGACTTTGTTGGCACAGCTTTACGGGGAGTCAGTACGGGGTCCGCCGTCGACAACGGAAGGGTGTCGCTTGCAGCTTTTTGTTGCAAGTGTCGGGGTTGGCAAGCACATAGCCGTTGAGAGGCCTACCGGGTTACCGTGGACGACTCGGGTGGCGATGGAGGATGAGGAGATTGGTTATGCAGCTTTGTGGCGACGGTCTGCGGAGCAGGGGCAGAGTCGGCGATGGGCAGGTGCCGTTGAGCACTACATTGATGCCTTTTCGTGGCTCACTCTAGGGGAGGTATTTTGGCGTCCCTATCGGGACTGTCCAGCCTGGCCTGAGGCTGGAGAGTGGCTCCGACGGGTGCGGAGGGAGCGATGGTTGACTGGGCGGCACGGGACGGAGCATGAGTTCTTTCCGTACCGCCGGGTTACACGACAGTTTGGGGTGCGCCAGGGGTTGCCCTGGTGAGCCCGTAGGCTATCGGCGTCGGGGAGATGAGAGGGATCTGGAGCCACCGGTCCTCGTGCCATTGGGCGAGGAGTCGGATGCGGTGATTGAGGTGTTGGATGTGGATGACGTCGGTACTACCACTGAGTATGACTCGTGGTGGGTATTGCGGCGCTGGAGAGGAGAGGGTCCACTGGGAGGCGCGGAGGCGGCAGTGGAGGATGCTGAGGCGGCAGGGGGTGATTGGGGGGGCCATTGGATGATGCAGACATGGTGGATGTGGGAGATGAGGATGTGGACTTGGGTGTTCCGGAGCAGCCGGACATGCAGGATGTGGAGGAGCAGTTGGAGCCTGAGCAGGCTATCGTCCCCGCGAGTCCTATGCATCCGGCAGATACAGAGGAGGTGGGGTCGGATGTAGGCGATGAGGTTGCGCGACTTACAGAGCTGCTGCGGATGCGGGATCTGGAGAGGGATCTTCTGCGGGCTCAGTTGGCAGAGCGGGATAGAGTTTTGGCGCAGCGCAATGATGCATTGTCTATCTATCATCGACGGGAGGCAGAGTGGTGTCTGTACCGGATAGACTTGGAGAGGGAGGTCATCCGCCTTGGTGGGCGGCTTCCTGAGCCTTCGATCAGCAGATCTTCTCGACGGACGAGGGATAGTTTGACTGAGCAGTCAGCATCATCTCGTCGCAGGCGGTTGGATGAGGGGGGTGGTAGTAGGCATGATGCGGGGGCTAGCAGTAGCCGCCCTGCAGGGTCCCGTAGGACCCACACCACGGGGGGTAGTTCCCGTCGCACCGATCCTGCGTGATCATGGTGGTCGACGCCTTAGGGTGGGTTTTTGAATATTCTTTTTTGGTCCAAAGACCGGTTTTGTAGACTTGGGGATATTTTTTTGATATATATATATATATACTTTTTTTTTTTTTTTGTACATGTGATGATGTGATTTTTGTTATGCATGTTTATTCATTTTGATGAATGCAGATGTTATGATGAATGCAAATGTTTTAGATGTCTATGTGATATGCAAATTGAAATGGATGAATGATATTTGTGGTGATTGCACTGTAGGCTGTTTAAGAAGCTCTTTATTTACCTGGTTTTTTTTTTTTTTTTTTTTTGATGGTATCATAAGGATGATAAGTAGCGCAGATGGTTTTGGGATGAATGTAAGATTTTCTGAGATTCAGACAGTTTATCTCACTATCCATGACTGTACTTTATCTTACAAGACTTTTGAACAAGGTATGAATCGGACCTGTTTTTGACCGAGTTATTTAACATCCCTGTGTGTGCAATTGAGTTCATTTAGTGGTATTTGTTAGGATACCGCCAGTGCCAGGTGGGCTTTCAACCGAACCTGTACTGAGGATCACCTAATTAGCTCCACGAATTCCTTTGTTGTATGTACTAAGATTAATCTGCGTTGTAATCCAGGATGCCATAAGCTAGCTCATCCACATGCAAACATTGATCTGTACGCAAGTTAATGTGACAGATATATCGTCATGCGGGAGGTTTACTTCTGTTACCGATAGGCTATCAACCAAATTGGTACAAAAGCTTGCCTTATGACCTACAGAATGCTGAGAGTTCCAGGGATTCAAGGTCAACTCCCTTCTTTTTTTCAATTGTATTGGGATACTTGCTCTTTGTAGTGATAAGATCACTGTTTATTTTGATTTTTTTTTTTTCTTTTGAGCAAGGGATTGGGGATATGGAGTGATGAAAATCACTGTTGTTTGTGCCTTTTGATGTGTGCACTATAGTTTGTCAAATTTGGAGTTTTGACATTTTGCAAATTTTTGTGTTTTGCAACCTGTTGAGAACTTTAGGGATTCTTAGGGAATTGGGTAGGGAGGATGCTTGTCCTTTTGCCAACTCTCAGCATTCTAGGGGTCATTCGCACAGGGGGATGAGCAAGATAACCGTTTCGCTTGTGGTGACCTAGATTATTTTGTAGGTTTCGTCTTTCGTTCACACAATTTTGGGAATTTTTAGTGTTTTGATTTGTGTTGGGATGTTACGTAACAAGGTGTATTTCAAGTATGACTCTACCTTCGTAAAATCTGTTCGACTTGGTACACTACATGGCTAAAGAGGAAAATGATGACTGAATCACTGAAACTCTTGGTACATTCCTAGACCACTGACTGTAGTGTGGTAAAAGTTATGCATGGTGTTTTTTGTTGTTTTTGATGAATTCGAGTATGCCTAGAATTGAGATGCAAATCTTTGTTGTTTTTGATGATTTTTGTTGTTTTGTTTTTGTTGAATTTCTTGATTTTTTTTTTTTTGACCAAACGATTGCGATAATCGTTGGAGCTTTTTGGGTTGACCAAGAGATTGCGATAATCCTTGGAGCTTTTTGTATTGACCAAGAGATTGCGATAATCCTTGGAGCTTTTTGGTTGACCAAGAGATTGCGATAATCCTTGGAGCTTTTTGGATTGACCAAGAGATTGCGATAATCCTTGGAGCTTTTTGTATTGACCAAGAGATTGCGATAATCCTTGGAGCTTTTAGGTTGACCAAGAGATTGCGATAATCCTTGGAGCTTTTTGGATTGACCAAGAGATTGCGATAATCCTTGGAGCTTTTTGGGTTGACCAAGAGATTGCGATAATCCTTGGAGCTTTTTGTTTTTTTTTTTTTTTTTTTTTTTTGGTACATGGCTTTCTTAGATATGAAATGGTCGCAAATGACCTGATATTCAAGGGTTCTCGTTTCCTTGATACCGTCAAGAGAAGCTAGCTCGTACGTTCCCGGTCCTATTTTGCTATCAATGACATAAGGACCTAGCCAATTTGCCGCGAATTTGTCTCTCATATGGGACGGCAAATTAGAGTTTTGTTGGTTTTCCTTCGGAACCGCATCACCAACCCGAAAGTCTCTTAGGTGAACTTTCATGTTGTAAGCTCTCTTAAGCCGCTCTTGATAGATACGTAAGTGCTCGAGAGCATTAACGCGTCTTTCGTCAAGCAACATAAGTTGGTCTAACCGGGCCTCGCCGTGCAGGTGTCATCATCGATGAATTCCTCCATTGATATGCGGAGGGAAGGAATTTCCAACTCGAGAGGCATTACTGCCTCTGAGCCATACACTAGTGAAAACGGAGTTGCCCCAGTGGGCGTCCGAATGCTAGTGCGATAAGCCCAAAGGGCAAGTGGGATTTGTATGTGCCAATCCTTATGACTGTCCACGATGGTCTTTTTAAGGATGGCGACTAGCGTTTTGTTTGACGCCTTTGCTTGCCCATTTGCTTGCGGATAATAGGGTGTTGAAAATCTGTGCTGAATTTTGTACTTTGTGGTTAAAGCACGCACGTCTTTGTTCTTGAATGATGGCCCATTATCCGAGATTATTTTGGATGGAATACCAAAACGACATATGATGTAATGCAAAATGAACTCCGCAATGCGGGGTCCCGTCGTAGAGGTTAACGGAATTGCTTCCACCCATTTGGTAAAATATTCTGTGGCCGTTATGATAAACGTGTGACGGCCCGACGATGCAGGGGAGATCTTTTCGATTAGATCGAGGCCCCACCGCGAAAATGGCCAAGCATATTGGACTGTCTGTAGGGCCTGGGAAGGTGCGTGCATTAAATTGGCATGATGTTGACATTTTACGCACCTCTTGACATACGCGCAGCAATCTCGCTCTAAAGATGGCCAATAATAGCCCATGCGAAGAATGCGCTTTGCAATGGCCATACCACCGAAGTGGCCGCCACATGTACCGTCATGCGCTTGGGTGATTGCCCAAGTGGACTCTTGCTGGTCCAAGCAACGAAGAAGAATTCCGTCGTAGCTGCGACGATACAAAATGTCTCCTATCAAGACATATTTTGCCGCTTTCTGTTTGAATGTTCGTTTTGCGGCTTGCGTCAATCCAAAGGGTAGATTACCTAACTTGAGGTAGTCTCTTATGGGTAAATACCGATCCCGTTGATCGGATACCCTCGACAGTTTGAACAGCCAATCCCTTTTGGAGTTCTTCCCTAACAAATGCTGATTGGGATAGAACTTGTAAGAATAGCGTTGTGTTGCTATTAATGGGAGTGGGGGAGAACAAAGACCCCCAGCTTGGCATGTTTCAAATAGTCTCGGATTCGAAAGAACTTATCCGAAGATGGTTCGATCTCGGATCATGTGGATTCCCTCGGCGTCAAGTCCGAGCTTGCGCGCTCCATCGCGGGTTGCGATAAGGTTTTGACCTCGAATGGTTGTTATATCACCGGAAAGGTCTTGCGGGATTAGTGACCCTAAGGAGGCCATTGTGTCCGCAAAATGATTCGATGATCGAGGGAGTGCCTCGATGTCATACCACTCAAGTTTTGCCAGGAATTTATCCACGAGGGCTTTATAGGCCTTCAGACTCGGGCATTTGCATTGATATACCCCTTTGACTTGATTGACGATTAACAGTGAATCACCAAAGATGTTCAGTCTTTTGATGTTCATGGCGATTGCTGTCTCAAGACCTAGGAGCAAGGCTTCATATTCTCGCATTGTTGTTGGTGCACTGGAAGTTTAATTTAAATGACAGGGGCATTGGAGCGCCCCGCGGTGTGAAGAATACAATTCCCGCGCCACCACCTTGCTCGCATTTAGAACCATCAAAAAATAAGGTTATGTCGGCCTGAGACTCAGGCTCTTCATAATCTGGCGATTCTGAGACATGGAAGACCTCATCATCGGGTAGTTCTATGACTAGAGGCTGATCGTCTTCAAGAGGAGCCTCTGCTAGTTGATCGGCTATGACTTGTCCTTTTATAGATTTTTGCCCAATAAACTCAATGTCAAATTCCGTCAACAACATGATCCATTTCGCCGTGCGACTACTATGATAAGTACGACTCATCATGTATCGCAATGGATTCTCCTTAGACACAACATACGTCGTGTTGCTCAAACATGTAGTGGCGTAGCCTTTTGGTAGCAAACACCACCGCCAAGCGTAGTTTTTCAACGTATGCATAGTTAAGTTCGTAATCGACCGTGGTGCGGCTAAGATAGTAAGTAGCCTCGTTCTTTGTGAAGTTCATTCTTCCGGGCTAGCATTGCGCCCAGTGCCACCTCGCAGGCCGAGATGTATAAGTAGAACGGCACACCTGGTCTAGGCGGTGCCAATACCGGCGGCGAAGCCAAGTATTGTTTGATTTCGTCAAAGGTCGACCGGCACTCGTCATCCCAATGAAATGTGACCCCCTTGTGCAATAATTTGTTCATTGGTCGGCATTTGTCGGATAATTGCGCTATGAAGCGTTTAATCGACGCGACCTTTCCTTGCGTACTTCGAGCTGCTTGATAGTGGTTGGGGGAGCCATTTCAAGGATTGCCTTGACTTTGTTTGGGTCCACTTCGATGCCTCTCTTGGAGACTATAAAACCCAAGAGTTTTCCAGATGTGACGCCGAACACGCACTTCTTGGGATTCAATCTGACCTTATGCTCTATGAGGCGATCGAGAATCTTGCTTAAGTCACCGAGATGATCTGAGCGCAAGAGAGACTTGGCTAACAAATCATCCATGTAATCTTCCAAAGTTTTGTGCATGTAATCGTGGAAGATATAAGTCATAGCACGTTGGTATGTAGCGCCAACATTTTTAAGGCCAAAAGGCATGACCTTATAACAAAATGTCCCCCAAGGCGTTGTGAATGCCGTTTTGAGTTGGTCTTCAGGATTGATACGAATTTGATTGTATCCTGAGAAACCGTCCATTAGGGAGAGCATTTCGTGACCCGCTGTAGCGTCTACCAATGCGTCGATGCTTGGCAAGGGGAAATCATCCTTAGGACTCGCTTTGTTTAGGTCTCGAAAGTCGGTGCATATGCGAATCCTCCCGTCGGGCTTCTTGACGGGAACCATGTTGGACAACCATGGCGGATAATCCACGCAGATGACAAATTGTGCATCCAACAGCTTTTGCAATTCGTCTTTGACCATCAAGGCCACTGTTGGGTGCATCTTTCTTAGTTTTTGCTTTACAGGCTTGATTTTCGGATCAAGCGTTAAGTTGTGCATGACTAGCTACGGGTCTAGTCCTGGCATATCTTTGTACGACCATGCAAAAACTTCCTTCTTCTCTTTGAGAAGGGCAATATATTCGGCTTGCTCTTCGGGGGAAAGGCTTACCCCCAAGCTTGAGAATCCGTGGATTCATTGGATCCGTGCCGATGTCTACGTCGGCCGTCTCTTCGACTAACATGTGAGATCCGTCCTCCAACTGATGTGGAGTTGGGATTAAATGGATATCATCAACCGAGTTAAGATCTACGTTTGGGACCTCGGGTCCCTCTTCAGCTTGAAAAATATCTTGAGTTGTCCTTGGGGTAAAATGAAGCATTTCACCGAAAGGCCAGTACTCTGATGGTGACAATGGTGAATTGACGCGATCCCAGCCAATGGCATCCATGTTTAGATGCAATGACCGTGATGGATCGGTCGGATTGCGGATGGGTGTGGTCAAATCAATGGAGATCATGTGGATGGAATGAATTTGGTCTCCGTAACCACGGGTGTGATGACTTGATTCTTTTAGATGTTCCCTATACTCTGGATCTGGCTCTACGAGAACAGGCACGAATGGATCCTCTCTAGGTGCAAATTCATCTCTATGTGTGAAAAGGAAGGCGGGGTCTTCCCTCGGTATTGCTGTCCTGATGGGATCTCGAGGTGGACGATGCTCATCTTGAATTTGGAGCCATAGGCCTAACACTTGGTCCCACCTCGCTGGGTCTACGTGCCATTCATGTCCTAACCGTATACCCATTTGTCCCATTAGATCTTCATGAGTTAGAGCACGGTGATGTCGTCGCGCATGTCTGAGATAGTCCATTTCGGTTTCGTCTTCTGAATCGCTTTCATAGATCCAAAATTGTTCATCCTCTTCCAGCATTCGTTGCTTGCGATATTGAGGACTCTTCCTGTTCCAGTGAATTAATCTGGTCCCATTGCGGTTGTTCCACTCTTAGTGGAGGGACCCGATTCTTTTGAGACCGTGTTATTTCATCCGGAACCTCTAAGGGGAACAGCTTTCAAAAAATGTCCGGAAGCCGTTGTTGTTCTCTTTGAGGATTGCTCTCTGAACTTCCACCTCTCTCTAGCAAAGGAGAGGGATTATTGTTGTTTCCAGTGGTGTTTGTAGACCATGGGAGATAATCCCCTAATGTGTATTCTCGTGTTTGGATTGGCGTACGGGTCTTGTGCCAATCCCCCTCTATTGCCTATTTCTAGGCCTTGCATATTTTCAACCAAGATGTCTAATGGCAGGGGATGGTTGAACCCTACCCCCGACTTGTCATATGGCATCCGATATCTTGGTTGGCAAAGGATCCGCATCCCTTGCTCATATCCCGCCTAGCCCATACCCATGCCAATTGCATTGTTCGAGATATTTTAGGGCAAATTCTGGGTTCGACAGATAATTGATGTTTTCGACAAAAGGCTCTTCATCTCGCTTCCTTTTGTTCACATGGTTCGAAACCATGATCAAGGCCCCCATACACAAAATTCGTTTGGTTCGGTGGGTAGCCTAGAGGGACGATTGTTCCAATGGGAAGGCGAGGTCTTCCCATGTCTTGTACTGACTCCAATGTGGGGGTTGCCACAACATTTTGCACTAAGTATTCCCCAGTGCCCGTACTGGCCATTTCAACAGTGATTGTTGATGATTGGGTGGGAGGAAACGGTAGTCCTTCCTGAGTCCATTCCATGTTTGGTTGTTCAAGAATCTTGGTTTCCGTTGCGTTGGGCGCTTCCTCCGTTGATATCGCTGAAATCGTGGGCAACCCCTCTTCTAGAGGCTTAACCTCTTCCATGATTTGCTTTCCCTTGTCCTTCTGTTGGGCCACGATAGGTGGCGTTGATGATGAAGGAGTAGGTGATGAAGTCTCACCCGGCCGGGATTTTGCCTTGTTGGCCACCAATGGTGCCTCGCGGTATCGGACCTCGTTTAGATGGATTTAATTGAAAATCCAAATGCGTTGATGGGAGGGTCGATTGAGGTATGAATTGTACCGCATTGCAATACTTGAAGGGCTCTAAGTCCATTGGGACTACATGTATTTGCCCTTCATAGGCATACTTCAAGCACAGGTGTGCGATCGAGGGGACACACTTCATGTCCCCCGATCCAAGGCCGCCCTAGCAAGTATATTATAAGCCATTTCGCCTTCCAAAGACATGGCACAGATGTGGGTATTGACTTTTGTCCTACCCGTATAGGCGTAACAACCGTGCCGACTGTCGAGCAAATTGCATCGTTAAAAGCTCGGCAGTGTGTACGTGGAAGCGGTGATGTGAGAGGCTGGCAGTTTTAAATGTTTCAACGCTGCAGTGGTTATAATGTTACTGGACGAGCCAGTATCTATCAGCACTCTCTTGTACGGGATCCCGTTGACCCGCGCGATAACGTGCAAGGGTGGATCCGGCATGTCATTTGATATCGTTTTGACCTCGTTTTCTCTGAATGTGATGACAGGCTCCGTACATTGTTTCACATGTCCCACGAAGGCGTTGAAAGAATTTGCTTCGTGGGGTTGTACTTCAATGGCTTTTAAAATGTCCATAAGAGCTTCTCTATGGGGAGCTGATTGTTGAATAAGCTCGTAGATGGACAGACCTAGCCGACGTGGTCCGCAAACTCGCGTGAGTTTGGTTCGTATCGTGACCTCGAGTCTAGGCGGAGGTAACCGCGTTGGGCGTTGTTGAGGCCGCGATGTCGACGGAACTTCCCTCGCAGCCTACCTCGGGGGCAACCGCTGGGTATTTTCTGTTCCTTGTTACAATGCTAATCATTCCCACAAATCCTTGCGCGGGAAGATCTTGTCACACCTCGTTAATCTGGAGCGGTTTTGTCCGTGCCTCGTGGGCGTGCAAGGGGTCCTTGAATACCCCCATTTGTTGGTTGTTTGGTGCGATGGGGTTGTCCACGACCAATGTTCCGTTGTCGATCAAATCCCGGACTAGTTCTTTGAATTTCCAAGCACCCATTTAGGTCATGTCCTCTCGCGCCTATGGAATCTCGCAATACAATTCCTCCCTATACCCCCTAGGCTTGGGAACATTAGGGTAAAAAATTTGGATTTCTGGCAGAGTAACTAAATTTGCCGCCGACAAGCGGTCAAATAAGGAGTCCCTAGACTCCGCATACGGGGTGAATTGTCGCCTAGGGCGACGCTGCCGATACTTCTCCTGTCTTCTCGTTATCTCTTTCGTAAGCGGTGGAGGCACCGCCCGGTAGTTAGCCTTTTGAGGCCGCGTTTCTTGCACAGTGCGGGGGACATTTATCGCAACTTGGTTGACCGCAGCGTGTTGTGGTTGCGTTGTCCCAGCTTTAGTGGTTTTATTCCACTCTTTCTTCTTAGGCTTGGCAATTGCGCCTTCGCCTATCTTAATCTCTTCTATGACTCGGCTTGCGCCAAAGCTTCTTCTAAGCCGTCGTATTGTCGCAGGTAACAATAGACCAGAGATTGATTTTAAGCAACTTTTTGCGAACATTTGCGTGAGGTCCGACATGGGAGGACGGTAGGGTAACTTAGAAAGCAAAGCTCTCCATCGGTTCCCGTACGCTGCCATTGTTTCCTCCTCAAATTGTTTAAGGCTAGCAAGATCACTAAGTGATGCCTTCTTCCTTGTGTTGAAGGCGAAACGTTCAAGAAACGCATCTACTAGCTGATCTAAGCTGCTTATGCTGTGTTTGGGCAGTTGTGTGAACCAATCCGAGGCAGGGCCTGCGAATGTGGTTATGAATGTTCTAAGCAATAATGCGTCATTATCTTGGATGCCGAAGCATTGGCTTAGAAATCGTGTAACGTGTTCCCGTGCATCCTCTTCACCTTTAAAAACTGCCAATTGAGGCAACTTGAAGTGTTCGGGGTAAAGAGGTGTAGGCACTGAGGGATGCACCGGATTATTGCGGAGTAGACGTAATGTGGGTTTTTGATGCCCAGCAGCTTTTGTCTCCACAGACTCCAAACGCTCCAATAGCGCTTGGTATGCATCGGAAGATTTTATTTCTTCCTCTCTTGTTCGCTCTTGTTGCAAGTTACGGTAAACTGGAGGCCTATGGAGGGGTGGCCGAATGGCATCCTTCCCGCCTTGATGGGGAGTTTCAATATATTCCTCTTCTGGTTCATACTCCTCATAAAATTCTTGAGGAGTCTCTGGGCGAAACCTGTGACCCTGATCAAGCTCTTGCTGAAGGTACCCATCATTGTTTCGGGGAGTTGCCTCCCTCTCGAATCTATGGGGTCTTGGAGGCAGAGCTTGACGAGGTCGTGGAGACCCCGTCCCGCACCAACGGATTACGCCTCTCATACTCGTTCAGCTTTTTGGATGCGAGGGGTTGGCCCCCTCTCGGGTATTTCATAGCGTAACTCATCCGCTTCGCGTTGCATGCGTTCTTTATCCAAGCGGTATTGATACTCTATCTCTTGCCGACTTTGTTTAAGCCGCATGATTTGGGCTTGACGGGTGGTATATCTCGGCGACAGCCGGGTCAATTTGATCTACCCTATTTTGTTCAGAAGGTTCAAATGTTCCTCCTATGGGTTTACCTCGGTTTTGATGCTCTAAAATCTCAAGGGGTCGCTTCCCTCTGTCGAGGTAGGCGGTATGTGCTCGAGGTTCTGGCCTCAAGGGGTGATCATGATATCCGACTGGTGCGGAAAGCATAAGGTTCCCGAGTTGTATGTTGTTGTCCTTGAGGAATGCGATGATCTTCCTCATATTCTCTCTCATAGGTGCATAAGGGGCAGGCGGAGTTAGGTCGCCCTGTGTGAGGAACCCTACGCTCCGGATTTGGTCTCTCTCGTTCGATGAGAGGTAAAGAAGGGATGCCATATCCACGTTGCCCCTCTAAATGGACGGTGTGCCTGTTTAGCGCTTCATTGCGCGGTGGCCACTCATGCCTAACTTCAAGAGGTGATTCTCTATTTATGTCAAGGTCTACATGTAAGGCATCTTCCCGAAAGGGGCTGCTTTGAATAGGCATACCCCACCGAGGATTCTGAATTGGATTCTTTTGTAGGTTTGACCTATAAGGCGGTATGACCAAATCCTCGGGACCGAAGTGAAGGCGACTTGTGCCCGCTTTTTGTGTACCTTTCGGAGCTTCGCCCTTGATTGGGCTTGACCGCGGGTGTACACCATTGCGGTGCTTCTATGCTATCTAAATAAGTTTTTATCTCGTTTTTATGATTTTTTTTTTTTTTTGTCTACACTAAGCATAATTAAACACACACATTCACAAAACCGTGATTATCTCTTTTAAGGATTCTTGGTGTGTCCTAAACCGGTTTAGTGCATTTTGATGTTTTGTTTTGTTTTTGTAGGTTTTGTAGAACGTTTAAATGCATCATGTAGGCTCTTATAACTCCAAAAAGGTCGCCCCTTCAATATACCAGCCAAGCCGATATACCAACCTCTCTATATACCCGCCCTTACGAGAGGGAGACTATAGGTACGTGAGAGCAGAAGGTACGTGGTACGTAGGCGGTATGAAAGGGGGATTGTCCTGTTAATGGCACCTACCATAGAAAACTTATCCTCGCGCGCATGGGAATCACCCCGCCTACGCTCGGTCCGTCTTCGTCGGATTTACGCCTAACAACAGTTGACAATCGGGAAATGGATGCAAATCAAGCCAAGGTGGTGATGAAATCCACCAATGGTCTTGATCAAGGGCTGGGGTCTTACGACCAGCTCCTTGGTTTAAAATTGTTTCGTGATGTGTGTGGGATTCGTTTTATTCAACAAAAATGAAACTAGCATACATGACTTTTCCTAATGCAATGCAAGATTAAATGAAAACAATTAAAGAAACAGAAACATAAACAAAAAAATATAACAGAGATCATGAAAATCCCTACCTCTTCTCTCGCTCGCTCCCGTTGTCTCTGAATTTCTGCTCGAAAATCCGTAGACAGAATTCGTCCCTCCGGGAGACGAATTGCAGAACAGTAATTCGTCCCTCCCGGAGACGAATTTGAATTCGTCTCGTGGTCGACGAATTGCAGAAAAGAATTCGTCCCCGTCGGAGACGAATAGCGACCCGCAACAAAAAAAATGTACTTGTCAAGCACAAACACAAAACTTTGATCAGTTTCTATGATTTTAAAAACCAGGGAACAGGTCCCACCGTGATCGCCACTGAAAGCACGAGATTCCGGGCAAAGGAAACACCAAGTGCGATTGCATTCAAAATTAAGTACGCTTAAGTCCTAGAAATGTAAATTGCATGAAATGGAAAAGAAACACATTGGAAGAGACACAATCAAATAGAGAAAACACAGCCCTTTCATTAATATCCCTTGATCTCTTGTTACAATGATGTCTCCTCCCTTTTCAGGGGCTAGGAGCGCAAATAGAGTTTGATTACAATCACCGAATGATTCCTCTTTCCGCGTGCCCACGATTGCAATGGGCGGGCCAAGATGATGCCGCCGCTGATGTCGATGAGTTCTTCACCTCTCGCCGCTTCTCCTGCGAACAAAGAAACGACCAAGATGTCAGTAGCACCCGCTCGCAAATGAAAAGCGTTTGCTCTCTAAAACTAACGAAATATGCATGTAAATATTTGCCCGAAACAAAGAATACAAGTGAGTCCAAATTGCTTCAAAACTTGACAGAAGGTAAGAAAAGTTACCGTAAGGCCACTCGCCACCGAGGCAGCTGGCCAATCCACCTTCAACCGGAATTCGTCCCCGGGCGGGACGAATCTCGACCGCAATTCGTCCCCGGGTGGGACGAATTCTGCTGTGTTGAAGAAACCGACCTGCTGTCGCTCCAATGTCGGATCCCGAGACCTGCAAAATGCCTGCAAATAGGGGGGTTATGTAATTGGGGCCATTTTGGGACGACCCAGATGGTCGGATTTTCCCAATTTGGCCTCCACCCTCGGGAATTTGACCTCGACACCTGCAAGTTAGCGAAACGACAAAGCAACACAAAACATACTAAAATCTGACCAAAAGTTACAAAATTGCAGCTATGGATTAATCAAACCTAATAACACAAAATGCAATCTAAAAAATGATCTAAAATGCTCAAAAACTAAAAATAGGACTTGGGAGGTGCGGGGGTGCCCAAGTGGGCCTCCCACCGTTGGCACTTGATTTTGGAGCCAATCCACCAGGGATGGGCCCAAAACCTCTTAGGATTGGGGGTCGGCGAATTGGTTGGTTCGTGTGTCCATGCGTTGGATTTGGGTAAGGTTCGAGCTTCCAAAGGCCACCCAACAACCTCCCTTGCAAAAGAGATTGGTGGATGTGGGAAGGTGAACCAAAAGGGATGCAAGTGGGTCTTCAATTCGGCAGCACTTCGTTGCTTGAAAACTCCTTCAACCTCTCTCTTTTGGGTGAGAAAAGTCCCACCTTTTATAGACCCATGGGGTCTCTTTTGGGAGGGAAGCACAAATGCCATGTGTTGGCCATAGGCGCCATGTGGCGCCTTGTCTTCCCATGAGGGAGGGGAGTCCTCCATTGACTTGAGCTTTGATAAATGCCTTTTGTAACAGTCTTCTAACGGCCCCTCTGTCCACCTACACACGCGTGCAAGGCAGGAGTCCTTAACTGACTGTTTTGGGCTGCCACTTGGCACCATTTGCCTTTTTGCCTGTTACGCTTAGAATTCGTCCCACCCAGGGACGGATTCAGAATTCGTCCCGGGGTGGGACGGATTCTATTTTGAATTCGTCCCCGGGTGAGACGAATACTGGGCAAAGTGTCCAAGTGTGCCAAATTGCTTCTTGACCTTACAAAATTGCTATGAAAGTGGTTAAGACCACCGTTTAACCTCCGAGGGCTGCCCCCGGGGGCTGTGTTTGTCAAAGCGATCAGTGTTTGCAGTCACATAATCGGATTGGTGCTGTTTTGGTGTCTACAATCATATGCAAGTCTAACTCTCAAATTGTGGTTAATATTTTAAACAGTAAAAAGGTGCTGGAAGTTAATTGCGATTGGCCTCTATACTATTCGGATTCTTAGAATGAGTGAAGAGTTTGAATTTATATCCTTTGTGCACATTCCAAGGGAATGGAACGTGGTTGCGATTACTTGGCCAAAAGGGCCGAGCGTAGATCCTTGGAGTATCGATAATTGGGAGAGTCTCCCGTCTGGGGACTCTCAACGGCTGTGGGAGTTGATCCACAAGGATGTACAAGCTCAATGTGCTTTTTTTCTTGTATTTTTTGAGTGCCATTCTAGTCTAGTGGTTTTAGCCTTTTTGACTATTTATTTGAGTCTTGGTTGGAAGCTCAGTTGTACTCTGTAATTCTTACTTTTTATCAATAAATTTTTACCTCGTTATTTAAAAAAAAAAGTAATTACAAACAAGAATCATCATTGCACTTAAGTTTTTCTAGGATAACGCTGAAAGCACGAGATTCCGAAAGCTTTTCAGAAAGAACAACTACTTAGATGCATTCAAATTGAAATAGCGCCTAAGCCCTAAAACAAGAAATGCATTAAAATGAAAGAGGCAAATAGACTGAAACGAGTTACAAAAGCTTTAAAGAGAAGTCACATCCCTTTTATTAAATCCTTATCTCAACACGGTTACAAAATCGCCTCCTCCCTTTTTAGGGGCTAGGAGCATTAAACGGATCTGATTACAATTTCGAGCTAAGTGTTCCTCCTTCTGCATGCCCACATGCCAAATGGGCGGGCCAAAGTGTTGCAGCCGCTGATGTTGGTGAATCCTCACTTCTTGCTGCTCCTCCTGCAATCAAAGAGATAGACAAAGCGTTAGTAGCACCCGTGAGAAGAAATAGAATTCATGCTCTGAAATTGGTAAAAGATGCATACGAACAACTGTCTGAAACAATAAATAAAGTAAGCCTAAATGACCTAAAAACTTGACAACAGACAGAGTACATCACCAGAGGGCCACTGCCATTGAAACAGTTGGCCAATATGCCTTCAACTGGAATTCATCCCTGGGCAGGACGAACTTTTGACTGCTATTCGTCCCTGGGTGGGATGAATTCTGACTACTATTCGTCCCTGGGTGGGACGAATTCTTCTGTGTTGAAAAAGCCGACCTGCTGCTGCTCCAATGTCGAATCCCGGGACCTCCAAAATGCCTGCAAATAGTGGGGTTATGTAATTGGGGCCATTTTGGGACGACCCAGATGGTCGGATTCTCCCAATTTGGCCTCTATCCTCGGGAATTCGATATCGCCACCTGCAAGTTAGTGAAACAACAAAGCGACACAAAACATGATAAAATATGATCAAAATGTTACTAAATTGAAGCTATGAGTTAACCAAACAGAATAACACGATATGCAAACTGAAACAATAATCTAGAATGCTTTAAAATAAAACTCAGAAAGTGCGAGGGTGCCCAAGTGGGCCTCCCACCGTTGGCACTTGATTCCGGTGCCAATCCACTAGGGATGGGCCCAAAACCTCTTAGGATTGGGATGTCTGCAAATTGGTTGATTCAGGTGTCCATATGTTGGATTTGGGTCAGATTCAAGCTTCCAAAAGCCACCCAACAACCTCCCTTGCAAAAGAGATTGGTGGATGTGAGAAGGTGAATCAAAGGGGATGCAAGTGGGTGTTCAACTCGACAACACTTCATTGCTTGAAATATCCTTCTATCTGTCCTTTTTGGGTGAGAAAAGTCCCACCTTTTATAGACCCATGGGGTCTCTTTTGAGAGGGAAGCACAAATGCCATGTGTTGGTCATAGGTGCCATGTGGCAGTCATGTCTTCCCATGAGGGAGGGGAGTCCTCCATTGACTTGGGCTCTCATAACTGCCCTTGTGATAGTCTTCTAACGACCTATCTATCCACCCACACACGTGTGCGAGGCAGGAGTCATCAACTGACTGTCCTGGGCTGCCACTTGGCACCATTCTTCTTTTTGCCCGTTAAACTTGGAATTCATCCCTGGGTGAGACGATTTTAGAATTCGTCCCTGGGTGAGACGAATTCCAGTTAGTATTCATCCCTGGGTGAGACGAATACTGAGCAAAGTGTCTAAATGTGCCAAATTGCTTCCTGACCTTACAAAATTGCTATGAAAGTGGTTAGGACCACTGTTTGACCTCTGAGGGCTGCCCTGGGGGATGTGTTTGTCAAAGCGATCAGTGTTTGCAGTCACATAATCGGATTGGTGCTGTTTTGGTGTCTACAGATGCCCCTTTTTGGGATGCGCTGTGCATGGCACAGCGCCGAGCAAAAATAGATAACCAAAGCACTAATGATTAGGGTTTCTTGGTAACCCAACCAACTTTTGATGCCCCAAGCATGGAAAGGGCATGCATTCTTGAATCCTTTCTTCTGACGAGCTAAGGAGTTTGATTTCAAGTGTTAACCTATTTTGGTGAGGTGTGACTTGAACTTGGACATTGATCAGTCATGATTAGGCAAAGGGTGCAACCTTTTATCCACGGGGGAACCTTGTGTTCATGATTCACGAAATGCCAAACGTGTTTGATTGATTTGATTGTTGCTTGTTTACTACCCCAAGCAAGAGCGTAATTGTCTTTGTCAATGATTCTTTGAATGCATGTCGTTTTCCTTAATTGGGTGTGTGATTGTTGATTGGTGACTAAGTGTGACTACCCCCTCAAGCGACGAATCGATGAGGGAATGACCTTCATGAGAAAAGCGATGAGTCGCTTGACCCAAGATGACTTGTGTAAGGGGGCCTTTAGAGGGTTTACCGTTTAGCATGTGCAATTTTTCCAACATTTGGACCTGTTTTTGGTGGGTGTTAACCCTTTTGGTGATGCCATAATGGGGTGAAATCATCAAAAACCCATCTTCCCGTGGAGCGGTCCGGCTATGGTAGCCTTCTTGGGGAAGTAAGAGAGTGACAATTTGAACCCCGAAATCATATTTCTTTGCCTAGAGGTTAAGTGCAAGAGCACTTGTGTCCGGAAATGCTTATTGCTGTGTTTTTGTGTTGCGTTTATTTTTTGTTTTTGTTGTTTTTTGTGACACCATTTGGGGATTAAATTATCAAAAATCCGTCTCCCGTGGAGCGGTCCGGCTATTGTAGCCTTCTTAGGGAGTAGGATAGTGATAATTTGTGACTCCAGTGTCTATTTTGTATGGCTTGGATGTCAGGTGCAGCAGCACTCTTATCGGGCAAATTTATTGTCTGTTTTTAGTGCATTTTTGATCATTTTTTGATGTTTTTGAAGTG
This sequence comes from Wollemia nobilis, assembly GCA_028583015.1. NCBI lineage: Eukaryota > Viridiplantae > Streptophyta > Pinopsida > Araucariales > Araucariaceae > Wollemia > Wollemia nobilis. The sequence goes on from JAQPPZ010001109.1 coordinate 175,916, forward strand.
CTAGTTTGGATTCGTCCCTGGGTGAGACGAATTCTAGATGTAGAATTCATCCCTGGGTGGGACGAGCGCTAACCTGAGCATTCGTCCTATTCAAGGATGAATTCCAGCTCAAAAGGCCTATTTAAGGGCCAAAACTTGCATTTTGGCTCATTTGTGTCATTTTTTTCTTGCGATTTTGGAGCTCTGGGAGGAGGAGGTAATTCTGCAGCGAAGCGCTGCTGGAATTCTCTCTGCCATTATGAGTGCACAAACTGGTTCGAGCGGCGGAGCTGAGGCGAAACCTGTAAGTGTCCTCTAGAGCTTATTTTTGTTTAAATTTGCACTTATTTTATTTGATTGTTTTTGTGATGATGTTTTTCAAAATGTGTTTTAAAACTGGATTGAAGACAACTACTTGTATTTCTTTTTATGCTGTACAGTTCTTTTCCATGTTTTTTTATTTTTTATTTTTTTTTTTTTTGTTTAATTGTTTTCTTTTGTAGGTTCGGAGCCGGTACCGTGTACCTACCGCCTTTACTGAGGCGCGGGGTGCACTGACTGATGGTGATTGGGAATGGCTTGATGCCCTTGGGCTCAAGCAGGTGTCTCGACTGGAGCCTGTGGTCCCGAATCAGGCCTATCTGACGACCTTGATCAAACTTTGGGATCCTTGAACCAACACGTTCCATCTTTCGATAGGGGAGATGACTGTAACTTTGGAGGATGTCTATCGGTTGCTTCGGATTTCGATAGACGGACTGCCTATTAGGACATCGCCGCGTGATCAGCGGACTGTTGTACTTACGAGATGCTTTGGGCATGGGGAGCGGGTGGGTGTAGCGAACCCAGTGGAGACAAGCGAGGTGGACTGCCGGATGGCGGGATTTTGGTTGGTTGGTGGCGAGGAGAGGGGGTGTTAGGAGTGAGGCACGCATTCTTGATGGGCCTTATTTCTAACATGCTTCTCCCTGATTCTTCAGGCGCGAGGTTCCCGTGGAACCTGCTGGATTTGGTATGGAAGTTGGTAGAGTGCCCGATAGAAGCACCACTGATTTTGAGATGGGGACAAACATTGTTGGCACAGCTCTACGGGGAGCTGTATGCGGTCCGCTGTCGGTAGCGGAAGGGTGTCAGTTGTAGTTATCTACTGCAGTGCTGGGGTTGGCAGCACATAGCAGTGGAGAGGCCGACCGGGTTACCATGGATGACTCGGGCGACGATGGTTGACACGGAGATAGGCTATGTAGTTTTGTGGCGGCGGTCTGCGAAGCAGGGGCAGAGTCGGTGATGGGCAGGTGTTGTAGAGCACTATACCGATGCCTTTTCTTGGCTCACTCTAGGGGAGGTGTTTTGGCACCCTTATCGGGACTGTCCAGCCTGGCCAGAGGCTGGAGAGTGGCTCCGTCGGGTATGCAAGGAGCGGTGGTTGACTGGGAGGCACGGGACGGAGCATGAGTTCTTTTCATACATCCGGGTTACATGACAGTTTGGGGTGCAACAGGGGTTGCCTGGTGAGCCCGTGGTCTATCAACGACGGGGAGATGAGAGGGATCTAGATCCACCGGTCACCGCGCCATTGGGTGAGGAGTCAGATGCGGTTATTGACGTCCCGGACATAGATGACGTCGGGACTACCACTGAGTATGACTCGTGGTGGGTACTACGGTGATGGAGAGGAGAGGGGCCACTGGGAGGCACAGAGGCGGCAGTGGAGGGTGCTGAGGCAGCAGGGGATGATTGGGGCGGTCCGTTAGATGATGCGGACATGTTGGATGTGGGGGATGAGGATGTAGACTTTGGTGCTCCGGATCAGCCGGACATGCAAGATGTGGAGGAGTAGTGGGAGCCAGAGAAGGCTGCGTTGAAAATGCGCGATTGACAGAGCTGCTGCGGATACAGGATCTGGAGTTGGGGGATGCGAAGCAGGAGCTGGGGGATGCACTGCGGGAGAGGGATCTCCTACGGGCTGAGCTGGCAGAGTGGGATAGGGTTCTGGCATAGCGCGATGATGCGGTGTCATACTATCATCGGCGAGAGGAAGATTGGTGTCGACACCGGATAGACTTGGAGAGGGAGGTCATCCGCCTTGGTGGGTGGCTACCTGAGCCCTCGGTCAGTGGATCTTCGCGGTGGATGATGGATAGTGCGATCGAAAGGCCCAACATCATCTCGTCGTCGATGATTAGATGAGGGAGG